>CM076578.1:542497801-542823847 GCA_034641835.2 Pinus albicaulis | reverse complement strand
GCACTAGAAAATTTGGCGGAAATTCCGACATCCAATTCGTCGCTATTCCGACACATAGTCATCGCAAGAGCGACAATTCGAGGGCGGAAAAAACGTGGTTTGTCATGCCGTCGCAGTTCCGACGCACCTAAAAAGTGTTGCACTATCGACACTTCTTCTGTTGCTTCCGAACAAGCGTCACTCTTCCGACGTCTCACGAATCGTCGCGCTTCCGACGTTTGTAAACGATCGCACTTCCGACGAAATGTGGTCCGACGTTTTGAATGTCGCTCTTCCGACGTTTGTAAACAGTCGCAATTCCGACGCAATGTGGTCCGACGTTTTTGACGTCGCTCTTCCGACATTTGTAAGATTTCACAATTCCAACGAAATGTGGTCCGATGTTTTGAACGTCGCTCTTCCGACATTTGTAACCTGTCGCAATTCCGACGAAATGTGGTCCGACGTTTTTATACTGTCGCTCTTCCAACGTTTCTGAGTTGTCGCAATTCCAACGTCTATAAGGCGTCGGTATACCAACAACGGGTTCAATTTAAAAAAAAAATGAAACTTTAAAAGACGAGAAACGATATTTTGAATATATTATATGAAGTAAAACAGTCCATGAAGTCATTACATTTTCACATCTGAAGATTGGAACCCAAATATCCATCCAGAAAAGTGGAAGTCCCACCCCAGACAATGATAGAAAAATACCCCATGTCACATACGGGGACATGATATAAAACCCAGTAACGGTCCACATGGAGATTATCGACAATCTGAGAAAGCATCCAAATATGCCCGAGGCATCTATAAGAAAGTGAAATAGCAGTATGTAGAATAGTAAAGCAACAGATAGAGTACCGACGTCCATTGTTCCAAATACAAATTAAAGTACCCAAAACCCTGCAACAGAGAAAAAAACTAATCATGTGAGGAGTGTGATATGTCCAAAATATAAAAAGACCATCAGACCATATCAATAAACCAGCAACATAGACCAGCATCGCTAGTTTTGAAGGCAGAGTGATAAACATTAATAATTTTTTTTTTCACAAGAGAAAAAACGTTGTTTTGAATATATTATATGAAGTAAAACAGTCCATGAAGTCATTACATTTTCACATCTGAAGATTGGAACCCAAATATCCATCGAGAAAAGTGGAAGTCCCACCCCAGACAGTGATAGAAAAATACCCCATGTCACATACAGGGACTTGATATAAAACCCAGTAACGGTCCACATGGAGATTATCGACAATCTGAGAAAGCATCCAAATATGCGCGAGGCATCTATAAGAAAGTGAAATAGCAGTATGTAGAATAGTAAAGCAACAGATAGAGTACCGACGTCCATTGTTCCAAATACAAATTAAATTACCCAAAATCCTTGAACAAAGAAAAACGCTAATCATGTGAGGAGTGTGATATGTCCAAAATATAAAAAGACCATCAGACCATATCAATAAACCAGCAACATAGACCAGCATAGCTAGTTTTGAAGGCAGAGTGATAAACATTAATCATTTTTTTTTCACAAGAGAAAAATGTTGTTTTGAATATATTATATGAAGTAAAACAGTCCATGAAGTCATTACATTTTCACATCTGAATATTGGAACCCAAATATCCATCCAGAAAAGTGGAAGTCCCACCCCAGACAGTGATAGAAAAATACCCCATGTCACATATAGGGACTTGATATAAAACCCGGTAACGGTCCACATGGAGATTATCGACAATCTGAGAAAGCATCCAAATATGCCCGAGGCATCTATAAGAAAGTGAAATAGCAGTATGTAGAATAGTAAAGCAACAGATAGAGTACCGACGTCCATTGTTCCAAATACAAATTAAAGTGCCCAAAATCCTGCAACAGAGAAAAACGCTAATCATGTGAGGAGTGTGATATGTCCAAAATATAAAAAGACCATCAGACCATATCAATAAACCAGCAACATAGACCAGCATCGCTAGTTTTGAAGGCAGAGTGATAAACATTAATCATTTATTTTTTCACAAGAGAAAAAACGATGTTTTCAATATATTGTATGAAGTAAAACAGTCCATGAAGTCATTACATTTTCACATCTTAAGATTGGAACCCAAATATCCATCCAGAAAAGTGGAAGTCCCACCCCAGACAATGATAGAAAAATACCCCATGTCACATACGGCGACTTGATATAAAACCCAGTAACGGTCCACATGGAGATTATCGACAATCTGAGAAAGCATCCAAATATGCCCAAGGCATCTATAAGAAAGTGAAATAGCAGTATGTAGAATAGTAAAGCAATAGATAGAGTACGTACCGACGTCCATTGTTCCAAATACAAATTAAAGTACCTAAAATCCTTGAACAGAGAAAAACGCTAATCATGTGAGGAGTGTGATATGTCCAAAATATAAAAAGACTATCAGACCATATCAATAAACCAGCAACATAGACCAGCATCGCTAGTTTTGAAGGCAGAGTGATAAACATTAATCATTTTTTTTTCACAAGAGAAAAAACTCTGTTTTGAATATATTATATGAAGTAAAACAGTCCATGAAGTCATTACATTTTCACATCTGAAGATTGGAACCCAAATATCCATCCAGAAAAGTGGAAGTCCCACCCCAGACAGTGATAGAAAAATACCCCATGTCACATACAGGGACTTGATATAAAAGCCAGTAATGGTCCACATGGAGATTATCGACAAATCTGAGAAAGCATCCAAATATGCCCGAGGCATCTATAAGAAAGTGAAATAGCGATATGTAGAATAGTAAAACAACAGATAGAGTACCGACGTCCATTGTTCCAAATACAAATTAAAGTACCCAAAATCCTTGAACAGAGAAAAACGCTAATCATGTGAGGAGTGTGATATGTCCAAAATATAAAAGACCATCAGACCATATCAATAAACCAGCAACATAGACCAGCATCGCTAGTTTTGAAGGCAGAGTGATAAACATTAATCATTTTTTTTTCACAAGAGAAAAAATGCTATTTTGAATATATTATATGAAGTAAAACAGTCCATGAAGTCATTACATTTTCACATCTGAAGATTGGAACCCAAATATCCATCCAGAAAAGTGGAAGTCCCACCCAGACAATGATAGAAAAATACCCCATGTCACATACAGGGACATGATATAAAATCCAGTAACGGTCCACATGGAGATTATCGACAATCTGAGAAAGCATTCAAATATGCCAGAGGCATCTATAAGAAAGTGAAATAGTAGTATGTAGAACAGTAAAGCAACAGATAGAGTACCGACGTCCATTGTTCCAAATACAAATTAAAGTACCCAAAATCCTTGAACAGATCAAGAAAAACGCTAATCATGTGAGAATTCTAAGTAAAGTTAATCTATTAACATTGTGAATAAAATTACACCAAAGTCAAAAACATTGCCTGGCCATACTCATGGCAAATTTGTCATCAAAAAATCAAAAAATTAAGAAGACTGCCCTCATACGGGGAAACCAGTCTTGAACGTTTAATTTACAAAATTCAAAAATATTACAAAGGTCCAGCACAGTAAAATAATCTAAAAGCAGCCCAATTAAGTGGGCTTGCTAAGCAAGAAAAACAAATTAACCAAACTACTCCTCTGGTGGTTCCTCCACGATTCGGCACCATCCTTCGGAAGGTCCAGGATCGCTAGGTGCTACCTCCACATGCATGCCACGGCTCCCCTCCTGAAGGCCCAAATGCTGGCCGGATTTTTCTGAGCTCAGACCCGCCGGACGGGTGCATTCTTCCTCCGTTTGGGCCTCCTCGCGGAAGACCACAGTGAATAAAGCCGTGATTCACGGGTGGTTGAGAGAGAAATTAAAGGAAAATTGCACAGTGCGCGTCGTGGGAGAAGGTGAACTAGCGGTGGGGAAGCGAGGAGCAGGGGAATCCATACGGTGGCCAGATCCTACAACCCGACCCCGCCCACTCCTAGTATTTGGATATCGACCTGCGTAATAATCACTGGACTGGTCGGAAGTCGACTCTGTTGAGGGGCTGGAGGGAGCGCGCAGGGGTTGACCTCTAGTGCTCCCCCTGCAGCAACACATCCTATGACGCACGCGAGGCATGGGTGCAGTCTCAGGCGCAGTGGGCACAAGAGGAGACGGAGAAGCATAATTCCAATTAACAGAGGAAGACAGACAGAGACAAAACCGATGTGAGAATTCTAAGTAAATTTAATCTATTAACATTGCGAATAAAATTACACTGAAGTCAAAAACATTGCCTGGCCAGACTCATGGCAAATTTGTCATCAAAAAATCAAAAAATTAAGAAGACTGCCCTCATACGGGGAAACCAGTCTTGAACGTTTAATTTATAGAATTCAAAAATATTACAAAGGTCCAACACAGTAAAATAATCTAAAAGCAGCCCAATTAAGTGGGCCTGCTAAGCAAGAAAAACAAATTAACCAAACTACTCCTCCGGTGGTTCCTCCACGATTCGGCACCATCCTTCGGAAGGTCCAGGATCGCTAGGTGCTACCTCCACATGCATGCCACGGCTCCCCTCCAGAAGGCCTGAATGCTGGCCGGCTTTTTCCGAGCTCAGACTCGCTTGACGGGTGCATTCTTCCTCCATTTGGGCCTCCTCGCGGAAGACCACAGTGACTAAAGCCATGATTCACGGGCGGTTGAGAGAGAAATTAAAGGAAAATTGCGCAGTGCGCGTCGTGGGAGAAGGTGAACTAGCAGTGGGGAAGCGAGGAGCAGGGGAATCCATACGGTGGCCAGATCCTACAACCCGACCCCGCCCACTCCTAGTATTTGGATATCGACCTGCGTAATAATCACTGGACTGGCCGGAAGTTGACTCTGTTGAGGGGCTGGAGGGAGCCCACAGGGGTTGACCTCTAGTGCTCCCCCTGCGGCAACGCATCCTATGACGCACGCGAGGCATGGGTGCAGTCTCAGGCGCAGTGGGCACAAGAGGAGATGGAGAAGCAGAATTCCAATTAACAGAGGAAGACAGACAGAGACAGAACCGAGAGAAATGTAGATATGCTGCAAGGTCTAGGCAGCAGTTCAGCTGGCCACTTCTCCTTATCGTCACAGTTAGCAGGCAGTGTAATCCAGCAACCGGCTCGTCTGAAAAACCATAGCTAAACGCCATTTTGTCGACCCGACTGCAATGCAATCAAAGGACGCCCATCATAATTAATCTATGATCATTAATAATGAGAGCCGAAGGCCGGATCATATTGGAGCGTGTGGAATCGCTAAGAGGAGTGGAGGTCCGATCTTGAACAGTGTTAAAAATTAATTAATGCGGATTTGATGTGAAAAATTAATTGAACAACGTTAAATGTTAATGCGATTGATATGAAATCGCCATATCCATGTCCCATCGCCTTAAACGCCATCGAATGCACCTGCAGCTGGGAGCAGGGCAAGTTTTTATTGAGGACACGTGGCAGAAAATGATTGGAGCGGATCTTTGTTTGGGCCGCTCGCGCAGTGGAAATCCGGACCCGAAAAATATTAGGGCGAATTTGATAAGAAATTTGCATCACAACTCTCCCTCCGTACGCCAGCCCAACTTCGGACCCGAAAAAGATTAGGGCAGAATTCATTTGGTTTTCGCGTCACAAAATTGGCCGATGTCAGCAGGCTATTTTGGAACGCGAATTTGGTTTGAATTATGGTTTATCGCCGTTTGAAGTCCGGCGGGCTCGACTTAAGAACAATTTTTTTTTATCCCATCTTATAAAATTTGTGTTGGTTTTCTTTGATAATACACATATTTATAATAAATCATGGGAATACCACACTAGTAAACATGTGGAAAAGTTATATAAATTATTGAGAACAATCATTTTTATGTAAAAATATCCAAATGTGCTTTTGGGAAATAAGAATTCTAGTATTTGGTTAATATTGTTTTAAAGGAAGGAGTGAAGTTGGAGCCTCAAAAGATGCAAGCTATTACAAAATGACCTATTCCTAAGAAAATCGTTGCACCTACTTTTGGTAAAACATTCATAGTAGAGTGTGAGGCACTAGGACAAGGAATTTCCATAACATTAACACAATAAGGGATATCATTGGCTTTTAAAAGCAAGGAATTCAAAGAAAATATTTGGTGAAATTCAAGGAATTCACTTTTGTTAATAGGTTTATGTCACACGATGATGCAGGGGAATTAGGCACTAGCCAACAATGTAGGAGGTTTTGTCCACATGTTGTGGCTAGGAGGGTTCGAAAACATTTGAGTTGTAACAGCTAGGTGTCAATACCTCAGCTGACTGTATTACTTAGACTAGTTAGAGTTGTAGGAGTCGAACAATTTTAGTTAGTTGAATTATTATAATTAGACCTTTTGATTTCTAGAACGATCCTCTCAGAGGAACCGAAGAGCCATATGTTATGTATATAAATTGTAATTCCTTGGATGAATAAAAGTAGAGAGGGAAGAGGAGAGTAGAGAGGGGATTTCTGCAATAAACCTCTGTGTGTGAATAATTGTTTCCAGTTAAATGATTTCCAAGCTTAGTTGCCATTGAATTATCTCGAACTGCTAATTGTGAAGAATTGTTTAACTGTGAGGCGATTGGGTACTGATAATTCCATTCTTCTATCTTTGAATTCCTGTAAATTGTTGGATAACCCTGTGAACTCACCCCACCCGAAGGCGAGGTCTGTGTAGAGAACCGGGGTCGTGAACACTGTTCAAATATAAAAATCCCGCTTAATAAAGAGAAAAGATTGTTGTGCTTTCGGAACCTGACCCGAGGATTGGACATGAGTTAACAAACAAAAGGATAGCGGAACCAGACTTGCACCCGTGGTCAAGCCCTGTACCAAAACCATGAGCAGAATCACAAAAGCGGGTTGCCCATATCGCACCTCTTTTGCGGAGTAGGCGGTATTTCCTATTCGCGAGCGATTCCATAGGGAAAGCAACACGTGGCGAAGTGACCCCCGGAAAACCACCGTTTAACCCGCGCCATCGCACGTTAAAGCCCGACGTTGGAAGCCGAGCAAAATTTCCAAGAGTCGTTGATTTGGAGAAGGGCCATCGGACGGTGGTCGCACGTTGAACTTGCCCGGAGGTTAACTAAGGTGTGCGGAGGATAGCCAGGTACGATACGAGTGTTTGATTGGTTATTAATATATATAGGTGGGGCCGGAGTATAATGAAATTGTTTAATTAAACGATTGGCGGATAATTAGCATAAGTCTGGAGGGTGATTGTTGTAAGGCTAGGTGGTGAAATATAGAGCCGAAAGTTCACTACAAGTTATTTATTTAAAAAGAAACGTGGAGTATAAATACAAAGTGTTGAAAGTTAAACATTGGTTATAAGGATTGGAGATAATATAAAGTCGGGAATATAAATTAAAGTCCAACCATTGTGGATAGTATTTATTTATCAAATTCTACGAATTTGATAAATAAACCCTAAGAAAGAAGAAGTCAATTAAGACTCAGGCTGGAGGAAAAGAACGGGGTAAACCAAGGGAAAATGCTGACAGAGCGATTGTAGACACACCAGCTCTCCTCGGGGGTCCAATTTCAGTTTTGTTGCGTCACACGATGATCTCTCTTCTCTGGCATTTACTTGTATTGAAGATCACTATTCTAGGAATAAGGAGTTATTTTCCCCAAAAATAACCCTAGCCAAACATTGACAATGCATCAAGGATATCTTTCTATGCTTCATAAGCACATTTGTTCTACTTCTAAATCATGTCTTGGAAGTGGTTGTCGTGCTGGAAATTATTCACCAGTTGGTTTCATACCAAAGTCTTTTTCACATTTTCAGCATCCAATACATGAAAAAGATAATGGTTTAAAACAACATAAATATTTGAAATTTTGCAAGAATTGTCTGGCACACTTTGAATATGAATTTGGAAGTCAAGTGCATGATGCTGTATAGGATCAAGTGTCATTTTGAATACCAAATGTTTCACAAGAAACTTCTCAACATGCTACCCTGCAGTAAGGATTAAATGACATTATTGCATCAACTATTTCCATAATAAAAGTGCACCTCGGCCATAAGACTAAACAACTACAAATGTTGTAGATCTAACAAGACCACACAATCAAATGTATTCCACAAGGCCAATACCGTATGAAAAATGAAAAGGAGTTTGCAACCAAAAATACCTTAGGCAACTAATTCAATTAGATACACCAAACCATCAGCAAAAAGGAAAACCAGCCTACTCAAAAGGCAAGCGTTTACCTCCTTTGACAAAATTTTGAGTTCGAAACAAGGGCCTTTATTGTCTTGTCAATGCCCCTAGTAATTTGAATGGGGTTTGCACCTGCTGCAACAACCTAAACAAAAAGGTTTCATTTCAAATTATTTCCACAAATTTAAGATACAACCATTGTCAGTTTTGTATTTCCTAACAAGCTCATAAATTTTGACAAAAGAACCAAAATTTTTTAATACCTGATAGCAATTTTTTCACTCAAAAAATATCTTAGACTCAATAAGCCCAACCCAAAACTAAAAAACCAAACACCATAACACCCTACAAAAATGAATAGATGATCTTAATCCAGTACTATCGACAAAAAGTTACCTTTACACCCTCACTTATTAAACCCTGTGCTGTTGAATTTTAACTTCAACTGCTGCAGCAGAAGGACGGATGCAACAACAACATTTTTTTTTGGAGGTTGCTTGCATGCCATCTAGAAATTTAATTCAGCATTTAAAATTCCTGCAAGTTTTTTTTGTAGACGGCCACAGCCATATTTCTGTACAGGATTGTATTTAAACACAACAGCCAGCATTAACGCAATTCACCAACCAGAAATTAAACAAACAGAAATTTACCCGACAGTTTTGTAAATTCTAAAGGAGGACACGTGGAGCATTAATATTGGATCGCATGAAATTGAAGGGAATCTGAAAACCTGAAAACCGGACCCGAATTTTTTATAGGGCACATTGGATTGAGAATTCAAGTTAAAATTAGGCAGACGTCAGCATCCCATTTTGGAATGCGAATTTGGTTTGAAATTCAATCTATTCAGACTTTTGAAGTCCGACGGAAAGGGTTCTTTAATGTTTTGATAGTTTAATATATACATATGTTTTAAACATATGTTATATATATATCATATGCGAAATGAAAGGTGGGCCATAGAATTTAGTTTTATTTTTATTTTTTTTAAAAGAGGGTTTATTATAATATGTTTTATATGTTACGACATATAAAAATAAAAAGGTCGAAAAAGCTTGGTAGTTTTTTTTATAGACAGTACGTAAATTTTTTATTACACAGCAGTGTGTAAAAAGTGAAATACTGAGTGTAACTTTTTAAGTGTGTATGCACAGCAGTGCGAAAGGGAAAAACACAACAGAGTGTTTTAGAGACAGAGTATGTTTGTTTTGAACAGAAAGTGAGTTGGTTTTATGCACTGCGTTTTGTAGCAGTCATAATTTTGTAATCCCTCTCAGTGAGGAAGTAGTGTAATAGTTTTTTTTTGAGTTATTGAAGGGAATAGAAGTTTGTTTTCAAAGTATTGAAACTTTGTCTCCTGTCAAAGAAATTTTTATTTTCCGTGTGTTAGAGGAAGGGAGATTTATTCTCCATTCATTGTTCTGGAATTTTTCAATATTCCAACATGTGCAAGAACAACAGATGTTGTGGTTCCATCCCCAGCTAAATCATTTGTCTTTGCCGCAGCTTGCCTTACCAACTTGGCCCCAATATTTTCAACTGGGTCCTCTAATTCAACCAATAAAAAGGCCAAAACCATAACATTGAGATACATTTCATTACACTGTCAATAACAATAAAATTTGACTCAGCCATAACCCTTTCCTTTTATTGTTGTGAAAAGTTTTATGCATTACTCTAATGTGGCTAGTCCATAGGCCAAGTAGACCACTGGGTAACAAATATGTTTCCTTTCACCTTTGAGTTTTCAAATTATACCTACCAAATCTAAGACATTTAAGAGGGGGAACTAATACAACGTTAAAAAGAAAACCAGAGCACACATCTACAAATTACCTCCTTAGCTATTGTCACACCATCATTAACTATTTTCGGAGAACCATGCTTGCTCTCCAAGACAACATTTTTCCCTTCGCCCAAAGGGTGACTCCAACAAGATCAGCAAGTTTGTTCACACCGCCTGCAAGACAAATTGACAATGCTTTCAGTAAGTGTGCAATTGAATGCCAGACCATATGCCAAAACAACCCTCCATGAAAAATTAAAATAACCCATTAAAATCGAATATAAGTGGACAAGGAAAGATCCACCGCAGTGAAGTTTCACGTGCAGGTGACCTTCCTTTAAACATAATTTTTTCTCTGACCTGCAATTTTTTTGTCACTGAGCCATCCTTGTTGAAGCACAACTCCTTTTCCATAGCTCTTGTATTAACTACCTTCTCTCTGTCACGTAATCTCAGAGTCCCTCTTCTGCTTGAGCGATTAAAGGAAATGGGTGAAAAAACTGAAAGAGAAGACAATTGTCTACCATAATTATCAAACATTGCACCCAAATTCTTCCCCTTTCCATTGTTACCCAATGAGGTAGATGTGGCAATTGTTGTCATACCGCCCAAAGCAGAGGCCATCTTCTCTTATGCTGAATATAGAATTACAAGATCTTCATATTAGTATGAACCTTAAAAAACATGACTTCCATTGCTAAAAACCACTTTTAAGTTGTAACAGGCAAACTAAACAACTATCGCAACTTTTGGCAACTTCTGGAGCATTAAGAGAGAAACAACCAAAGAGAAATACAACCACAATCCTCATTTTAATGAGACCGGACTATATATTTGCATTAAGATAATAGAAAGAATCACGACTATATTAAGGCCAGCACAAAACAATCTTTAACCAGTGTCTCTCGCGGCCTTCAGGTTGCCATGCTAGAGGTTGCATATTTTTAATTTAAATTCTTGACCTCTCGTGCCCATGTATGAATGCATCCAATGGGATATCTACATCAAATGCTCCTTTATATCCCCAAAAACAAATTCCCTACTACAAGAGCACCAGTATTGATGGATCACCCCACACCATCCCACCCACCAGAAACGGTGAAAAAGGAAACCCGAGAAAACTTCTGAAATATCTCAAGATGACTATATGGGTGGTTCTTATGAATCAACCAACCATTCAAAACATGCTCATCAATCCAAACCATGAGTATTATGTGACAATATTCAAGCAGGCACTGAATCAGATTTCTGAAGCTATGTTAGAGAAACCCTAAACTCTCACTGAAAATAGGTGAAATGTGGCACCACTCAGATATTGACATGTGCCAATTGGTACAAGTGGTAGACAATTGGCATGCTCAAACAACGAGGTGATGCAGGAATGACATGAGGGAGAAAATATCAGAAAAGCCCCAAATCTGGAGAACTAAAGCTCATCACCAACCTGAGATTGACAACTTTACATGATGCAACCTATGAAATCGTAAATGGAGAAATCATAGTAACAATAAATTAACCTATGTAACAATAAAGTCGTATTCATCCCGGGAGTGGTAATGGGAGAAATCATAGTGAACAACATGAAACATGCAGAGTTGCTTACAATCAAATAGATGAAAAAACACATACAAAAAACCTAGATAATAATCATGAACAAGCTTAATATTGAATTATGAACTGTAAAGGAACTTACAAAATGTCACATTACGAACCTAGTCAAGCACACAAGCAAAAATATCCTAGACATGACCCTGGTTGACAAGTTGTATTGCTCATGATGCAAGAGGATTTGTACCTGCACTGCCAAGTCAATCAAAATCCATCATTATCTATACAATAAATACAAGTAATTGATGTAGTATTTTTACTCTAAGATGCATTCTTATGATAATGTTAGAACATATGTTGAAAATGTCAAAACATACCCGAATAAGCTCCTCTTCGTTTCAAGAACAATTTATTGGAGTCGCATGAACTTGGAACAAGCCTCCCACGATCTGAAAGAGTAGCAACTAAGTCAACAGTGACTTTTTTGTTGCTACGCTGGATCAAGGGAGGTTTGCTCCAAGATTAAATCGCTCTAATAAATTATTCTCTACTAAACAGGGCCAACCACGTGAAGGTGGAAGCTCTTATGGCCCCTCCCCCCCCCTCACATCACTCTCAATTCCCCAATACCCAATCTATATTTCATTTTTTACTTTCATGAGCATTAAAAAAAATATTCAATAACTAATAAAAAAACAATTCAACAAAAAGTACACAAGGAAACATTGCAATTAATGCTTGACATAAAAATAGTATGATAAATGAATTTTTTATATAACGCAAAAAACGTTCCAAGTATGGTAACGTTTGTCTTATAATAATACAATATTTTACATTATCAAATTTTCTTTTTCTTCTTCCTATTTCTAAAGCTCCTAATTACATCATCAATATCATCGTGCTCTTCTCTTGTTTCGTGCCTTTCGACCCGCACTGCTGACCTAGTTGCGTAGTCACGATGTCTGGTCTCATCCAGTGACGGGGCATCGCCTACAAAAACAGATAATATTAAATTTTAATTGTCAGTTTTTAAATATCATTGAAATAGTTCAGTAATATTAATAAAAAAAATTGCAATGAGATTATTTACCTGGTGCACCAGTTGTCGTCGCTAACCTAGTTGTGTTGTCACGATGTCTGGTCTCATCCAGTGACGGGGCATCGCCTACAAAAACAGATAATATTAAATTTTAATTGTCAGTTTTTAAATATCATTGAACTAGTTCGGTAATATTAATAAAAAAAATTGCAATGAGATTATTTACCCGGTGCACCAGTTGTCGCCGCTGACCTAGTTGCGTAGTCACGATGTCTGGTCTCATCCAGTGACGGGGCATCGCCTACAAAAACAGATAATATTAAATTTTAATTGTAAGTTTTTAAATATCATTGAACTAGTTCGGTAATATTAATAAAAAAAATTGCAATGAGATTATTTACCTGGTGCACCAGTTGTCGCCGCTGACCTAGTTACGTAGTCACGATGTCTGGTCTCATCCAGTGATGGGGCATCGCCTACAAAAATATATAATATTAAATTTTAATTGTCAGTTTTTAAATATCATTGAACTAGTTCGGTAATATTAATAAAAAAAATTGCAATGAGATTATTTACCTGGTGCACCAGTTGTCGCCGCTGACCTAGTTGCAGTGTCACGATGTCTGGTCTCATCCAGTGACGGGGCATCGCCTCCAAAAACAGATAATATTAAATTTTAATTATCAGTTTTTAAATATCATTGAACTAGTTCTGTAATATTAATAAAAAAAATTGCAATGAGATTATTTACCTGGTGCACCAGTTGTCGCCGTTGGGACTGTTTCCCTGTCTTCCTCTCTGGTGGTAAGATCCTCAAGGGAAACATTCTCTGTCATTTAAACAAAAAACGTTATAAGGACAACCATCAAGGTATAACTAGAAAAAATTATAAGTGGAAATTAATTACCGTCACGGCCCTCACTGATAGTAGCATTGTCGGCCTGGTCCCCACTACAATGATCAGGTTGCACGTGAGGATCATCTACATCTGGCTCTAAAACTGGGTTATTTTCCTCATCGGTAGTGTTGCTCCCCTGATTTAAACAAAGTTGTTAGACATTAAATTTATGGACGAAAAAAAAAATATTGAAAGGTTAATGTTTTACCTTATCAGGCATTCTGGATCTTGGGACCTGCCCCAAGCTTCTGCGACGTTCAACTACAGCTTGATAGCCGAAACGGAAAGCGATATTTTTATCTTCCTCTGTAGTTTCTGTTCCGAAGTCATCACCCTACATTACATATGATTGTGTATTTTTAATCATATTTAATAGGATTACAAAAACGTTGGAAGGCGATACAATTAATTATAAGATGTTTAGCTACTTAATTACAATTCTTGCAGCTAATTTCAAGTAGCCACCCTGGCCAAGCTTGTGATGGCCCTTTTTCTCAATCCTAGCTTTGGTTGCCTTTGAGGTGTTAGGCAACCTAGCATCAAAAGATTGAAGTCAGATATGACGTAGCACACTTTTATTTTAGACATAAAGAAAATTAAAGCTATTGAATTAAAGTTGTAATTTACCTTGCGGGTCCATTTGGAATTTTTCCTTCTTTCTTTGCCCTTTTCTCTTTTCCGTCATGGATGAGTGCTCTCCACTCACTCTCTGGAACTGTGAGAGGATGCTCATATCTAGGGTTAAATTGCAATTGCGTCCTATAGGTGTCCCTGGTATATTTCAAATATTTTCCAGCTACCCGAGCCACCGCTTTTCTGTCAAATGTGCCGACCCCAAAAAGGGCTTCTAGATAATCTAGAAGTTCTTTTTTCAGGTTGGAATTTTGGGAATTCCACCCTGTACATATGGTTGGGCCAAAAATTACCAACGCATGGCTCTCCAGAATCCTGTAGAACTCATTGTTTCCTACACAGAATAAAACCAAAAGAAAAAGAAGATATTATCATTAATTTAAAAATAAAAATCATGATAAAGATGTTTTAGATAAAGTACATGAAATAGTTAAAATATTAAAATTTACCTGGGAGTTGTACATGCTTTATAGGGACACCCTCATCGTTCACCAACAACGTGCCATTAATGGTCCTTGTGGAGCTGACACGTGTAGCTCCAGGAAACGCAATAATGTAGCTGGCCATATCAGCCTCATCATTGCCAACATGTTCAGCAGTTGGCTGGGTGTCAGCTTGGGCAGGGTGTGTTTCTTGGCTAGCACCTAAAGGAGTAGAAGGTGTACGAGAGGTTTGTTGGGCAATCTCTTGCCCTTGTGTCCCACTACCACCAACACCGGGTTTAGCAAATGCCAGAAAACGCTACATACAAAAGAACTTTTTGTTAGTTTAGTCAATGTAAAAATTAAAAATCAAACTATCACAATTCATCTCATGCAGAACAAAAAAAATATCCTTTTGACTTTTTATTATTACCTGATATCTTTCTAGTTGCCTCATAAGATGTTGTATCCTCTCTTCTATTTCAGGTGTTTGAGGCGCGTCTATCAAAGTATTAAATTCCAACCTTGCATATTGTGCCTTTTTTTACAACAAGAACACTGGAGATAGGGATGAAGAAAGCTCTTCCTTAAAGAGGGAATCATCAGGCGTACCATGGCTAGGTGTCTGCATATTTGAACAAAATTAATATTATTTCAATTATGTAAATAACTAAAATACCTAAAGATAGAGCAATGCTGGCACTTTACATGTTCTTCCGCCGGCCTCTTTCCGCGATCATCCTGTCTCGGGGTTGTTCCTGCACTGCTCTGATCAGTCTGCCACATTGCAATAAAATTATAAATGTAAAAACTTGAAAACAATATCTAACTTGAAAACACAAAATGAAAACTGAAATAATTTCTAATAAGACACCGGAAGACAGAGTTAAAGTTTCAAATATGCCTTGCATTGAATTCAGTCCTGGAAACATGTCATTGCACATTAAGGCACCCAAACATTCAATCCACAAATGATATATTTAAGTAGGATTCTCCTATTCTGGGAAAACACCATACCTATAATGCATTCACTTGCATGTATAAAGGGAAAGGAAAACATTTTTTCATACAACAGTGACAAAGGCATCTTGGGGAAAGGTATCTTCACTTTTTATTTATGTTTTTCACCCACACCACTCTCGTGTTTTCACTAATCCTGTTTTTTCATTTTTGGATTCAAATTAAGTTAAGGCCTTAAGTATTTTTTGACCTTTCGGTGTAGTTTTTATAAGTGGCATGTATGGATTTTCCATTAATTCTACACTTTTTCTCTTCATGCGCATGTTTCCCTGGAAATCAAATGCATGATTTAGTCTCATACATTTAACAAGTTGTTGGATCAACTCCATAGGAAATATCATGTTTCCTATTCAATCAAAATTTATCTCAGTTAGGGTAGGTAGGAAGGTTTTCCCTTTGTATTAATAGGCACTTCTAGCTTGCATTTTTATTATATCTTTCAAATTTAGTGTCGTTTCAATTAGGGCATGATTTTTTGCAACTTTCAAGGTGAGAATGAACAAAGACAAATTTTTGTGATGGATGACTGTATATGACTCCATGGCCAGAGTAAAAGGCACTAATCTACTTCTTCAAATATCTATAGTTCTCATTCACCTCATACAAAGATGGTCCCTGATTTTGAGCCAAATGTTGCAGCAAAAAGTTCCCCCCCTCCATAATTTGATATTCAATGGAAATTTCTTAAATTGATGATGGGGCAAGATTATGGAACATTGGCACATACATATGTAATGGAATTACAAGATCATGATATATGTTTGCATATGTTTATGGCAATGTTCCACCAAGTCCCCTGGAGGTGGGAGCGAGGGGACGAGGGAGCGCGGGAGCGGCCTATGCAAAAGCTCCCTACCAATTTTTAGGAAACGTGGGGGGACGTCGGGGTCATAAAAATTATAAAATTTAATATTTATAATGTAACTATATTTTTGCAAGGAATGTATATACAGTCATCATACACTTGCATCATGAAAGATAAATCATAAATGATAAAATTAAAAATCGATGAATGATGAATCATATAATTGAAACAAATTTAAAAGTTAAAAGTTAAAACATACATCATACAATCATGCATGTAAGTTTGTAAGTTTGTAACTATATAATCATTAATGTAACTACTAACAATGTACAATGAAAATAAAGTTTAAGATATCATATGACATATTATATCAAGATTCAAAATAGAGTTTAAACCGAAGTTTACAACTCAAGTCTGAAACATAAAACTTAAACGCAAATAAGTTATGTCTGAAACATAAAACATAAAACATAACATATGAATATCAAATGATATCATCGTAATGATAAATGAGCATAAATGCTCAAGTTAATGCCCCACTAGTCTCTACATCCAACTTCTACACGAATATATCAGGATCAACCATGTCACCATCTGAATCAGAATCACTTTGATTCTCAAATATGCTAAGTGGCACATCAAATTTTAACACGAAACCATAAAATAAAAAGGGCAGTGAGGGGACGTGAGGGGGCGTGAAGGGGGGTGTGAGGGGGTGTGAGGGGGTGTGAAAGGGGGTGTGCGGGGGAGTGAGGGGCCGTGAGGTAAACATCCCCTAGAAGTCCCCAAGACCACGGAGCGCGAGGGGGCGAGGAATCTAGACCCCTAGGTGGGGGGGCGAGACCCCGTGTAACACTGGTTTATGGAGGTGGTGGAGCAAAAAAGAGCTCAAATAGAGCTGAAATTTTTCACATAAAAAGGACTGTGGGCTTGACTAATGGTTCCATTTAAAAATGATATCTAGACAGAGAATAAGTGTAGCATGCAAACATGCATTGAAAATCCATCTGAGTTTGCATTGTATTACTTATGATGGATTCAAATTTGGGTTTCAAAATGCTAGGTTATGGCATGATTTTGTCGAGAAACCCTTAGATGGATTCTCATGTTGGTTTAATTTATATTTTAAGTTTGTTTTGCAATCTTTGGGTGATAGTAACTCATGAACTAGGTTACCAATGTGTAACAATCATATTTCAAGAATAAAGTTGTGTTTTTTTTATATTATTATTATTATCTATTAGCTACGAGTATTGACACCTAATGCCTGGAATTTTGACATCTTGATAGCATGGATAATTTCGAAAATGTTTCTAGCAATGTTAACATAATAACTATCATTATGTGTCTTCACTTTTGTCACCATAATAGACCTGTGATATGGAATCATCACACAACTTCATATGCTATGTCCCAACAAGTTCAAACTAGTTGAACCTACCTCATAGTGTGGTTATTAAGGACAAGTTGCTTGATATATAACTCGATAGCATAGACCACGTTGCAGTTCTAAAAAGAATCCTCAAGTGTAAAAAAAACTTCACAATATGTTCTACTATAAAGCCTTTTGGGATACCTGAAATAATATATGTATCATTGATGAATTTTAAAGTATGACAAGATCCAAAGGGAAAGGAAATCAATGGAAGAGTGATCCACCAATGAGAACCTAGAATTTAGCATCAGATGAGTTAGAGTCTAGGAAATTGAAACCCTATAATTTTAATTAGTGATGAAGGACATCACATAGGTAATTATATTTTCATGTAGAATAATCTGCTAATTCAAATTTAAACTACATAATATGAAAGGCATACCATAAATTTTTCCACGTAAGTCCAAACAACCTATAAAAAGGGAAAACCTTCTTTTTCCATGGGAAATAATTTACCTTTCTTTTTTCAAGATAATCTAAATCACAAAAAATATGAACTATACTGCACACATTCTTGGATAATGTGAAAGTGGAAAAGGAATACCCTACACAAGTGATGTACACATGTACATTTGAACACTAATAGATTTTTGTAGTTGAAATGCAATGCTTGTTTTCATTTAAATGTAGGGTTTTTAAAGCAGGGAGAAATAATGGCTGCCAAATTAATAAGCGTTTCTTTGGGAAAAAATTTAAATCTTGTATTGGGTGATGAAGATAATAGAGGGTATTGAATCTTGATTCTTGACATCTAGAGAGAACCCTACAGCCTAACACAATCCAATGGAATTGACCAAAAAAACCCAAATAGAGTCAACCCTACTATAGGAGGAAGGGCCTGCAGTAAGAACTTACCATTTTGCAAGAGCCGAGGGCGAATGTTGTTCAATCTGTTAATTCAAATTTAAACTACATAATATGAAAGGCATACCATAAATTTTTCCACGTAAGTCCAAACAACCTATAAAAAGGGAAAACCTTCTTTTTCCATGGGAAATAATTTACCTTTCCATTTTCAAGATAATCTAAATCACAAAAAATATGAACTATACTGCACACATTCTTGGATAATGTGAAAGTGGAAAAGGAATACCCTACACAAGTGATGCACACATGTACATTTGAACACTAATATATTTTTGTAGTTGAAATGCAATGCTTTTTTTCATTTAAATGTAGGGTTTTTAAAGCAAGGAGAAATAATGGTTGCCAAATTAATAAGCGTTTCTTTGGGAAAAATTTAAATCTTGTATTGGGTGATGAAGATAATAGAGGGTATTGAATCTTGATTCTTGACATCTAGAGAGAACCCTACAGCCTAACACAATCCAATGGAATTGACCAAAAAAACCCAAATAGAGTCAACCCTACTATAGGAGAAAGGGCCTGCAGTAAGAACTTACCATTTTGCAAGAGCTGAGGGCGAATGTTGTTCTGAAAGAGCTGAGGGTGAATGCTGAGGGCGAATGATGAGGGAAAATGCTGTTTTGCAAGAGATGAGGGCGAATTCTAAGGGCAAATGCTGTTCTGCAAGAGCTGAGGGCGAATGTTGTTCTGCAAGAGCGGAGGGCGAATGCGTGCGTGATATCAGACGTTAATGTAGCTATTGCGACGGATACGAAACAATAAAATCATTTTTATGTAGCGCGCATATAAGTGTCGTTATACCGACGGCGGAAAAAGCGTCGCTATTGCGACGGGTGCCTCCAAACGTCGCAATGGCGACACCTAGACATTGTGTCGCACTTGCGACGATTGGAGTCATCTCAATAGTGACACTTTGGGCCATAGTGTCACAATTGCGACGTCTTCCTCCAAACGTCGCAATTGAGACACTTTTCTAAGTGTCGGTATTGCGACACTTTTCTATAAATGTCGGTATAGCGACGGTTTCGGGCGGGATGGAAAAAATTTGGGGAAATTTCTGACATTTGGTCAAAAGCGTCGGAACCAAGTGTCGGAATTTCCGCCAAATGTAGTAGTGACTAGTACTTGATTATACCCTGAAAACCCATCCAATAGAGAGAACATTTCTGACCCTGATAGAGCTTGCAGGATTTGCTCCATAGGAGGGACAAGATAGTTGTCTTTGTCGAAGGCTCTGTTCAAATTCCTGAAGTCTACGCACAAACGGATTTCATTGGATTTCTTGTGAACAGGGACCAAGTTGGACACCCAGGTCGAATGTCTAACTTTTGAAATTATTTGCGCATCCAAGAGATTCTTTAGTTCCTTTTGGATCATTGGTTCTAGATATGGGTGTACTTTTCTTAGTTTTTGTTGGAACAGCTTCACTCCTTCCTTAATGGGTATGATGTGTTGGATGATCCACGTGTCATAAGTCCAAAGATTGTCATACATCCAAGAAAACACATCTCGGTACTTCTTAAATAACCCGGTGAATGCTTCTTTCTCCTGAGGGGTGCACTCATTACCTAAATTTACAAGCTTGGGATCCTTGTCTGTCCCGAGGTTAATCTGTCGGTGTGCTAACATGGAACTTTGCACCTTCATATTTGGGGGGCCTCGGAAACGGTTCTGTAAGTCGAACAACTTTTCGAGTCACGACCCCTTTGGGTATGGGATTTTCTTTCCGGTTTCTTAGTTCCTCCTGCAAAGCCCGGTCATGATCCTCTTCTTCCATAATTGTGTCTTTGAATATATCTGTGTTGAGCATGAAATCCAGTACTTGTTGGTCATCATTGAAAACGCGTAAATTATTGACATTTTCTGGTATGGATGGCTTGTATATAACTTCAATAGAAAATCCATCTTTAAGTGGGGTGAACCTAGCAGCAGCGTTGGAAAGTGTATCGGCTGCTGCATTATGCATTCTAAGTACAGATTTAATACCAAAAGCATCGAAAGCTAAAATCAAACGCCATACCTCTTGCTGGTAACCTTTCAGATGTGGGGATAAGCAGTGGATAGTGTTGCGTACCTGATGAGTGACAATCTCGGATCGCCAATTACTTTCAAACAACAGACTTTTAGATATATGGCCTTCTAGAGTCCTAGTAACAGTGCCTCATACTCGGCTGTATTATTGGTGCACTGGAACTCTAACCGGCAGGAAATTAGAAATTTATTTTTCTAAGGGTCTAGCAAGATACAACTTACGCCAGCCTTGTCTTAGGTTTTGGAACTGTCATAGTATAAGGTCCATGTTTCATCTCTTGGTTGGGAAATGCTATCTGAGCCTTTTGAGGCTGTGCTAGTGGCATCAGTGTCTAAAGAGTCTTTATTGTAAGGGGAGGAGTTTTCGGCAACCAAGAGCAGCTCAGACTGAATGTCTTCGGTGAACGGGGATTGGTGAGTTTTATAACAACCAAATATGGACTCTAAGAAACACATACCGAGCTCTTTTTGCGCAAAACTGACTGGTTCGTTAGTTGCATCCAGGTCAGTCACAGTATGCTTCATGTATGGTTCACTCTCAACCTAGATTTGGTTATTCCTGCCTTTGTACGAGAGCCAAAGGTGGGACCAATCAGTGGCGAAGTATCCCTGGAACTTGCTGGACCAATCTCTGCTTAACGGGAGGCCATAGGCCTTGAGGATATCCACGATTACTATTTCGATGCATTGATGCACTCTGGAGTCAGAGGATAGGCGGATGATGACGTTGTTTAACTCTCCTACTACGGGGACTTGAGATCTATCGAGCTGGATAATTCTGGCGTTGGTCTTCTCAGGGCGGATGTTTAACTTCTTGCATATGGATAAGGGCATAACATTTGTGGATGTGCCAAAATCAACGAGGCAATTATGGACATTAAAGTTAAAAATATCAAAGGATAGGAGGAAAGGTGGTGTGGTTCCCCTGGAGTTGGTGTTTATGGCATTCACGATGGATTGGGGACTAGCAGCAATTTGGGCAGACGTGATACTCACAGGTTTGGCCGCCGGTAGATTGGAAAAGGATTTGAGGATAAGATCTCATTGGTTGGCAATGCGAGCGAGCTCATAAAGTGAGATATTTGCCCAGGTCTTTTTCATATCCTCAATAATTTTATACCTAGAATCTGCATGCGAGGCAAGCTCAGTGGTGTTTTTAGAGGAAACTGATGAAGCTTTAGCCTTGGGGCCTTCTCGAGGATTAGTTGGACTAAATTTTTCAGGAGTCTTGTTTTGGTTCTCTGTAGTTGGGGGTAAGATTTTTCGTAGGAAGGCCTTCCTTTTCTCCTCTAACGACTGCTCCGGGACAAGACCTTTGCTCCTCAAACTGTAGTTTCGAGGAGGTCTGGTTTTGGGATCATCTACTAGGTTTATCACGGATGTGGGAAGGGAGTTGTCTCCACGGATTACTTCAAAGGCAAGGATAGCAGAACCTACATCTTCATCTGAGGGAGAGGCTTCCTTGTCCCCTCAATCAGCTTCTTCTTCTAAATCCCCAGGGGTCTGATCTTCTAATAACTAATTGACAATGGCGGTCATACTATTTATCCACTAGGGACATGTATTCTCTAAGTGCGAGGTCTGATGAAGAGAGTAGAAATTGTCTTTCCCTATTTCCTCAACGTTGAGGCCGATCCTAGCATTGGATGGGGGTCGGTTCACGGTGGGATTATTCTTCCTGAAAAAGGGTTTCTGCATTTTAGCAGTTGGGATAGGCTCATGGTTCTTCCTTTTCAGATCAGAGACTTCGTTGGTCAACAACTTAAGGGATTTTGTGATACTTTCAAAATCAAATGGGTCGTTATCTTTGTCCCTAGTTTTATGACTTGAGGATTGCATTCTTTTTGTGGTTGGTTTTTGATCATCCAGACCTTCATGGTCAATGGCACCTATGGACAGCATGTCCTTTTCGACCACAAGGGCGGTGGTATAGCTTTCTGCCAGGGTGGCCCTAGCCTCATGCTTCACAAATACGGCAATATCCCGCGAGAGGGCTCTTGTGTAGTAGTCAATGGTAATGGAATCATCCAAAGCCATGTTTGGGGGGAATTTGTTCAATATAGTGGTGAAACATTGATTGAAGTCTTTGACCTTTTCCCTCTTCTGAGACTTAAGTGTACTGAGCTCTGTGAGGATCATTGAGGGGGTTTTATCTTCTGTGAATTTTTGTAGGAAGGTACGATAGAAATGTTCCCACGGAGGAATGGAAGCGACAGGGAGAGACTGATACCACGTTGCTGCTTTATTTTCTAGAGTATGAGGAAAAATTTGGCATGCTACGTCGTCATACTGTACCCTCATCATCTGTTGGGATAAGTAGAAGTTGTTGATGTGGTCTTCAGCCAAAGTTCCTTTCTCGGGGTCGAACTTAGGGAGATGCTTCTCAGGGTGTCAAGGCATGTCATGGAGGGGGCCTTGGATACCTAAGGGAGACTGGGCCATCCAAGCCAAAGGCTGCACACGTCTGGCCCGCAGGTGGCACGGTATGTACACATAACCTCTTTCGTTTTCGTATTCGCTACCCATGCCAAACCCAAATGCCTCACCCTCCTGGTGGGACTGCATGTCTTGGTTTTCTCCACTATTCCATATATTTCTAATGTTTCTCCAGTTGTAAAGGAAAGGAAACCTATTTTGGTTTCGGTGAGGTTGGTGGTCGACATTTCGGCCTTGTCCACGACCTCTGTCTCCCATGCCTCTATTACCTTGGCCCCTTCTGGCTCCTCCTTCAGGGGGATCGTTGGATTGAGTTTGATTATTCTCAGTCTGGCCTTGCTGGGG
Source organism: Pinus albicaulis (assembly GCA_034641835.2). NCBI lineage: Eukaryota > Viridiplantae > Streptophyta > Pinopsida > Pinales > Pinaceae > Pinus > Pinus albicaulis. The sequence continues at coordinate 542,800,428 of CM076578.1, read as the reverse complement.
GCCGGTGTTGGGTGGAGGCTTAATGATCTCAGGACCTTCCTCTTCCCCGTCCCTAGGGCTATCAGGGGGTGCTTCAAAATTCCTCTCAACTACGTCTACATAATCTTCAATCATGAGACCCACGAGCTCAGGAAGGGAGTTGACAAGGGTTCCTTGGCACGTATGGTTAGCTGCAAGAATTCTAGGATTATCCAAGGAACTAGTGATCGGGGCTCGCTGCAAACCCCTGACAAGGTTGCGAGTGATAGGGCACAGGGCCCTTAGCTGAGCTAAAGTAACCTCATAGAAAGTGTTGGAACACCTAATCCTACATGGGTAGGTGTGGAATATGAAAAGTCACAATGGAGTCCAAGTGGCCTTGGAATGTGAAACCAAGAGTCACACCATTGTACTATAAATGTACATCTTTGTGTAATGGAAAATAAGAGAGCTACACGTTTATCCTCCATTGTGTTGAGTTTCTTGTTGTGTGTGTGTGCTCATCTTCCTCATACACCATGTGTGTGCTTCAACATGGTGTTTAACATGGTATCAGAGCGGGCGATTGTTGGCCCTGCTCCAAATTGAGTGAGCCATTTGTGTTTATGGCCTGTGTATATCTGCAAAAATTGTTGGCATTTTTGCAGCATTTAGATAGTTTTTGCAGCAGAGTTTTTGCTGCCATTCAAAGGTGTTTTGAAGAGGAGCAGCATTCAGTGATTCTGCAGCATTCAGAATTTGTTTTGAAGAAGAGCAGCAATGGTTTTGAAGGAAGGCAGCACTGCCCATCTGAAGGTTTTCATTCTCATTTTTCCTGCAATTTCCATTAATTTCTGCATTGAAGAGTTGCTGGAAAACACTGTTTAAAGAGGGTTTCTGAGAGAAAAATTTCTGAGTTTTTCATTGAAAAATCTTTGCAAGTTTCTGGGTTTCTGAATACTGTTAAATTCTGCAATGGAGTAGATTGCTGTATATTTGAAAAAATCTGTTGTTTTGAAGACTAAAATTCTAAAGTTGCCCTCATTTCTGCACTTTCTCTGCTGCTGGAAAAATCATTTTTGCAAGTCTAAAATTTCCTGCAAATTATTCTGCTATATATTTGGAAGAAAAAATATTCTGCTTCTGAAAAGAAAAATCCTCTGCTATTCTACTCTGCTGTTTTAAAAAATAAAAATAAAAAAATTTCACTGTTCTTGGCCTTTCGGCCTTCCCCAACACTCTGCTCTACTCGCACTCTGCTCCTATCCCCCTTAACACTCCTCTCTGCGGCTTCATTCTATTCGATTTTTACAACGCCATCCTACACTCTCTACAGCGAACCCCTCTCACGCTGGCAATCCACTCTACCTGCGCGCTCTCCACGCCCTTACTGCTCCCCTGCGGCATCTCCAATCAAACTACAGCCTTCTCCTTATGCACTACCCTCACTCCCACGGCTTCCTATGTGCTATCCTCTACCCAGCCCTACCCACTCTACAGCGCGCCCCCTCACCTTTCGGCAGCCCCTCACTGCAATACGCTTTCACTTACCCTTCTCAACGCTCAAGCCCAACCCCCTCCCTGCGATACCATACTCCCGCCTGTGTTCTCCCTACGCTCCCTCTCCTCACCCACACCCACCACGCGGCATTCAATCCACTCCCTCGGCCTTTCGGCCCCTTCCCACTGCACTCTGCCACTTGCAAACACCTACCATCCAACCCCCTCGGCAGTCCCTCCCTCTGCAATTGCACAACACCCTCTCCATACCTTCGGCCCCTCTTAAATTCGGCCTTTCCCTTTCGTTTTAAGTTCCAAAACAAAAAAAAATAACCAAAATTTTTTACAGTTCATACAATTTTAAAATTCCGCCTTCTTTAAAATATCCCCAAACCCCTCCCATTTCATATAATAATTTTCCCTTTTTCAATTCCCATCTCCTTATTTTAATTACCCTCCCCCCGCCCATTAATAAAATCCCTCTTTCCTTTTAAATCAATTCCCCTCCCAATTTTTTATTAATTCTCATTAATTTTTAATTAATTTTTAAAAAAAAAAGGAAAAATAAAAATAAAAAAACCCCTTCCCTATTTTTAATAACCTCTTTTCTATTAAAATTTCCTTTAATTTTCCCATATAATACACCCCACCAAAATAAATTTCCCTTCCCTTTTAAAATTCTTCCCATTTTTAATTATTCTAATTTTCAATTTATTAAAAAAAAAAAAAAACAGCAAAGAGAGAGAAGAGAGAGAGGAAGGACATTGAAGAAAAGAAGACATGAACAGCAGAAAGAAAGAGGAAATGACGAAATGACATAGAGAAATTTGCAGATTTGACATCGTGATTTGTGGCATTGATTTGAAGGGTGATTTTCTTAAAGAATTTTACATGTGAAGACAAGTTTTCCATCATTGCAAATCAGTTATTTGAAGAAAATTCAGCTGCCATAAAAAGATTCTTGCACAAGTATTTCACAAGTATTTTCAGCTGCACATATTTTGCAGAGATATTCTATTATATTGACATTGTATTGATATTGCTTCTTCATTCATAGCTGCAATCAAGATTTGAAGTGTATTTTAGTTGTTGGATTGTTGATTGCCCTCCATCATTTGAGGAGCACACTTTGTACTTTGAGATTTCCATAGTTGGAAATTCTTTGGAGTCATTTGTATTTCTTGTTGCATCACATTGTAAACGGGTGCATTTTCGGTTGAAGCCGACACCCTCTCATTTTTTGAGCCTAAGTTGTTGAAAATGGCTAAAATCAATGAGGCATTAGAGTTGTTGAGTAACCTCATTCATTCCAATGTTGATGACATAATAAAAATGAGCAAGGATGCTCTTTGTAACATTCAAAGTTGTTTGCTATATGCACATGAAAAGATTGAGTTTTTGCAGTTGGAATCTCAACTCCAACAGGACGAACTTCAGCAAAAGAGTCACCATTCTGAGCCTGTTTCTGTTCAGAAGATTTAGAAAGACTCTCATAAGAAGAAAGAAGACAAATTCGCAGTTGATTCCCATTCAATTCCTTGTACTAGAGCAGACGTACATGCAAATGCAGCAACTCAACCTGCACTTCTCAAGCCCATCATCAGACCTTGGGAAGAGCTTGTCCACAACAAGCACTGCACTGGTCTTGGATATGACAAGGATGTGTCTTTTCATATTCCAGACTACACAAAGCCCATCATATTTCAGAGTGCTGGATTCATGTATGTGGGTTCTTTACATTTCATTCCAGTTACGTTAAAATTCACAACATCAGATTGTAACATGCCAACACTGTGATCGAGTTGGCCATATGAAAGATCACTGTTTTGATCTTCATCCATGCAAGCACTGTGGTCGGCACACTCATTCTTCAGACAGATGCTTCAGACACAAGCCTCCTGCAAGAACCAAGATTCATCCTGGATGGATTGCTTCTTGGAAATGGGCATCAGCAGCCAAGAAGATGTTTACAACACATGTTAGAACTTGTTCACGGATATTGAGCAAACTTGCAGTTGAGTTTTCGCCATCATCTCACCTTGTCCCTGATAGGGGGGGAAATGGTGGTCATGTACAAGCTTCGACATCAGATCAAGCAAGCCTGAGCCACAATCTCTCATTCCATGTTCAGAGTTGTAGCCAGCAGTTCAAGCGAGCCTGAGCCATAATTCGTCATTCCGGATTCAGAGATGTAGCCAGATACATGGATGCCCATGAGCATGCCTTCGGTTGGTGGATAACCTAAAACCATCATCTTTGGTTGGTGGATAACCTAAAACCATCATTTTCGGTTGGTGGATAACCTAAAACCATCATCTTTAGTTGGTGGACAACCTAAAACCACCACAGGTAGTAGACCTCCCTTCTTTTAGGTCGAAGGTCTCCCTTTTTATATGAGGGACAATTCCTCTAGCAGAAGCTTTTAGCTTCTTGCCAGTTTTGGAAGAGTTCCGGGAACTGCAACAAGTTTTGCGTTCCAGTGTTTGTGGTCATCCTAAAACCACCTCTTTTTCCAACATTTCAGAGAGTTGATTCAGCCCAAGTGCTGCCATGTATACTTTGCAAATTTGTATTACAACTCTTTTCTTGGACTCACACATACCCCTTCGGATTAAGGGGGGATGTTGGAACACCTAATCCTACATGGGTAGGTGTGGAATATGAAAAGTCACAATGGAGTCCAAGTGACCTTGGAATGTGAAACCAAGAGTCACACCATTGTACTATATATGTACATCTTTGTATAATGGAAAATAAGAAAGCCTCACGCTTATCTTTCATTGTGTGTTGAGTCTCTTGTGTGTGTGCTCATCTTCCTCATACACCATGTGTGTGCTTCAACATGGTGTTTAACAGAAAGGGTGTTCCTCCTCATAAGAATTTTCCAAAGGGGGAGGACTGGTATTTTCATGCATGATCTCCCCATGGGGAGTTTGTAACGGGATGTTACTTGTGTGTTGGGAGCCTGCCATTCAGGCCCTCCTTCTAGCGCCAAATCTGTTTACGGGAAAATTTGTCCGGCCAACAGTAGGGGATCTCCCCAGTAAAAAGTCCCAATTAGACTCTGAACCGTTTGTGATAGGGATCTCGTCCGGAGTGTGGGTCCAGCTACCATTGAATACTCCTTCTCTTGGACACAAACAAGCCCTGCAGAGTTATAGGCATACAGTTATCGAATGATACAAGGCAAAATATCAATGATTGTCAACGAGCATAAACACTACAAATAGCAAGATAAAAAGAAAACACGCAGCTGAAGGAGATGTTGTTAGAAACATATCATTAAGGTCGTGTTTGTAAAATTTGTCCAAACCATAGAAGAAACAATTCTGCCTGGCAAAAAACAACTTATGCGTAGTTGAGCATTTTCATGCATAAGATAGATGTCAATAATAAAGTTACAAACATCTCCTATGTAAAAAACATACCATCCTTAACACATTCAGTGAGTTGAAATGCATAAAGAGTATAGGCAGAAAACATAGATTAATCAATCATAAGATATCAGACATATATGAAGAAATACTCATAGTATCGACACATTGATTCTCATCAGATCCAATAGTGGATTTAAAACAAACGCTTGTATTCATTCATAAGGGGCTATTCAATTCTTTACAACTCTCTTTCTCTCCTTTGGATTCCAACAAAAAAATTCCTTTACAAGTCCCCGAAGGGAGTATATATAAGACAAAATTGACCCTTGGGTGCCCTGACTCTTCGCCTTCCCGCCTATTGGTCTGCTTTGCGACCTGAATGGAAAATGCGACCTGTGACCTAAATGGACAGTGTGGCCTGTGACCTGATTGTGGAAGATGTAACCTGCGACCCCCCCTGTAGACCATGCCTTGCAATCTGATCATGGGAGCATGTGTGCGATTGCGAGCTCAGGAACATCAACTTGTTGCTCTTTGAGGAAATTCTGCCATGCACGATAATATGCAGCTACTGGGGAGATCAGAGGAGTATATTCCCTTAACCTGTGCAAGCATTCTAAGGCGTTCAGAATCAGAGTTTCTCTTTTGATTGTGACCTGGTTAGATAAGGAAGCTAGTTTGGTGTAGATCCAAATGGTGTCATGACGAACTTAACCAAGTTCTCCTGCGATGCCGGAAGATCAGGTGTAGTGGCAGCTTGTCTGATAGGCTGTAGAAATGCCTAAATTTCCTGATCTACCTATTCCCATGCCTTTTCTTTTCCCAGTGTACCTAGAGAAGGAATATGGTGCAGTTCATGCATTGAGTCAATGCCAATGATCAAATGATCATAGGCGGTCATCACCTTCTCTAGATCTTTGGATAATTTCTCCTTAGATTGCACGTTGATACGAATTTGGACCTTGTCATTTTGAGTGTGAATCCAATCTTTCCTGGGTACAGTTTCTAGAGCCTGTGGATATCCTTTTTTCCATTCTATCATTCTATCCAAGGCAGTGGAGGCTTCTTTTAGTTGCTCGTTCCTCTTCTTAGCTTCTTCTTGAGCTCTCAGTAGAGGCGCAACTCTTTTCTTTATGGTGAACATTTCCTCGTATACATGCCTCATGGTGGCTTCTAGCGTCACCAACTCTCTTTGGACAGTGAGTGGTACCTCGTTAATAAGGGTGTTCTTATCTTGGAGTTGTTGGAATTCTTCCCTTAGTGCTCTCTTTTCTTGCTCCGACCTAACTTCTCTTTGTTCGGAGTCTTGTAATCTATTTTGTAGGGAGAGGATTTCCCTACTCATCCAGCTCACGTTCTCTTCAGTGGCTGCGGTGAAAGTAGTGTCGGCTGATGCTATCATTACTAGATTGGTCCTAGTGTCCAAGACTATATCCTTTTCAGTTGTGGCTGTGAATGGCATGGTAGGGTTCCGTGTTAAACATCTCCTCTTTTCCTGCCTGATTTTGAACATGAACTGGTCATAAGTGAGCCTCGTCAGATTGAACACTTCCTCTTCTTGTCCTTCATAGGTACCTAGTTCTGAGAGCGCAAAACGTGGGTTTATTGTAGGGACTTCGATGGCCGGTAGCTCTGTCTGTAACTCTATCACTGGAGGAAGCATTTCGGTGTCTTTGGAAGAATTTTCTTTCGATCTACAATCCTCTTCCTCTTTTCTCTTTTGTTCTACTTCTTCTTTTAATAGCCACTCTGCCTCTGCATTATCCTATTCTTCCTTTTTTCTGCGCTCAGCTTCTACTTTGGTGTCCTCTTCTTCCTTCCTTTTTCATTCAGCTTTTGCTTTTGTTTCCTCTTCCTCCTTCCTCTTGCATTCAGCCTCCACCTGATCTAATTATTTCTTGAGCTGCCGCTTAGCTTCTGCTTTCGCCTCCTACTCTTCCTTCATTTTGCGGGCCTCCTCCGCCTGTTTATTTCTCTGTTCTGCCTTCAGGTGTTTCTTACGTTTATATTAATCCTCTTTTGCTTTCTTTTCATCTTCTCGCTGAGCTTTTGCTTCCTTTTCTTTCTATTGGGTGGAGGAGCTATGACTTGTGTTAGTTTGGGGCTTCTTGGCCTGGGAAGACAAGGCTCCTCCCAACTCGCGGATTCTCTCCTCCAGAGTCGTATCATCTTGGTCCTCTCGATCGGTCAATTCTTCTGGGGTGAGTTCCCTATCCTTTTTGTACCAATTTCTTACCGCATATTTATCCGGGCATTCAGTATGTTGGTAGCTCCATTTGAACTTGGCCCGTTTGCAGTGGGCAGGGACTATCCTCTCAAGATCGTATGTCAGGTAATCCAAAGGCCCCAAGAATAATCCTCTAATTTTCTCAGCTTCTGCCTCCACCTCTCTGAAATCCTTGATTGTATAAGCACCAATGGTGAGCAGCAGTGTGGGCCATGGCTTCTTCTTACCTTTAGTAAGGATCTTCGAGAAGTCAGAAGTCATCTGATAACACACTTCCTAAAGTAGCATCCTATCAGTAATGAATCGGGGTAGAGCATGGGGAGTCTTGAATGAACTGAAGACTCGGATGAAGGTGCCTTCTGCAAATGGAAACCAATGTGCTACCTTGAATATCGTTTCCATGGCTCACCAGGACATGCATGGGGTATCCTGACCAAACAATTTCCCGTAGAGTGCAGGGATGAAACTGTGTGCAATTGGCTCTATATCCTGCTTGTATTTGGAGTCCTAGAATACCTGCAACTCCTTGTGAATTGGGTGTGCTCGCTCCTGATCCCAATTGTGAGCCCACCCCTCAAAGTGGCACCTGGAAAAAACTGCATCCAATAGATAAGGGGCCATGTAAAATTTAGACAGGTATCCCTCCTCGGGTGCCAGTGCTGTAGATATATTGGTTTTGAGGGCTGCTATAATTAAGTTGGACAAATTGAAATGGGAGCCATATACGGTAAAAAATTGCATCAGGGATACCCAAGAACCGCTGAAAGTCATGGCATCGGGACGACTGTACATTCTGCAAAGCATGGCTACCACGAGCTTATAGACATTTCTAAGGCCTGCCACTTGATAATCCTGGTCCTTTTTTACTTTGAACTTCTCTGGTTCCTCCCACCATCCTCTCAGGGTGTCTGCTATGGGAACCGCATGGGTAGTGGCCCATTCCTCTGTGAATGTCTATTCCCACTCTGGAAATGCGTAATAATACTCTGCATCCTGGCCTTTTATATTTGCAAAGGCTTTCCCCTCGTGATCCCGAATGACCCACATCCTAGGGTCAATATTTTGTATGATCCAATCAATCATTTCGACACATGTGAAGATAGATGGGTGTGCCCCTGCGTAGTGAATCTTCGACCTCTTAACCTACACATATACTTGCCGGTCTAGGAGGTCCTCTGGGAACTCAGGTTGAGCGAACTATTGGTATACTTGATACCAACTCATGCTTTCTCCTCTGTCAAATACACATGTGGTGTCCCCATAGATAGGGGGAGGAGACACAAGTACTTCACTTTCTATGATCTCTATCTTTGGGCTCTTGTTTTTCCTGTGAACCGTCGAGGGCCCCATGTCACTTGAGGCTAAAGAAATAGAGATGCACTCTAACTGCGCTTCGAGGTTTCCTGGCATATTCATAAAACAGTCCCAGGATAAGACAGATGCCATATTAATGAATGCTCATTACTGTTGTTAACTCTGCCCAACTAAGGTCAAGGAAGGGGGGAAACTATGACTTAATGACCCATTGCCTAGGTCGTCGGGTCATGCTGGCTTAAAACTTCAGATTAAAGCGACCCTGCAACTTGGTGACTTGCGACTACGTCGCGGGGTCGCTGAGTCGCATTGGTCTAGAAATTCATGAGGATGCGACCTTGCGACTTAGCGACCTGTGACCAGGTCGCTAGGTCGTTGAGTCACAAGGTCGCAATCGTCCAGTTTTGAGCGAGATGTGACTTAGCGACTTAGCGACCAAGGTTGTTGGGTCGCGGGGGTCGCTAGGTCATGGGGTCGGAGGTCGCGCTAGGGTTGGACGGACAATTTTGACAGCGGCACGACCTTTTGCCTCATTTTTAACTTAAAACAATAAAGGGAGTGAGTGAGGAAAAACTAAATATGAGGATGAAGTGGTCATTAGAGGAAGAGACAGACACAGGGGAGGCTGGTTGGCTTCATTTACAAGCCTATATAAGGATGGCAAGGTTTGGAGGATTGGAAAAGGCTTAGGTTCAAAGAGGATCTGAAATGGGGAATAGCAAGTGGCTTTAAAAGGGCTAGGATAAGGGGAAAGGGGAAAAAATTAGAAAAAAAATGGAAACATCAGGAGGATTAGGCAACTTACCTGAGAAAATCGCGCTCCAGTTGGCCTGTCAAAAGCGTTTTTTTGCTCTCCGTCGCGTGGGTGAAATGCGACCTAGCGACCCTTCTATTTATAAAGGGGTTGTGCGTGCGGGCATTAAATGAGGTCGTTGGGTTGCAATTAGTCTGTGTTTATGATATGTGCGACCTCGCGACCCTGCAACCTTGCGACCTAGGGGTCACGGGGTCGCAGGGTCGCTAGGTCGCAATTGTTTAACTTGAGTGCGATGTGCGACTTAGCGACTTTACGACCTTCTAGGTCACAGGCTCGCTAGGTCGCACATTGGGTAAAACGACCTACTCTGCGACTCAGCTACTTAAGGCTTTTGAAACAAGACTTGAACTTCAGGTTTCGACTTTGCTTCTCGATGCTCGGGGGCTCAAAAATTTTAGAGGGTGAAAATTTTGGAGGGTGTTATAGTGGCTACAACAGGACATAACTAATTTTTCATAACATAACTCTGATATATAAGCACAGTCTTCAATTCGATTTTTTTGTAGGTAAAGTAATATCTTCACATTAAAGCATTTTATAAGGTTACTCTAAAACTAAAGGCTTTTTCCCATTAATTAATGGCAAACTTTAAAGCCTTAAAACTGAACCTAAAGTGGTTGAACTTCCATAGGATTTTAGTCTATCTGTTGAGTGTTAACTTCTACAAGGTTCTATAGGTAGAGTCTGTAAAGGGCCAGGTAGTGTTAACTTCTATAAGTTCTAAAGGCAGAGTCTGTAAAGGGCCAAGTAGCCTCTGGATCTCATATTTTCTGAAAGGTGACATATCCAGTAAATTCCCCTACAGTCAATCTCTGGAATAGATCTAAATAGAAGTTCTTCATTTTAATATCCATAAACCACAACCACTTTAAGGCAAACTGTGTACATGTGTCATTTCTCCCATAAATTCTTAGGCAAAGTTTTTAAAGCATGTTTCATGTTGGCTTTCTCCCATTAAATTTAAAGCATTTTTTTAGTAAGTGCATAAAATAATTTTTCAAACCATGTAAATGTCATTTTTCCCACAAACAAAAGGCTTGCTCTCATTAATTCAAGGAAAACCTTAAGGCCTAAAAATTGAACCTAAAGTGGTTGAACTCTCATAGGATTTTAGTCTGTTTGTTGAGTGTTAGCTTCTACAAGTTCTAAAGGCAGAGTCTGTAAAGGGCCAGGTAGCCTCTGGCTCTCATCTTTTCTCAAAGTTGACATATCCATTAAATGCCCCTACAGTCAATCTCTGGAACAGAAATAGAAGTTCTTCATTTTAATATCCATAAACCACTACCACTCTAAGGTAAACCTTGCACATGTGTCATTTCTCCCTTCTCCAATAAAATTTTAGTCAAACTTTAAGGCATGTTTCATTTCTATTTCATTTCTCCCACAAACTCATAAAGGTGTGACTTTTGACATAACTTCATCAACCACCACAACTAGTTGTTTTAGTAATTGCATAAAATAATTTTACAAACCATGTAAATGTCATTTCTCCCACAAACTAAAGTATTTCTCCCATTAATTCAAGGAAAAATTTAAGGCCTAAAAACTGAACCTAAAGTGGTTGAACTCTCATAGGATAGTATCCCCAAAACTCAAGGTTTTCCCCCATTACTTAAAGGCAAAATTTAAGGCCTGAAAACTGAACCTAAAGTTCTTTAAATTCCATAGGAATTTTATTTGTTGGTTGAGTCTTAACTTCTACAAGTTCTAAAGCAGTCTGTAAAGGGCTAGGTAGCCTCTGGATCTCATCCTTTCTTAAGGCATGTAAAGGTCCAGGTAGCCTCTGGATCTCATCCTTTCTTAAGGCATGTCATTTCTAAATGTGATTTCTGCCATAAATTTTAAGGCAAACTTTCATGCAAACCATGCATGAACCATGTATATGTGTCATAAATCTCCCTTAAACTCTAGGCAATGCTATCTTTAACGCACCTCATTTCTAGATGTGAATTATACCATAAACTTTAAGTCAAAATTTTAGATAAACCATGCACATGTCATTTATCTCATGCGCATGTGTCATTTCTCCCATGCATTTGCAATAAATGTCAATTTAATATATTTTTATTGAATTTGTTTTTTTCAAGGATAAAAAAACCCACTAAATATGGTTGAAAAATGTACATTATGCATAGATGTTTCTTGCTATCCCAATCTAGGGAAAGCATTGATTACATATGTGCTTTCAAATATTGTGACTAGCAATGTCGTCCAAAGGAAAATGAATATACCAGGAAGAACAACAAACAACGAGGCATATTATATTGCATTGACAGAAGGCTTGGGAACAACTATGGAGTATGGATCAAATGGAATTGTAGTTTTCACCAATTCTGAACTTGTGTGCAACCATATGAAAGGCGTGTACCAAGTTAAGAAGGAGAGGCTAAAAGAACTGCATGGAATAGCAAACAATACTGTTAGCCAATTTCATTTTTTTAGTATAATACATTGACAAATGTGTAATATTCCTAAATTAGCATGCAACTAATGGGAATATTAATTTTGTTGTCAACACCTATTTAGATGAATAAATGGGTAAGGAGGCCCATACATATATTAAACAGGCATAAAATCCCTCTTGATGTGAAAAGGGATCATAATAATAGCTGGATCTAGCACCCTCATGTGTGAACAGGGGAAAATACATGTGGACAAGGTCAAGTTTGACCAAGTCAACAGCGCCGGTATGGATGGAGTAGCTCATCAATAGAGACAGTGCAGTGATAGTGGGAGGAAGATTCCAAGAAGGTGGAAACCCTAATGAGTGGGACCCAAGGTAAGAAGGCTCACACTTGTTTATAAGGAGGGAAAGGCGGCCATAGTGAGGCATGTTATTGATTATTGGTTTTATGGTCTGCATGACTATTTGCATTCTTCAATTGTTTAGTTGAGATTGTTGTGATGTTTAGCACCGAGTGTTCTCGAGCGGGAATCCCATCTCCTTTCTTGAGAGACCTATTAGGGGATAATTTCACTTCATTTTCCACACTCAGGCTTAAGGCCAAGCTTTAGTCTTCAGCTACAGCGCAATTTCTGCAGATGATTGTGTTGTGTTGCAGGGTGTTGCAGTGGAGGGTTGAGAAACCCACTTCCGGAGTTTGTTTTTTAGAGGAGGAAGCATTCTTCTCTTTGGGAGATCAGTGAGGAAGATTCTGGAGAATATTTCACATCTTGGCACTTGGCCAACATATTTCCCATCATCTACTGCACGATATCCCTCTTGGACTGCGTTATTTCAGTTAGCATTTGCAATGAGGGGTTGCAGTGTTTGATTAGAGGGTGAGATCTTCAGTGATTGGATCAGCCTTTCACCTGAAGGATCTATTGGAGGAGATCAATTCTTCATATGTGGTATCTACATCCATCTTCATCTAGTTCTTGAGTTGCAGCTATTATTCAGTCCTAGGGCTGCATTCCGACATTTTGTACTTGTTGCATATTTTAGGAAATCCTTTCCGGGTTGTCTTGAAAATGTGTTCGGGAGCTTAGATCTTTACTCCCGGCATTGTATGAGCCCTACAGTTTCAGATATGTGTATTGACACTTTCCAGCAGTATTTCTCCTTAATAAAATTACGCTTTCATAGCCTTGGGCATTATTTGTGTAGCAGTGTTCTTCATATTTCATGTACATGTTCTCTTGAGGCTTATGTTGCCTAACTTGAATGATTATTTCCTCAAGATCTTGTATACATTTGCTGCTATGATATTGATATGATGGCTATATGATCTTCTTACATTTTATTTGATGGTTTGTCACTTTTATTTCCATTATTGTGTTCATATATTGCTGCTTCCCCATTTTGGGATATTACAGTGGTATCAGAGCATAATCTTGGCTCAGCCTGTGGATCTCAGCCATTATGCTATCAGGAAAATAAGAAGAAGAAAGAAGAGATCAGAATGGTGGGAAGAATGAGTATTATGTCATATCTTTTCAGACCTAAGAAGGACCTCACCAAAGAGGTCAAACAAAGAAGAGTGGAGAGAATCCACGAAACCACACTAGGGTTTCAGGATAAGGAAGGTCCATGTACTTCCTATCAGCAGAAGGAAGAACCAGTGTTGCATAGAGCTCCAAAGAAATACACTATGCCCTTTTCTTTTGAATGAGAAGACAAAATGCATGGACATGGAGGACACTTGGATCATGAGATTCTAAGTGAATACCTTGTAGAATATAAATCTCAACCTATAGCTTTCAAGGAGACTCTAACTCTCCCACAATTAATTCATCTTGAGGAGGAAAGAAGACCTTGCATCAATAGGAGAATCAAGGGCAATATATTTTTGTTGTCCACTTTTGATGGGTCATCCATGTGTATAGCAAGGGCTTGGGCAAGGAAGCTATATGCATTCTTCCTACTACATCTAGTGGTACAAAGAGAGGTCGTATAGATTGCAGCGCTGCACCTTGAGGGTGAAGCAAACAATTGGTGGTTTAGCCATTTGAGCCATGTAAGAGTGACTAATTTTGTAAAATTTACTCAAAGGGTGATCAAAAAATTTGGCAAGGATAAATCAGAGGAGGAGAAGCCCTCACCACCACTTGAGGAGGTTTGTACTAGTGTTGATACAACTATGGAGGAGCAGCCATCAACACCAGCAGTTGGGGGAACCATCACATTGGAGGAAGGAAACCTTGTAGCAATACAAGATGTTCCCAAGAAAAACCAAGGTATGCAAGTATTTCCACTTTATATTATTTCAGCACATCTTATGGAGGAGTGTGGGAAGATGCCATTGCATGACCTAAGGTCAAGATATACTATTTATTTGGAGCATCACACTATCACTGTGCTGAGGGGCCTTGATAGAATCAAGGAAGAGATGTACAGTCATCCTTGTTATTCATTGTTGTGTTGCACACAACTATTGAGGTTGGAGTGCAAGTTGGAGAAAAGGATGAGGTTTGTCCAAAACAATGCAATGCAGAACCATATGTTCATCATTGAGAATTACCATGAGACAGTTGTTGGGAAAAATACTGAGAGGGGGGGGTGAATCAGTATTTATTGCATATTCAAAACTTTTACTTTTTCACTCTCTAAAACCCATACGCTACTTTCCTTTATCAAACTCGCGTATACACGCGGATTTCCTTCATACAACTCGCGTATTAGCAGAGATCTAAATATGCAGATATTTATTAGCTTGGTTCAAGATTCATTCATCTGAAGTTAAGTTATCAGTAAACATGTGCAATAACAATAGAGTAAATCATCACACAAAGCATCACACATGAACACCAAGATTTTTAGGTGGAAACCCAAGTCAGGAGAAAACCACTGCTGCAGTTGCTCAGCCTTCAATATTTTATTATAGAGAAAACATCTTACAACATATGTGCTGGTGCAAGCTCCTACCAGCACGCAGGCACCCACCTGCGCTCGTTTACCAGCCTCTCCTGGAAGGGAGCTCCAACCCACATTTCCGTTTAGCCTCTCTGAAGGAGCTACGACCCCCTGACTCGTTTACCAGCCTCTCCTGGAAGGGAGCTACGACCCCCTGATCTCGTTTACCAGCCTCTCCTGGAAGGGAGCTACAACCCCCTGACTGAAGGCTACAACCCTCAGCACCAATATGGACCACGTTTCATCAATTTTCATACTGGATCCAACAACTTCAATAGAACACAACTTGCAGGCCACGTTTCATCATATTTTCAGACTGGACCCACTCCATACTTTTAAGCACAGTCAACCATGAAACAGATACATATAAGTCACTGACAGATATCAATAAACTAGCAGAACAGATCAGAAATTTCTTACCACAGACTTCAGCAAACCCTAGTTTGCATACGCGCTTTCCTTTTTCTGATGTCGCGTATATACGCGCTTCCGTTCACATAAACAAGCGTATAATTCTATACATATTACAGAGCTAATTTTATTGCGCATACGCGCTTTCTCTTCAGCGAAGCCGCGTATATACGCGCTTACTCTTCGGCGAACTAGCGTATGGTTCTTCAGAATTTTATGTCATTGCAATTCTTCACAACAGATACATCACTTCAGATTTTACCCTTTACCTCAGACAGATGTTCGCCTCATCACAGAACTAATCATTTCATAAACAGATCTAGCAAATATAAGTACATTTCAGATCTAGATCCCCTTCTTCATCATTGGTGCATTATACATTCAGATCTATCATTCAACTGTAACCCTTTCCATTCAGATATCCTTCAGAGAGAAGTATTCATTCAACCTCAGACATCTTGCACCCACACTTATGATTTGCACAATGAATTTCTTCTCCTTATATAGGTTTACCCTTTTTCAATACCATGAGCTCCTTTTTTAATACCATGAGCCCAAAACTACATTACTTCCGATGGTATTCCTGGACGAGGTCATTTAGACGAATCATTACCCAATACAATGGGTCAATACCATGGTGGTTACCCCTGATTTTGCACTTTATGAGCGCTTTTTCCCATACGCGACTTGGCACGTACTTTACCGCGTGCATACGCGACTTCTCCTAGGAAAATCCGCGTATGCCTAGAGACATACTCTTTTCATCATAGATCTATCACATGCTGAATTCATTTCTTCATTGTCTTCTGTACTCACTGTAGATAGATCAGATTTAGTTCATCAAGACATGTTCTATCAAGCACAACTTAAGTTGCCATCATCTTGCCATTCAAGGACAACACTCAGCATCATATTGCTAACAAACATCCTTTCATATTAGATTTACATCATTTACCAAGTCCATCAGGTCAAAAATAACTTCATCAGGTGGATTTCCATCAAGGACAACACATGCCAACACGCTCATGTCTTCATCTTCATTCAGTGGGTTGCCATCAAGGACAACACTTTGCATCATATTTCCAACAACAGTAGATGCACCATCATGGAGATAAAAAACACTGTCAATGAGCAACAGTGATGAGTTTGGGACCCAACTAATATTGAGACATTCTTATGACCAACACACTTGTGTAGCAGTGGATAAGTAGATGGGTGAGGGAGGGAGTCTTATGATGGATGACATCCTCCATGAATACTTCTTGATGAGCACTTCACATATTGATGAGAACTTCTTACCCACATTTTATGTGGATCCTTATAGATTCAACTTGGTCATTGATGAGTGGTTTTCATATGGAGATCTCTAGGAGATGGCATTTCAACATCCCATGAAATGCAAAGATATAAATCTGATTTGGGAAGATGGTATTCTTGATTGGAGGGATGCCAGTGTTGGGCATGATGATAGACACTCACCCTTGGTTGGGTGGGTGATGTTGATGAGAAAGAGATTGGAAAGCCACTTGCATATCTATGACACAGGGTAGCAGGAGGCAAGGCTACACTGGCTACTCTTAAAAGAGTTTGGAAATCATGTGACATATCCTTTGTCAAAAGGTATGTTATGGGTTGAGGCATTGCATGGCACCCATGTATTATGGCAGCAAAATATTTGGTTGCATGGGGCATTCTATGAGTCAACTATCATGATATCACTCCATGACTTGTATGAGGGAGAGATGAGGGAGCAGCAAGAGATGTTGTTACCTTGGCTATTCTTGAGAGAGTATGGGTTGATTCTCTCCCATGATTTTCATGATGTTGCAAGAGTAGGTGATGGCACTATCATGGTGCAAAGGGGCTACTCCTTAGTCTTGGAAGGTCAGGAGGTACTTCCACTTTGGAAGGAATCTCCCATATACAACAGCATTATGGTAGATGACTTTGACATTAGACATGTCAAAGAATGGAGCTATGGGATGATAGGAGCCTTATTGTAAAGGCCAACAGCGCTGTCACTTGGGAGCTTGGGTTTATTGATGGAGTGTTCCCAGGATCACTTCACATATGATGCACTTGATGGGCAAGGAGGAGGTGAGAGTGATGGAGTAGTGGATGGAGACATGTATTATCGTGATATGATCTTCTTGACTTGGATTTCCAAGCATAATAAGAAAGATCATTATACAGCACATGGTTCATTCCTCTTCATGGGAGTATGTCACACCACTATGGAGGACTTATTCTTGGATCTTATTATCATCTTACTCCCATTACATGGTAAGAATTATGTTTTTGCATGTATTTATTATCTAACACGGTATTTTCATTCTCTTACCATTTCTATATAGTGCATTGCTTCACAAGAAGGCAAGCCTCTTTTTGGGCTTCATGGTCAATTTTGGGCCAACATCTATGATGGGGATAGTCATCTCTTGTATGGTTTTTGGAAACTATATGCTCAGTTGATATACCAAGCCATTTACTATTCACTAGTAGATGTGATGACATACACAACTAGCAGTTTGTTGAGAAACAACTTGCCATGTTATTTTCTGAAACAACAGTTAGAAAAACTACGTTGTAACTACTTGGGAGGTTGTTGGTACTTTCCAACACTATGAAAAATCTTCAGTACCTCTCTCATTTGGATCCCATATGATGGTAAATTCATATTCACTTTATATGGGGTGTTATGGGAAAGAACCAAAGAGTGGATATTTGAAGATCCAACTTCCTTTTTGCTTCATAAAGGCAACATCATTGAAACCCAAATTCAGCAACAGGTCTACACTTTTCATAAGTGAAGAGAGATACAGCGTGGGATGGACAATTTGATCCATCATGTTCAGCTATGCAGCCCACCAATTTTTCAGGAGCATCAGGTGGAGGGAATTTTCCATGAGTTTCCATGTTGGAAGGTGGCTCATTTTGTATGGATGATAGCTTGGGGATGGAGGTTTCACATGAGAATGATGGTTCCCAATTTATTTCAGATTCCATGCCTTGAGAGGACCTCTAGAAAACCCATTTTTTCCTCCATGGGTATTTTACTTCCTCGTGATGATAGCTATTTGGGGTGGTCACCAAAAGCTAACTTGCATATTTGGGAGGGTCAAGTTCTTGGAGATGTATTGATGAGACAACATCTTGTTCGTTGGAGGAGTTTATTTTATGGGGATGTTACAGGAGGAGGAGAGGAGGTTATTCAGTTCTATCCTTGCAGTTGCTTTAGGACAAGCAACATTTGGGAGGGGAGGACTGTAATATTTGTAAATTAGCATGCAGCTAATGGGAATATTAGTTTTGTTGTCAACACCTAGTTAGATGAATAAATGGGTAAGAATGCCCATACATATCTTAAACAGGCATAAAATCCCTCTTGATGTGAAAAGGGATCGTAATAATAGCTATATCTAGCACCCTCATGTGTGAACAAGGGAAAATACATGTGGACAAGGTCAAGTTTGACCAAGTCAACAGTGCTGGAATGGATGGAGTAGCTCATCAATAGAGACAACGCAGTGATAGTGGGAGGAATATTCCAAGAAGGTGGAAACCCTAATGAGTGGGACCCAAGGTAAGAAGGCTCACACTTTTTTATAATGAGGGCAAGGCGGCCATAGTGAGGCATGTTATTGATTATTGGTTTGATGGTCTGCATGAATATTTGCATTCTTCAGTTGTTTAGTTGAGATTTGTTGTGTTGTTTAGCAACGGGTGTTCCCGAACGGGAATCCCATCTCCTTTATTGAGAGGCCTATTGGGGGAGAATTTCACTTCATTTTCCACACTCAAGCTTAAGGCCAAGCTTCAGTATTCAGCTACAGCGCAGTTTCTGCAAATGATTATGTTGTGTTGCAGGGTGTTGCAGTGGAGGGTTGAGAAACCCACTTCCGGAGCTAGTTTTTCAGAGGAGGAAGCATTCTTCTCTTTGGGAGATTAGTGAGGAAGTTTTTGGAGCATATTTCACATCTTGGCACTTGGCCAACATATTTCCCATCATCTACAGCGCAGTATCCCTCTTGGACTGCGTTATTTCAGTGAGCATTTGCAGTGAGGGGTTGGAGTGTTTGATTAGAGGGTGAGATCTTCAGTGATTGGATCATCTTTTCATATGAAGGATCTATTGAAGGAGATCCATTATTCATATGTATTATTTACAGCCATATTCATCCAGTTCTTGAGTTACAGCTGCTATTCAGTCCTAGGGTTGCATTCCGTCATTTTGTACTTGTTGCATATTTTAGGAAATCCTTTCCGGGTTGCCTTGAAAATGTGTTCGGGAGCTTATATCTTTACTCTCGGCATTGTATGAACCCTATATTTTCAGATCTTTGTATTGACACTTTCCAGCAGAAGTTCTCCTTAATAAAATTGCACTTTCATAGCCTTGGGCATTATTTGTGTAGCAGTGTTCTTCATATTTCATGTACATGTTCTCTTAAGGCTTGTGTTGCCTAACTTGAATGATTATTTCCTCAAGATATTGTATACATTTGCTGCTATGATATTGATATGATGGCTATATGATCTTCTTAAATTTTATGTGTTGGTTTTTCACTGCTATTTCCATTATTGTGTTCATATATTTATGCTTCTCTATTTTGGGATATTACAAAATGTGAATAAGATTTCTACTTATCTATTGCATGGGGAAATGCCAATTCAAGATTCATCTATCAAAGGTGAATTAATATATTAATTAGAATAATACAGGGCAATTCCAATGCAAGATTCATCTCTCAAAGATGAATTAGTTTTGAGACACTCTTCTTCAAAAATTCAAGATTCATCTCTCAAAGATGAATTAGTTTTGAGACATTCTTCTTCAAAAATTCAAGATTCATCTCTCAAAGATGAATTAGTGTTGATATACTCTCCTTCAAAATTTATTGATGGACATTGTAACATATCTTGGATATGTGTGTGTTTTGTACTTATAAATGTGTCTTTTTCAATGACCATGGGTTTTTTTCAATTATATACCAAGTGTGCTCCCACCACACCATGTAAAGCGCAACTTGGTGAACTTCACATTTTTATAAAATTAAAATGTGAGGACTTCAACACACTTCTTTTTTAATTACCATGTGTTTTTTTCAATTTTATACCAAGTGTGCTCCCACCATGTAAAGCACAATTTGGTGAACTTAGGATTTTTTTTTTTAAATTTGCTTAAATTGAGTTTCACACATAAAATAGTGCTTTGAAGTGTTTTACATAATTTGTGTACACTAAATTACATTAATTTTCTGAAATTTATTTTGAATTTATTTTAAATAGTAATTTAAAAAAATAATTGTAAATGTCCAATGTAGATATATATATCATGGAGGATGAACAACTAAGGTCAACATAATCTCATATCTCTACGAGAGAGAGAGATCATGGATCGAGGGATGTTCATGGTATTTAAATATAATCTTAAATCTCCATACATATACATACATGTGGGTACATATGGAATTGATTTTTTATCAATTTTGTGAGTTAAATTAGTTGTTAATAAGTTTCATTTTTTATTTTTTAGGAGCTAAGAGGAGAAGGGTGTCTACTCCATCAATGGAGCATGCCCATGGTTCACACAATCATGGTATGGTTCACGTGATTTAATCAATGAATATGTACATGTATTTATATGTATGAATGTATTTTTGAAGTGATTATAAATTCATATTTGTTTATGAAGCTTCTCTCTCGTCTCGTGAGCTTGGTGGTGGTTCATATTCCCTTAAAGGGCCATCAATAAGTGCTGGCAGATTGCGTGAAGGTGGTGATATGTATTCTCCCAGAGGCCAACCAACGGATGGTCATGTTGGTTCTCAACCAATCGGTGGTCGTGTTGGTTCTCAGCAAGGTCGCTCTGGTTCTCAACAGTCTCAGGGTGGGCAAGATGCTAACCAACCACATCAAGGTGGCCATCAATTTGAATATTATTTTCATTCAATTTGTAAAAATTTGTTTACATGTGTTTTTTTAATTTCTAAAATTTTATATATTGATGCAGAGGCTAAAAATTTTGCTCCAAACGTTGCTCAAAAAAGATGTAGGGCAGAACGCATCATTCAAGAATAAGATTTTCCACGAACCACGACTTATCCGTCCGACATTTCTGATATACCTTGGGAAAAAAAACATGCAGCAATGCACCTTAGAAAGGTGTCAACGTCTTCATGCAAAATTGAATAGAGATCCCGTGGCTTTGACTCTACCTGCTGAGAGTCAACAAATCTTGGAAATAGTTACACACTCTTTAGGCGAACTAGTAGATGTGTATCAAAAGCTTGGGCCAACCACTGATACTTTTGTAGAAGTCCTGAGAAAAAGAAAGAAACAGTGATGGGTCTCGATAAATGGGAGGTTGTTAAACAAAGAATTACAACAGAAATGGCCAAGTCTATGCTTAATTTTAAAAAAGGGCCAAAAATAAAGATGTTGAAGGTGCAATATTTCAAGCACCCTCATATAGCTCACTATTTGTATGATAAACACCTTGTGGCCTATGGAAAACTCCCATGGAATGACGAGGTTCTACCTTATTTTGAAAAATTGTTTTATGCAGAATTATTTTTGCAAATGAAACCCAATTACAATGACCTTCCCTCTGAATTTTTTGGTCCTGGGAAATCTCGATTTTGTGACCGTAGGGGCGCTAGGTGTGATGTTGAGTTGCCTCGCCCTGAGCCACAATTGGTTATTCAACCTTTTCGTGTCGAAACTTTATGGTCAGAGATGGAAGCCACTTCTCAAATTAGTCGAGAAGAAAGGAATGACATTATTGACAATGTTCACAATGGATTGGGTGGAGTCGATGTTTTTCTGAATCGACAAAGAGCACGTGAAAACGCACACACTAATTTTGTGTATTATACAGATGAAGAGATTGACAACATGAGTGTTTAAGATCTCAAAAAATATGCAAAGAGTTGTCACAATGGTTGGCAGGACCTAATTGTTCATGAGGAAGAGGGCATGGGAACGGTATGTGTTAATGGTTAGGGTTAAATTATTTTAACACATGTACAATTTGTAATAAATACATATATACATACATTTATTTGTATACATTAATCTAACAAAAATGTATCATTATATGTTAACACCATTTGCAGTTGTCATGCTTGATGAATAAAGAAAATGTTGATATCACAGTCAGAGCCTCTGGTTCAAACAATCAAGATGGGTTTCACCATCAATCATACAATCATGATGGTTTTCACCATCAAGATATGTTGGAAAATGTTAGTGTTTTTTAAGTGAACATGATGATGTACAATTATTTTTTATCTATTATTATATATATCGAAACATGATGAGATATTTTTAAAATAAATAATTGTGCATACATGTACTTGTACACACACACACACATATATATATAATAAAATGTTTTAATAGATTATGATTCCATCCGATGTTTTTGGGATGGCGGTACCTTCTTCTTCCTTGGAAGATGTACCTTCTTCTTCCTTAGGAGATGTGCCAAATCCACAATCACAAGTACGGACAATTTTTCACTTTTAAAATTTATGTTATTAAGTTATATATTCCAGCTCAAAATGTTCCATTAAAAATGAGATATATCTAGATTTTGAGTTATTTTAAATTTTTTGAATTTTAGGTTTTTGGAGATTTTCTTTCCGAGCTACTCTTAGGAGATGTGCCAAATCCACCAGCACAAGTATTTAGTTTTTCAATTATATATATATATGTGTGTGTGTGTGTGTGTTTTTAAGTTATAAGTTATAAATTGAAGTTTGGAAGCTTATTATAAATTGAGATCTAGATATTTTGAGTTATTTTA
This sequence comes from Pinus albicaulis, assembly GCA_034641835.2. Lineage (NCBI taxonomy): Eukaryota > Viridiplantae > Streptophyta > Pinopsida > Pinales > Pinaceae > Pinus > Pinus albicaulis. The sequence goes on along the minus strand of CM076578.1, from coordinate 542,777,658 downwards.
AATTTTTTGAATTTTAGGTTTTTGGAGATTTTCTTTTGGAGCCTCTCTTAGGAGATGTGCCCAATCCACCAGCAGAAGTATTCAATTTTTCACTTAAATATATGTTTTTAAGTTATAATTTATAAATTGAAGTTTAAAAGTCTTATTATAAATTGAGATCTTGATCTTGAGTTACTTTATACTTTTAAATTTTTTGAATTTTAGGTTCCTGTAGAAGATTTATTTTCTCCACGGACTCTAGCGATGGAGATAGGAACATCCACACCATTTCAACCATTTGAACAAGTTGTCTAACTTTTTTTTAATATTATTGAAAATAATTTTATATATGTGTTTTCATTTGAAATATATATATATATGTGTGTGTGTGTGTGTGTGTGACCATACATGTATATTGTACAGTTTATTGTTGAAAATGTTTCTTTGGGGGAAGCTTTAGTGGACGAGCAACAAATGGAGAGGGAACCTCATGAGGTATTGCATGATTTTTTTTTTACATTTTGTTTTTTACATGAAGGTCTATATATTCTCACTCAATTTTAAAACATTAAATGTTAATATTTGTACACATTGTGTACAGGTTCCCCATGCTTCGCAGGATAGCTCGAGGATCGTGACTTTGCTGGGAGAGACACTACATCCATTTGTATTTGATGGATGATGCATATGCACTATTTGATGGATGATGCACATGCACACGTGCAACGTTATATTTTCAATAGATTTAGTCTTAAATTTACTTTTTTATATATAGTCTTATCTAGATGCAGTCATATATAACTTGATACTTGATACTTGTGAGATCTACAAATTTTGGACATATTTTATGTGAACTACATTTGGTACATGTGAATGTGATATATAATGTTTTTAAAACTTAATTTTTGGATGATTGAACTACATTTGGCATGTGAAGTAATGTTACAATGTTATATATAATTTGTTTTGTTTTTAAAACTCAAGTTTTGGATGGTTGAACTACATTTGGCATGTGATTATGATATTATGTTTTGTTTTTAAAATTCAAGTTGTCGTTTTCCAAACAAAAAAAAAATCACATGAATATATGTACATGTAGAAATGATTTTACACATGTTTGAATATATATGTTAAAACGATTGAAGTCAAATACATACATACATACATACAGATACATATACATATACATATACATATACATATACACATATATATATATATAAACAATCATAAGATTATAGGTCTTGTTAGATGTGTCAAACAATCATAAAATTTTAAAAATGCATTCTATAATGTATATATATCTAGTACGTGCAACATTTTTCATCAATGCATGTATAGAAAAGCTACTTTCAGTTAATTCCATTCTAGAACATATATATCCAGTATGTGCAACATTTACAATAAATGCACATAGAAAAGTTACTTTCAGTTAATTGCATTCTAGAACATATATATCCAGTACTTGAACATTTTTCATCAATGCAAATAGAATTTAGCTACTTTCAGTTAATTGCATTCTAGAACATATAAATTCAGTACGTGAAACATTTTTCATCAATGCACATGGTAAAACTACTTTAACAATTAATTGCATTCTAGAACATATATATATCCAATACGTGCAACATTTTTCATCAATGCACATAGAAAAGCTACTTTCAGTTAATTGCCTAGAACATGTATATATCCAGTACGTGCAACATTTTTCATCAATGCACATAGAAAAACTACTTTCAGTTAATTGCATTCTAGAACATATATATCTGGTACTTGCAACATTTTTCATTAATGCACATAGAAAAGCTACTTTCAGTTTTAATTGCATTCTAGAACACACACACACACACACACACACACACACATATCCAATACTTCTAGAACATATATATCCAGTACTTGCAACATTTTTCATCAATGCACATAGAAAAGCTACTTTTAGTGAATTGCATTCTAGAACATATATATATCCAATACATGCAACATTTTTCATCAATGCATGTATAGAAAAGCTACTTTCAGTTGATACTAGTGTGCATGTACCAAAACAATGTACATGTGTAAATACTTGCACAGATAAAATAACAAGGAAACTCAATTTTTAGTTGAGTTCTAGAAGGTCTAAAAAATGAATCCAAACAGAAGAAATTGTTGGGCAGTTCAATCAAAAAAATTCCAATGGAATGCCATCTTCAATGATCTGTTCATGATCAGATTTTGACATTTTCCATTTCCTAATTTTCGTTTTTTATTTATAGAACCTCTATCAAATTTATGCGTGTTTCACACACCAAGTGACTATATTGACAACTTATGACATCAGGTTTATAGTCTTCAAAGTAAAAAAAATCCCCACTTTGATTAGTTTATCTGAAAAAATAACCTTTCAGTATAATAGATCCTCTTTCATATGGAAACCCGTGATCATTATAGTTTTCTAATAATTTCATCTTTCGTTTAGTGCAACACATCAAATAATACTTCACATTTTCATAGTTGTCAGTAGGTGAAACTACACCAAAAATATCTCCTACACAATAAAACAAACTTAACAAACTTATGTATTTAAATTTATCTCTAGATCTCTATCATTTGAAAGCAATTCAAATGTTACCTTCTCTAACAAGATCAAAAACTCAATCACCATCAGATGATATTGTAGTCTCCTCTGACTGCATTTCTTCAAACATTGCAATGTACATTTTCCCCTTTGTATTTAGCTCTATATGTTTCCAATATTTTACATACATTTTGTTTTCACGAACATCATTGGATTCTGTGTTGTTTATGTAAACATGAAAAAAACAAGAATATTTCCTTTTATCCAATGCAAACACATTTGTGGACAACTTTGTTTTAATTGAATGAAAATTTCAAGTCCCTTTTATTGTTTCAACGTCATTTCCAATTGATCTATCTACATCTTCGATCCCAATATACCAAAAAAACATATACATGGAAAATTCAAAAAAGAATGTAAATATGATATCAAAATACCATCAAAGGTAATCATTGTGATAAATGTACAGTATTTAAAATTGGATATCCAATTAAAATTAAATTGAATGTACCTTCACACTTCCCTTGATCGGTTAGTCTCATGGCTTAGAGCAGTGATGCACCATTGAACAACTTCTTTAGCATCCACAAGTCGGTTAGCAGAGGGGTTCATTTGATATCGTCAAAGTGCTCATTTTATGCATGCCCCTGCACCGTCATGTTCTCCTTTTCCATGGCCAGTCTCAAAATAATGATCGTGAAGATTTTAATTGACCTACGCATCCATCTGACCGTATCCAATTTTCATTGAATTTTATTCCACGACTTTTCAAGGAGTCATAAATATTTCCAAAACAGTGTTGTACAAAATATGTATCATGTGTATGATCTTCACTGATATAAAAGTGATATTCTTTAATAACATGCCAATTTTCCTCGATGCTTTCTATATGATCGACATTTTGTTCAACATGTCTATATAGAATATGGACGAGCATGGAGACTTTGTCAGAATGATAGTATTCACTCCGAATTTCTTTTTGTGGAACAAATGTGTAGTTTTCTGCAAAATAAATTACTAACAAAATGGTCCTTGGTGGAAAAAATTCACGGGATTTTTTGAATTGCAAGTCTTGCCATCATGCTCTATCGGAATGCTTGGTGTATTTATAAATTTCTAACTCAAACTTTCTCAAAAAATCTATCACAAAAAATTCTTCTTCTTGTAATTAAATTCTTTTAGCACTATTTGAACCTTGAATCTATGTATGGATATATTCATATCTCTTCCATTTCACTTTCATGTTGGAAAATGATTGATCATTTATATCAGTATGATATTTGTTTTGAAATTTAGTCAAATTTTCACAATCATCACATTTTTCACCACCAACACATTTCTTTTCATAAAATAATTCATCGCTTTCTCTTTCACATAGAATTTGAGATACGAAATCAGAGATAGTGGAAGGAGGAGGTGAATCTTTCCAAAATTTTCTACCAAAATTAAGGAATGTGTCATAATATAACTCAAATTCCACATGATAATGACAACAAAAAGTGTCGCGTACTGTGATAGGTTTTCCATACCATAGTTTTTGTTGAACAAAAGCACTGATTGAGACATGAATTTCATGATTCTATTCTTTGAACTTGTTGAACAACTCTATCTAAGTGGTTTTCAAGAAAAAATTTTCATGTTGTTCATACTGATTTTGTGCTATTCTTCTTCACATCACATCCCTTGCATTTGGCGAAACACGTGAATTTTCCTTCCTATATTCATATATTGTTTTTTAACATTTTCTCCAAGTCTATCTGTGTATGGTTTCCTACAAATAGCTCTCCAACAAGTGAGTTCATCTTTTACATCTATTTGCAACTGATATTTCTGATGTTTGTGCAAATTTTTTCATGAGGTTCTTAATGTTCGTGCCATAGATTTTACCAAGCGATTCTCTTTAGTGCTTGATGAAACCACTGCCATATGTATTGCTCTATGTACAAATGAAACATTTTTTTGTCTAGATCTTCTAATTGAATTTATAGCACTATTTATATTTTGTATCACATTTTCATTCATTTTTTTTTAATCTTTTGTTGATTTTAGAATACCCAACAAAGTTGTAGCTTATTTTAATTTCCTTGATGATAAGAGACCTTTCAACATTTTGGCTTGAACTGTCACATTTTCCTTTATGAATTACGTATCAAAAATGTGTTTAACACGATAACGTATAACATGGTCATCTCTTTTATCTCCATATGTGTGAGTGTCAACATTTTCTAACATCTCATCATTGACATTGATTTCATCTGTACATATTCGAATGAATAGTACATAATAAGTTTACATATTCAATAAATAATTAAATTAATAAACATGTATAATTTCAGTAATACGTGCATGTGTTCAATATATATATACATACCTTGTGATTCAATTTCTTCACTTGAATTTCTTTCAACATTTTCACCATCTTCAATCATTGGTTCAATATCTCTTTCACTTTCTCTTTCAAAATTTTGTATCTCATCGTCAATGTTTTGAGGAATATATCTCTCTGTTTACATTGGAAAATATTTTTCAAATTAGTTCATCAAATAAAAATTAAGCTTCACATTTTACACTGGAAAAATTTTAAATATCAAATTCATAATATTTACATTTACATACTTGCTTCAACTGCTAGTTGAGGTTGATTTTCCCTTTCAATATTTGAGAGTGCTTCTCTCTTTCTTTTGCGAGATTCTCTCATCTCTTCTCTACGTTCCTCAGGGTATCTTTTTCAATCATATTTTCTCATGCAATTCCTTCAATTTCCCATGATAATAGAGTATGAAATTCAAAAAATTTCCTTCAAAAATTTAGACAAAAACTCAATTAAAAAAAACATCACAAAAGATTTAATTTAAAAAAAAAAATTCGTTTTAAAAATTAAAAAAAAAAGACATACTTCAATCCAAAACACTTACTTTAAAAAATCTGAGAAAAAAATGTCTTATAAAAATGAAATGAAGCTCAAAATGTTTCCTTCCAAGTCCTGCAAAAAAATTTCAATTAAAAAGTTTGACAAAAACTCATTTTAAAAAATCATTATAAAATATTTACTTCAACCCAAAACATGTACTCAAAAAAAATTTCACTTCAAAAAAATACCTCCAAAAAATGCCCATTGAAAATTAATTCCAACTTCTTAAAAAATGCCACTTTAAAAAATACTTCAAAAAAGCCTCTAAAAAAATATCACTTTAAAAAATACCTCCAAAAAATGTCCTTTGAATATTAAGCTTAAAAAGAGTCCTTTCGAAATTAAGCGTAAAAGGAGTCATTTGAAAATTAAGCCCAAAACCTATAAAAACAATGAAAATTAAGCCCAAACCCTCTAAAAACAAAATATTTTAAAAATAATGAAGCCCAAAAAACATCCAAAAAATGTACCACATACCTCCAAGAAATGTCCTTTGAATGCAATTTCCTTTGAATGTACCTCCAAGAAAACTCCTTAAACTCGAAACAATCCTTTGCAAAAATGTCATTTGAATGTACCTTTAAGAAAATTCATTAAACCCAAAACAATCCTTTGCAAAAAATTCCTTTGAATGTACCTCGAAGAAAGTCCTTAAACTCAACACAATTCTTTGCAAAATCATACCAAGACCTTTGCAAAATCCAACCAAATGTGTGAAATTATGCGAAAAATAATGAATTCTTTTACATCAATTTATATTTCCGCGAAATGTTTTTTTGGAAGGGTTTCGTTGTATTTTCTGGCCGACGGAAATTCAGGTAAAATTTTGGTTGAAATTTTATAAAAATTTCGGCCGAACTTTTATGTCGTTAGACTTGACGGGCCGTCAGGGCAAAAAACAATTCGGCCAAACTTTTTTTAAGAGTTCGGCCGAACTAACACGTCTGCAATTACGCAGAACTAAAGTTGTTCTTTGTATCCTCATAATGTGCTATCATTTCCTCTGTAAAAATTGACCAAGTGACAATGTTTCTACGAGAGAAAAGCCATCGATACTATACAAATGTATTTTGTTCTAAATATAAAGTTGCAATGTGTACCTTTTGTGTGATATTTTTGGTCCATGTGATATTTATATTATAAAAGTTGTCACCATCTCTCAAAATAACAATGGTATCATTCTCTATACTGTCCACATGTGACATCAACAAATTTGTGAATTTAGTTTTTGTCATAAGTTATTGTTGTGTAATAATAGCTTGGAAAACAAACATACGATAATGAGTCATGCAAATGTTGGAAATACTGGGGGGGTGAATCAGTATTTCTTTCAATTAGAGCATTAGTTAATCTTCAATTATTATAATTGTTTGTACAATGATAGCATCAAACAAGAGGAACACAAATGCACATAGTTTTTAAGGTGGAAATCCACTCGGGGACAAAAACCACCTAATGCTTTTCTAATAATTCTTTTCAACTCCAATTGGAAATGAAGCTTCAACTTCCTAGAATCTAGAAAAGCATTCTTCTCCAGCTCCCATTGGATGGACGCTCCAACGCCTGAGATTCTTCAGTAGTCAACTGAATGGATGCCCCAATACCCAATGAGCTACAACTCACCTTAGCACCACCCTACCACCCTATAGAAGAATAAAAATTGAATGGACTCTTGTACCAGGGAAAATGGTCCACTTTACAGTGATATAGAATGATGTAGAAGAAGAAGATATACTAGACCATAACCCCAACTTTGACACAAACACCTAATGATGATCCTAGACCTCCCAACGTTGCATCTTCAACCCTTGGCAGATAGATACTAGTACAATTTGTACAATAATGTATTTACAATTACTAGGTACAATGATACCTTTACAATGATTGTATGCAGTGTTGTCCACTTGAAGACTTCATATGATGAACTTCTTGCTGCTGTTATGCACCTTGGATGTTGCTCTTATCATGCTACCCTCTGCTACACCTTGCTTTTCTTTTCTGCCGTAGAAAATCTGGTCCTTTGCAACCCTTGACAACACAGGATCTAGCTTTTTCTTGCCTTCTAGGAGCTCGATCTTGAATATGGTGTATCTCTATCATTTCAGATCCTCAATATCTGATTTTCAGTCCTGTATTAGTCCTCTAAGTCATCTTTCCAATGCCACAGGTATGACCCAATTTGGATACTTGAAGAGAGTTTTATACCCAATCTATCACAATGCCCTAATTATGGACTGTTTCAGCAGAGCACACTTGTACGGCATGCCACGTGTGATTGTTTTTTTTTTTTTTTTGAAATTGATAGAGAGAAAAGTACAGACTATGCAATATCCATCACTTTTTACAGAATTCTAATCCGATACTCAGAGAGAGAGTTATGATGATTTTACCAAGGTCACTTCTTTGATATGAATTTTAGGAGCTTGCAAAAACCCTTACTTCCACAGATCATATCTCCAAAAATGTTGCGTAACTTGATCTGAAATTTCTACTGCAACTTCCTCAGAATTTTTTCTTCACCTCATAAAAATTTCAGCTTCTGAGCCTTCGTATAAAAAACGTTAGAGCGAAAATTCCACGATGACCTGTTTCAGATGGCCAAATCCTTTGCCTAAGGAGGAAATGAAGATCACAATATATATGAATGCTTAAGTTGAGAGGGGCTTCAACAAGTGAACGTGGGAGGGATTTTAGGAGCTTAAAAAATATTAATTATGAATTTTCAATGACCCATGCCCCAACCCCATCGGGTTTGAGCCCACTAACTGGGGGTACAAACTTCAAACATGAATATCTCTCAAACCGTGAAGAATTACATGGCATGCAATATATCAACGGAAACATCTCGACAACTAGAAACCATAAAAATAATTATTGACCCATAATATATTAATTTTGTAGGTCAAAATTCTCATTAAATATTGGGTTAGACCCTGGTGCTGCTTGGGTTGACATCAATGACAACCGCTGGTCAACAATCTCCCCCTTTGGCATTGATGGCAACATAAGTACTCCCCCTTGCGATCATGACACCTCTTCCTACAAAATTCTCTTCCCCTTTGACATCAATGGCAAAGGGTAACTCCCCCTTAAACACAACCATCCTGCAGACCTGTACACACTTCCACTCGCGCTGACACACAACTGTTCTGCAGACCTGTACACACTTCCACTCCCCCTTTATATTCTGAAAAAGGAAAATCTAATGAGAATTTGGGAGAATCCCAAGCTTCTGGCGAAGATATTCCAATGCTGGCGAATATTTAATATGTGATTCTTTTGGTGCTGCTTGGAATCTTGCTACTTGTCCAACTGCTTGCATAACATCTGGTCGGGAGGTTGTTACATATAGAAGACTACTAATCATAGATCTGTACAACTTTTGATCCACATCCTTAGATGAGTCATCTATGGTCAATTTGCAACCAAGTAATGACATCTCGAAATCACGTTGCACCTTTGTAGCAAAATTCTTACTTAGTCGATCATCATTGCTACCAATCATTGTATCATCCTCTTTAGCTATTATACATGCTTTAGTTGCTTCATCCAGAACATATATGTCATTTGGAGCTTGACTTGCTGTAGCCACAATTTCACCATACACGCCTTTACTGATTTCACATTTCGTGGAGTTGAATAGTATTGTGTGTCCTTGATCACACATTTGTCCAACACTGAGCAGATTGTGATTCATGTTTTCAACTAGTAGAACATTATTGGCTAGAGAATCTTTGCTTCCGAGAGTGACAGTACCTGATCCTATAACATTTGAAGATCCATAATTTGCAAAGGACACAGTTCCATCCTTATTCTCTTTCAGAGATACAAATTTATTTCTATCTCCAGTCATATGCATTGAGCAACTGCTATCAACATACCACACATCTTTGTTCTTTTGAGCCTTGAGAGTGAGAGCACAATTATCATTCTTCTTCTTCTTCCATGTTCGTTCATTCTGTGGCTTCGAAGATTCTTCTGGAGGATTTTCAAGTCTACAATCTTTGGCTATGTGTCCAAAGTTTCGACATTTGTAACATTCAATATTATTTCTTAAATGTTCAAATCTATTGATATTTCGCTGAGCCCTGGGAGGTTCATATTTGACAGATCTCCTAGAATTGTATTCATTCCTAGGGTACGTGCGACATTCTACAGCTTTATGACCAAATTTTCCACATGAATAACAGTAGCCATAAAAAATATGTTGGTACCTGGATGGAAATTTTCATCGAGGAATTGTCTTCCAAGGCTGTTCTTACGAATCTTGTCCAATGAAGTCTACATGCATGTCAGATCTCATAGGTTCATTGTATTTTGTTGTAGAAGGTCCTGCTTCTTCTTCTTTGTAACCGATGCTAGTTTTGTCATTGTAAGATCGTTGATTGTTGATGAGTTCTTCCAATGCCCTTGAGCTATTGGCATAGTTTTGGATAGTTTTTCCTTTCTTCACTTCCTCACACAGCGAGACTACTTGGGCTTCTAATTCTTCCCTTTCTTGGTTGCTTTCTTCCAAATTCATTTGAAGTGACTCTTCAATGCATTTGTGTTCTTCAACTTCAATTTTGATACCTTGAACTTGTTCTTCAAGAGTTTTGGAATGGATCTTCTCCGCCTTGAGATCTTTTATAAGCTTGATTGCTTCCTCATAAAATTCGTGTATGGTCCATCCTTCTTCTTCGTTGTTTGATACCTCTTTCTTATTGTGCCTGGCCATAAAAAATACTCTCTCATTGGCTTCTTCTTCACTATCATTTTCTTCATCGGATGATATGCTATCTTCTTTAGAGAGAAATTTCCTTTTGGATCCTTGCTTGTTGAATTTCTTAAGGCCTTTCTTTCTTTTTGAGTTTCGATACTTTTGTTTGGAAATTTTGCTGCAAAATGCCCAACCTCATTACAGCTGAAACATATCAATGGAAGTTTACCTTTGAATTGTCCCTTACCAATTTGTAGTTTTCTCATGAAGTAAGCATATTCTTCATCTGAAAGACCTTCTTCATCATCTCCCTTTTATTCACACTTGCAGGTGCATGTATTTTCAATTGAAGGTTGTTTATCCTTATTGGTTTTCTTAGATGCAACGAACGCAGTTTCTAGATGTGAAGTACCCTCTTCTTCATCAAGTCTCATTTCATATGCTATGAGAACTCCATGTAATTCCTCTTTGCTGAGTTTGTCCAGATTTGCACTGTATTATAAGACCGATACCTTTGGGTTGAATCTCCCTGGTAACGTTCTAAGAATCTTCCATATAATAGTCTTCTCATCCACTGGCTCTCCCAATCCTTCTAGAGTATTGGTTATTTCATCAACGTATTGAAAGTATGCAGCAATGTTGCAATCTTCTTTCATTCTGAGTTGCTCAAATTTTTCTCTATAAATTTGAAGCTTTGCTTCTTTGACATTTGAGTCACCTGCATATATATTCTCAAGCTTGTCCCATAAATTATTGGTGGTTTTACAATCCAACACCTTATGATAAGAAGATTCAATAAGTCCACTGATAATAATATTCTTTTCTTTTGCATCATTTACCGAATTCTTCTTACCTTGTTCATCTGCGGTTGATGTAAATCCATTTTGAACAGCGTCCCATACTTCATAACCTTGCGTCAAGAGATAGACCTCCATTTTTCCTTTCCAAAGTGCATAATTATTTTCATTGAATAGAGGTACACCATTCTTGGTATGCTCCATGACCTCCTTCCAGCTATTAAATTGCTATTGAAGGAACCAAGCTCTGAAACCAATTGTTGGAAATACTGAGAGGGGGGTTGAATCAGTATTTCCTTCACTTAGAGCATTAGTTAATCTTCAATTATTATCAGTGTTTGTACAATGATAGCAGCAAACAAGAGGAACACAAATGCACATATTTTTTAAGGTGGAAACCCACTCCGGGACAAAAACCACCTAATGCTTTTCTAATAATTATTTTCAACTCCAATTGAAAATGAAGCTCCAACTTCCTAGAATCTAGAAAAGCATTCTTCTCCAGCTCCCACTGGATGGATGCTCCAACGCTCGAGATTCTTCAGTAGTCAACTGAATGGATGCCCCAACACCCAATGAGCTACAACTCACCCTAGCACCACCCTACCACCCTATAGAAGAATAAAAAATGAATGGACTCCCGTACCAGGGAGAATGGTCCACTTTACAATGATATAGAATGATGTAGAAGAAGAAGATATACTAGACCATAACCCCAACTTTGACACAAACACCTAATGATGATCCTAGACCTCCCAACACTACCTCTTCAACCCTTGGTAGATAGATACTAGTACAATTTGTACAATAATGTATTTACAATGACTAGGTACAATGATACCTTTACAATGATTGTATGCAGTGCTGCCCACTTGAAGACTTCATATGATGAAATTATTGCTGCTGTTATGCACCTTGGATGCTGCTCTTGTCATGCTACCCTCTGCTGCACCTTTATTTTCTTTTCTATCGTAGAAATTCTGGTCCTTTGCAACCCTTGACAACACATGATCTAGCTTTTTCTTGCCTTCTAGGAGCTTGATATTGAATCTGGTGTATCACTGTCATTTCAGATCCTCAATATCTGATTTTTGGTCATGTAGTAGTCCTCTGAGGCATCTTTCCAATGCCACAGGTCTGACCCAATTTTGATTCTTGAAGAGAGAGTTATACCCAATCTCTCACAATGCCCTAATTATGGACTGTTTCAGCAGAGCGCACTTGTACGACATGCCACGTGTCACTGTTTATTCATTTGTTTCCAAAATTTATAGAGAAAAAATTATAGACTGTGCACTATCTATCAATTTTTACAGAATTCCAATCTGATTCTCAAAGAGAGAGTTATGACGATTTTACCAAGGTCACTTCTTTGAGATGAATTTCAGGAGCCTGTAAAAACCCTTACTTCCACAGTTCATATCTCCAAAAATATTGAACAAATTGATCTGAAGATTTTACTACAGCTTCCTCAGGATTTCCGATTCGCCTCATAAAAATTTCAGCTTCTGAGCCTTCGTAGAAACAAATTTAGAGTGAAAATTCCACTATGACCTGTTTCAGATGGCCAAATCCTTTGCCTAAGGAGGAAATGAAGATCACAATATATATGAATGCTTAAGTTGAGAGGGGCTTCAACAAGTGAATGTGGGAGGGATTTTAAGAGCTTAAAAAATATTATTTATGACTTTTCAATGACCCATGCCCCAACCCCATGGGGTTTTATCCCACTAACTGGGGGTACAAACTTCAAACATGAATATCTCTCAAACCGTGAAGAATTACATGGCGTGCCATATATCAAGAGAAACATCTCGACAAGTAGAAACCAAAAAAATCATTATTGACCCATAATATATTAATTTGGTAGGTCAAACTTCCCATTCAATATTGGGTTAGCCCCTGGAGCTGCTTGGGTTCACATCAATGACAACCGCTGATCAACAGCAAAATGCCTTGCAAACGTCACAGAAGCACAACCCAAAGAGCATCTCCACTACCAAGTAGTTTATCTTATTAATGAAAAAATCAATTTTCTTTCATTTTCTCATAGTATTTTCCAAAATCAATTGGTTTCATTTTCTCGATTGTGTCAATTTACGTCTCTCCAAATCTCCGTGACAAAGTTTTAGACATTATTCAACATTATTATTTTTTCATTCGATTGCATTGTGATTGGCTGACTGCCAAGATAGTTGTGTAATTAATTGGTACTGACCATATATGATGTTGTATGTTCATTAGGCTGCTCTTATGGCTATGGAAAATGATAACGAAATGATGGCCATCTACAATTTATTTCGAAGTAGTACGGACGTCGATATGCCTTGGAAGATGGTAAATGACCGTATTTTGCTACTATTTTAGAAGGTAAGCTTAGAATTACATATATATAATAATTGAATAAATTAATTTTGAATCCATGTCCCAACCCATTTTGTCGTAATCTAATTGAATATATATGAATTCTATGATACAGTAATTAAGTTAAACAATAAAATGAACTTGATTCTATTTATAAAGTACTGCTTTGGTATCAATAAACTCATTTTGTTATTCAGAACTATCATGATTACACCAACATTAAAAGTACTCCCAATATCGCACTTCGGAAGAAATTTTGCATTCAGTTTGTTCGACTCGTTGCTATCTTGTCAAATTTCCCAAGGTAATTACTGAAATTATTTTGTTGATTTTCAATCACATTTAAATTTTATTATTTTCACTTTTTTGTCCCACATTTGATAATCATTTTTCTTGCAAATGACTAGTTTGGAAAATTTCGATGAAGTGTGGTCTTCAGTGACCAGTACCATCGACGAATTTCTGAAATTGAAGAGCACCGTGCAATTGGACGTATTATAGGTAATTACAACTATCATATTTATTGTTCACATCCACAACAGCCGCCGCTTGAATGTTGGACTCCATTAATGGCTTTGCATAAATATGTGCTTTTGATTATGTTTGATATTGTTGGGCACCCCTTCAAAATATGTGCATCTGTCAACGACGTTCTATCAACTTCATTGTTGCCCGGTTTCCTCGTTTCTATGGAATGGTTGGTGTATAGCCCTGACATGACTATAGAGCTAGTTGAAAGTGATAATTATCGATGTGACGTCATAAATGTGGACACGAAATAACAATTAATCAAGGCCAAATTGTTCTTCTCGATAAATTGCAAAAGTTTTGTTAAAAAATTTGTTGTTAAAAACAATATGCAAGGACAATACAAGCTAGGAGTTCGTGTTGCACTACGAGAAGATAGTGTGTTTCAAGGATTTGTCCCCTTTGCTCCAGTGCACCTTGCACTGAAATTGTCAAGGCCCAATGTTAGGTCCCTCTATTACTATTATAGTCCCTTATTATTGTTAGTGTATCCCCCTTATTGTTATTGTTGTACCCCTGTAACCCCCATATTTTTATTATTGTGCCCTTACATTATTATTGTTAGGTTAGCTAGGATTACATTGTGGCCCCATGGGCTCCTATATATAGAAAGGAGGTTTTGTCATTTGTACCATTCAAGAATTTTTCATTTATGTAATGTATTGGAGGTTTCCCCCTCAAAGTGGCTAATTTCTAAGGCGTTGATCTCTCTTTTCTTCTTTTTTTGGAGTTGGTTTCACAACATTTGATATTAGAGCTTTGGATTCTAGGGTTTCGCTGCTCCAAACAGGTCATCATGGAATTTTTGCTATAATTTTTTTTCTACAAAGGTTCAAAAGCTGAAATTTTTAGAGCGTGAAGCTGCAATTCCGAGTAACATCGTCATAAAATTTCAGAGCTTGTTTCACAATATTTTCTAAGATATGGTCTATGGAAGTTATGCCTTTTTGCAAGCTCCTGAATTTAACCTAAATAGGTCATTGCAACATTTTCGATACAACATTTTTTCTACGAGGATTTAGAAGCTTAAATTTCCACAAAGAGAAGTCGCAATCTCGACGAACATCGTGGAAAATTTTCAAATATTGATTCGCATTATTTTTTGAGGTATGATCTATGGAAGTTAGGGCTTTTTCAGGCTCCTGAATTTCATCTCAAAGAGGTGATCGTGGGAAAATATTCATAACTCTCTCTCTGAGCATCAGATTGGAATTCTGTAAAGAGTGGCTGCAAACACACTGACTATAGTTTATTTTCTATCAATTTCAGAGCCGAAGAAGGAAATAGTGACATGTAACAAGTCGTACAAGTTCTCTCTATTGAACTAGTCCATAATTAGGTCATTGTGGGAGATTGGACATAACTTTGTCTTGAAGAATCAAAATCAGGCCAGACTTGTGGCATTCGAAAGAGGAGTCAGGGGGATACCTCAGGTCCAAATTTCAGATATTGAAGATCTGAAATCATAGAGATAATTTAGTTTCAATATTGAGCTCCTCAAAAGAAAGAAAAAGGTGTGTATTTTTTTTTTCGAATTGCATAAGTCTTGTGTAAAAAATAAATTTGAAGTGATTCCAAGGGCCTATTGAGCATATCTATCAGTATTGGGTTCTAAAATTCCCCCTAAAAATAATTCAACACCCATTAAGCCTTTATAAGGGTCTACTATGACTCATGAAGATGAAGAATGACAAAATGAGATATCAAAATTACAAGGGCAAGTGCAACAAATTTCGCTCTTGCAAAGAGTAACAAAAAATGACATGGAAGTTTTGAAGAAAGGCGCTGAAACTAATATGGATGGTTTGAATAAAGGCGTGGAATCTAATATGGATGGTTTGAAGAATGGCATGGAAGCTAAAATGGATGGCATGAAAGCTAGC
The DNA here is from genome assembly GCA_034641835.2 of Pinus albicaulis. Taxonomy (NCBI): domain Eukaryota; kingdom Viridiplantae; phylum Streptophyta; class Pinopsida; order Pinales; family Pinaceae; genus Pinus; species Pinus albicaulis. The sequence goes on along the minus strand of CM076578.1, from coordinate 542,761,937 downwards.
ATGGAATATAAGATGGATGAAATGGAATCTACGATCGATGAAAAAATGGAAAACATGAAGAATGGTCTAAAAGAAGACATGGAAGGTTTGACAAAGTTGATACAAGAAATTTTTCCTAATGGTGAAAAGATAGTAGAGGAAACTCATGATGAGAACAAAATAAATATTAATCGTGATTTCATAAAATCTAATGTTGGCGGGCAGAACCACCATATCCCAAAAATGGATATGAGGAAGTTTGATGGAAAGGATCTTGTAACATGGATACTACAGATGGAGCAATATTTTAATCTCCATAATGTGAAAAACACACAAAAGGTATGCATTGCAACTTTACATTTAGAACAAAATACATTTGTATGGTATCGATGGCTTTGCTCCCGTAAAAAAATTGTCACTTGGTCAATTTTTATGAAGGAAATGATAACACATTATGAGGATACAAAGAGTAACACCTTATTTAGCTAATTGATAAATCTCAAACAAAAGGGTTCAGTGGGGGAGCACATTGAGGACTTCCAAAAATTAAATATAAGGGTAACTGATATTCCATAGGAACACAGGATTGATGTCGTCATAGGGACTTTAAAGGATAACATCCAACATGAAGTTCACATTTGGGAACCTGATTCAATAGAGAAGGCATTCAGGTTGGCAAGAAAAATTGAATGTAAAATTATGGCAACAAGGAAGCCTAACACTCATATCTATAAATATGGAAGTGTTGCTACTCCTAGACTTCGACAACCTACAAGGTTGACACCACAACAATTGGAAGAAAAAAGAGAAAAATGGATTTGCTACAGTTGTGATAGCAAATATACTAAAGGTCATAAGTGCACTGAGAAGAAATTATTTTACAAATATTGTGAATAGGAGGAAGAAAATGAACAAGAAACTTCAAAAGTAGAGGATATACACCAGGAAGAAACCCTAGAAGAAGAATAAATGAGTCCAACCATATCATGTAATGCATTGGCAGGAATCACGACTCCTAAAACTTTCAAGATAGAAGGACATATCAAGAAGAAAATGTTAATAGTGTTGATTGATTTGGGTAGTACCCATAATTTTATTCATTGTAAGGTGAAATACAAGGAATTGAAGAGCCTCCTATACCTAGCACCGTAATGTCACGTGATGGTTGCAAATGGAGGAACTATAAATTTCTCTGGAAAATGCCATAATATCAAGCTATCCATGGGGAAATATGTATTGAATACTCCAATGCTTTCCATCCCAATGGGAGGTGCTAATGTTGTACTAGGAGTACAATGGTTACAATCTTTGGGGACGGTAGCTTTTAATTTTCAAGAACTTTTCTTGAAATTTTTTTCGGAAGGAAAGGAAATCGAATTACGGGGTATTGTAGGGAATCTAGGAAAGATAAGAAGCTCTAATGTCATGAAAATTCTTCTAAAGAAAGAACAACGAGGTGTAATTTCACAATTATGCTCACTAGAAGTTCCAACATCAAAATAATCTATTTCTTCAGATCTCCAAAAAGTCTTGGACAATCATTCCAAGGTGTTTGATACTCCCAAAGGACTCCCACCTATTCGTGACCATGATCATGCTATTCATTTGATTCTAGGAACTGTTCCTCCAAACACTAGGCCTTACAAATATCCTTATGTCCAAAAGAGATAAATTGAAAGTATGATTGCAGAAATGTTAGAGGTTGGTATAATTCAACCTAGTCAAAGTTCTTTCTCTGCTCGAGTAGTATTGGTGCACAAGAAAGATGGATCATGGTGCATGTGTTCAGATTATAGGGAGCTAAATAAGCTCATTATTAAAGATAAATTTCCCATTCCTGTGATTTATGAATTATTGGATGAATTACATGGAGCAATTTATTTTACCGGTCTTCATTCAATATATTATCAAATTAGAATGAAGACTTAAGATATTTCGAAAACAGCATTTCAAACTCATGAGGGTCATTATGAAGTTTTGGTCATGCCTTTTGGCCTTACCAATGCACCTTCTACATTTCAAGGGTTTATGAATTCCATTTTCAAACCCTTCCTTGGAAAATTTGTGCTAGTATTTTTTGATGATATACTAATCTACAACAGGTCTTAGAAGGATCATGTTCAACATGTTGACAGGGTGCTCAAACTATTGGAGGAGAAACAATTATATGCAAAAACATCCAAATGTTTCTTTGGAGTACAAGAGGTGGAATATTTGGGTCATATTGTATCTCACGAGGGTGTTCAGGTAGACCCTAACAAAATTAAAGCAATTAAGGAATGGAACGTCCCCACAACCATAAAGTAGTTGCGTGGATTTCTCGGGTTAACATGGTATTATCGCAATTTTGTTAAGAATTATGGGAGAATAGATACACCTCTAACAACATTATTGAAGAAAGATGCATTTTCATGGACTCTTGAAACAACTAAGGCCTTTAAACATCTTAAAGAGGTAATGTGCCTAGCACCAGCCTTAGCTATGCCAGACTTCACAAAAACCTTTATTATGGAATGTGATGCCTCAGGAAATGGAATTGGTGTTGTTTTAATGCAAGAAGGAAGACCCATTGCTTTCGAAAGTCATTCAATCAAAGGAAAGTATTTAAAAAATGCTATTTATGAGAAGGAAATGTTGGAAATACTACATGCACTAAAGAAATGGAGACGTTACCTAATGGGAAGAAACTTCAAGGTAAAAATTTATCATGATAGTCTTAAAAACTTTTTGGAACAAAGACTATCTTCAAAAGAGTAGCAAAAATGGGTCACAAAGATGTTGGGTTATGACTTTGAAATCACCTACAAAAAAGGGAAGCTAAATGTTGTTGTAGATGCACTCTCAAGAAAGGATGAAGAGGTGGAGGCATTGCTTTGTGCCATTTCAATTATCCAAGAAGACTAGATAACCGAAGCAAGGGATGAATGGAAGAAGGGCGAAAAAGTGTGGACACTCATTCAAAAGTTGCAGCAAAATCCTAGTACATTTGATACATTTAGTTGGAAAAATGATTCCTTATGGTACAAATATCACTTATATATTTGCAAGAATTCCCAACTAAAACAAAATATTCTTTTGGAATTGCACACTTATCCTTTAGGAGGACACTCGAGATTTTTAAAAACTTACCACAGGGTGAAGACAGAATTATTTTGGGATGGCCTTAAATCTGATATTCGAAAGTTTGTGGTTGAATGTTTGGTTTGCCAGCAAAATATGTTGAGACAATTAAGACCCTGGGTCTTCTACAACCTTTATCCATTCCAAGTCAGCATTGGGAGGAGATTTCAATGGATTTTATCACAGGTTTACCTAAGTCCGAAGAAAGGAGTGTCATCATGGTGGTAGTTGATAGACTTATCAAGTATGCACACTTTTGTGCATTATATCATCCATTTAAAATGAGTACAGTTTCTACTGCATTTATGGAAACAATTCAAAAGCTACATGGAAACCCGAAGATTATTGTCAGTGACAGAGATCCCATTTTTACAAGAAATTTTTGGATGGAATTATTTTCTTGTTTGGGTACTCAACTAGCTCATAGCTCATCTTATCATCCTCAATCCGATGGTCAAACAGAGATACCGAATAAATGTTTGGAAGGATATCTTCGTTGTTTTGTATCTGATAAGCAAGCACAATGGCTCAAGTGGTTACCTCTCACTGATACGTGGTATAACACTTCCTTCCATACTGCAGCAAAAATGACCCCATTTATGGCACTTTATGGATATCCTCCACCGTCCATCACATCTTCTTTAAGGGAAAATTCTAGGGTGCAAGCAGTGGATGATCACATCGAGCATCAACAAGAAGTTCTCCAACTCTTAAAGGATAACCTAAATTTGGCACAAAATTGAATGAAACAACAGGAAGATCAACATCGAAGTGAGAGAAGTTTTGATGTGGGAGACTGGGTATTTTCACGGCTACAACCATACAAAAAAATGTCCCTCAAGCAAGCTAAGAAGGATAATAAATTATTGCCAAAGTACTATTGTAGTTACAAGGTGTTGCAAAAGATTTGTACTATCGCATACAAATTGGAGCTTCCTGATTCTTCACGAGTGCATCCAGTTTTCCATGTTTCATTCTTAAAAAAGGTTATAGCGGACAAACTTCCAGTTCAAACGATATTTCCAGAACTTGATGAGGAAGAAAAAACCATATTGGAACATGAAGTAGTCACGGAAACAAGAACTTGACAGCTATGAAGTAGATCAATTTCAGAGTATCTCATCAAATGGAAGAACTTACCCACTGAAGATTCTATATGGGAGGATGAGAATTTTATACAAAAGCACCCGAAGCTACTCTAGCATTGAGGACAAAACTTTTTTGAAGGACAGGAGCATGTTAGGTCCCTATATTACTAGTATAGTCCCTTATTGTTGTTAGTCTAACCCCCTTATTGTTATTGTTGTACCCCTGTAATCCCCATATTTTTATTATTGTGCCCTTACATTATTATTGTTAGGTCGACTAGGATTACATTGTGGCCCCATGGACTCCTATATATAGAAAGGAGGTTTTTTCATTTGTAGGATTCAAGAATTATTCATTTATTTAATGTATTGGAGATTTCCCCCTCGAAGTGGCTAATTTCACAACACCTAAATTTTTTCGAGGTTGTGATAGAAAGCAGGAGAACAAGATTCGCATGACCAGCATAATGGATGCAACTATGAAGGCTATGTGGATTTATGAAGTATTTCTATTTCCAGGGTAAGGAAACTCTGTAGTAGCAGACGAAAACTCTGGAGTTGCTGACGGTGGAACAGACGATGTGCAATGCAACGTTATCGGAGAAGGAATAGACAAGTTTCAACATAACCATGCACCGTGACAAGATGTATTTGAAGTGATCTATGATGGTCATAAGTCAAAATATACTATCAGCTTTTAAGCAGGGTATAAAAGTAATTTCCCACTTAGCGACCATTACGTTGTTGATAGCACTACGCCTCGTTCGGTTGGATTTAATGCCACTAGTACATCTTTGTGTGAGCCAAGAATCAAATTGGTCCAAACCATTTTTGCCAAAGGAATTAGAAGAGACAATTTTTGAGGGTGTTTTCTTATGACAAAATCTGCATGAGACTTTGGATATATAATATATGAAGAATTCATAGCTATTGAATTTTTTCTTATTATTTCATATTGTTGTAATGCTTTATAATTACTAGTAATTATATTTTTTTTAATTCAGTTTTAGTTTTTACAATTAGAGTAAATATTATTAGATTAATATAAGATATATGAGTTATTAGGTTGATATAAGATATATGAGTTATTAGGTTGATATATGATATATGACACTATTACAAAGAGGGGTTTAGGACAATATTTAAGAAATTTTTTGAATAAATTATTTCAAGTTTAGAAGTATTTATTGTCTTAAATATTGTCGTTGAGCTAATGTGTCAAATTATTGTCTCAAAATCCATGAGGTATTGGATAGACTGATATGTTCATGTGTTAAGGTACTCCTTGAAGTTAAGACATGCTTCTCAATAACAAAGTCGGCCTAAGTGAACATGCAGGCATCTACTCTACCAAATTGTTACCTTCGCATAGCTTAGGTAAGATAATCCCCTATATTTCTTCCCCTCATTTCAAAATGAGAGGGTTGATCAGGACAAGCAAGTATTCAAGTTGTTTTTTATATAAGTAATTATGTCAAGATGCGCAAGCAAGCTCGACCTCACCTTATTGTCTCGCAAGATCTCAATAAAAACTATGGCCTAGCTAGATAGATCCACTAGAGAGACAAAAATATCCCCTTAGCAGGGCCTTCAAGGCTTTAAGAAGGGTGTCTCTATGGCCTTGACTAGTGGGTTCTTAAGACAAGACCTTCTCTTCATGAAGCCCTGATCTTAGCCATATATTGGACATGATAAATATGTAGTAATGTCAAGCTTTAAAAAAAGGTTTCTTAAAAATTGGTCTCTGTAAAGACAATATTGTACACCCGAATCATTCTCTTAAGAGACAATTTAATTTATTTTATTCTCTTTACAAACCATATAAAAATATATATTAAAAAAAACAAAATTTAAAAAAAATTCATATTAAAAACATAAACAATGTTTTTTAGTTTTTTTTTAATTAGATGGCTCTTTCAGTTTGAAAAATAGCATTGTACTTTGAAATTCATCCCAACCAAATGGACTGGTATTTATGTGTTTTCAGGAGATATCTAATTTGTACGATGACCATATCCATCCATATCCATCATAGGAGATTCTGTTTGTCTACAATTTTTGTTGGGCTCTTGGATATCTCAGAGAAGTATGGAGGTATTGAAATGTTGAAGGACATATATAGGAATTTCAAAGCACTGGATACTTCGATGAAGAAAATAAGAATTTAGTTAATTTTTTGGCACAAATTTAATACAAAGTTTCTTAAATATAGAGGTTTCTTTCTCGAGCATATTTTCGTTTAAATGGGGAAAACACTGAGCCCCTTAGTTAAACAAGAAATTGTAAATCTCGATAAGTGTTCAGAAAGGAGACTGAAACATTGATACATGAATTCATTCACGCAAAGACATAAGACTGAACCAATCTCATTATTTTCTTCATTACTATAACGCGCCAATTGAAGCTAATTCCACATGTAGAGACATAACGAGACCGAGGACATGTTAATGTTCCAGACCTTTGCCTTGGGAATATCCTTTGAAAACTTAGCCTTCCTTGAGACCCTCATAAAACTCCAACTCTCTAAAAAAAAAAAATTATAGAAATTAGGTGTCAAGCCCTCTTCTCTACCACAAAGGATTGCATGCTTATAAGCAGCGAAGAACATGGAAGCACACCAGTTCCTATGGTACTATGTTTGATCACTGCATACTTTGAGGCAATCACATGAATATCATTTGTATTACGTCTATGTCCAAGAGCTATGACTATGACATTGATTGCTTGTACAATGAAACATATCTGGAAATCCATGTGCATCTGTTGTCTATTCTATACATGTAGGTTTGTCATAGGCAGATTGTTGATGGATTCAAAGTTAGTTCTTGAATTAAACAAAAAAACATGAATCAGTTGTTGGATTATATATTTTTAGAGTTAGATAAAACATGCCAAGAAAGTGGATAAACGTACCATTGGAGCAGTGTACATGGCTGCAAGGGAAAGCAAGAAGTGAGGTTAGCATGGAAAATATTCCTTAATCTAGGTTTTAATGTGAAAATATAAAACATTAACTTGTCTCCAGGATAATCTCATGATATTTATACTTTGGATTTGGTTTTTTTAAGATTTATTCCACCATTCCTGTCCATTTCAATCAATGGTACCTCCACGTTCAACAAATAGATCGTCCACACTAGAAATGAAGCCATAAAGTTGTATTCAATCCCTTCCAAAAACAGGGATCCTAGATCGTCCACACTAGAAATGAAGCCACAACGTTGTATTCAATCCCTTCCAAAAGCAGGGATCCTTTGGTGCTATGATTTTCCCCAACACCTAAACATAGTAACAATTGAAAAAAATAATCATAATAATTAACACATAATAAGTCCACTCATAATGACTAAAGGAACCTAGAATACTAGAATACATCTTGGGTTGTTCAATTGGCAATTAGGCATAATGGCTAAAGAAATCTAAAAAAATTCTAGAATTTTTCAATTTGGCAATGAGTCATAATGACCAACCTAACATAGAATTAGAATTTTATGGGTTGTTCAAGAGGAAATCACCATGTTATCACATATTATGTAAATAATTAAATTTAAAATTCAAAACCAAATGAATATTCTTTTTTATATATAAATAATGAAATTCAAAATTTAAATCTCAGTGAATCAAACCATAAAAACATAACGGGTTTCACAAGATACGTCTTCCCCTTGGGTAATCAGACAACTGAACAAGAAGACAAGCAGACATGTTTCCACACACTCCCGAAAGCCCGAACCACAAGAATTTGTTATCCATCTGAAAAATCTTAACCAATTACTTGTGCCTAAAAACATACAACCCTGTCGATGTCATACATAATTATAATTCCACGACAATAATATTTTATTGTTGGTGTTATCGTCACCTCTGTATCTTAGGTTTCTAGAAGTAATATATGTGCATTTGGTGGGAAGAGGAGGTTACGAAATGGCCATGAATGTCCTTAAGGCGTTTTCCAAACCCCAAACCATATCGATATAAGGGCCAACATGGTCAGCGGTAATTAGGATACATTCACTGTAGAGGTAGCCAATGTGGCAGAAATATTGAGTGGAAGCAAGCCTAGAATTCAACCCAACATATCTTTGAAATGGAAATAATCCATGAATGCACTGAAAAGCTATGTATAGCTTCTGGGCACAGGGACAGTAACTCTTTTCTTAGAATAATTATCCAACTCTAAAGAAAAAAGAAATGTTTCTGCAATTTCTCTACCACTATTGTGGATACTATCTTCAAGTCAATGGTCATTTCCTTTGCAAAATGATTTTCGAAGAGTTGTTGTAGGCATAGCCAGGAATTGCATTGATGATTTTAGCATGGAGGCCGAACGAGAAGGTGTTATAAGAGATCTGTGTACACCCTTTCTTGATGTACTAATAAGAAAAGTGGAGCCATTACAAGTAGCAGGCACAACATCATGTTTGCAAGCTCTTATAAACTCAGACAATTGGACATTTTCTTCAATAGATACTTCCCAAAATATATTTTATTAGTGCTACTATCCTCAAGAAAATGTATCTAATTCCAAATTCAATTATCTCATTTTTTTTACAATAGTTTCTCTCATTGTCCTCGAGGCTTCATCTTATTCTTACACTTGCTAAACATATAAACATCACGTTACCCGAATTCAACTTGATCTCCCTAGTTTTTGAAATGTAATTAAATGGTGAAATGAAAAGTACCTTGGATCGAACATAACCAAATTGATCTGATTAGCTCTAAAAGGCTCCTGTCATAAAGTCCTTAAAATGGGTGGTGGATGAAATCGTTCCAACATTAGATTTTATAGTAGATAGCCATGTTATCACACACATCTCACAGTCAATTAGACCTGATCTATGTAACTATTTGAGGGAGCTCAAGAACATTTGGCCAGACAAGGGAGAAATTAACAAAGAAGGTCAGTGCAAAATTTAAAGAAAAACTGTTAATAATATTTTAGAAGCAATTGACATATTAGGCCCTTTAAACATCAAGGAGATTATCACAAAGAAGAATTCATATTCATGCAAAGGAGACAATTCCATTATTGAAGACACGTAAGGCCATGCTTTTTGACTACTTATGTGGTTTTTAATTTAGATTTTGTTTAAAACGTATTTTTTTCTTAAGATCAATGGATGAAAAAATATTTATATGAAGATGGTAAGGAAATTCAAATTTTCACCACTACCCACCAACAAGCACAAGCTACATATCAATAATTTTCCAAGCTCCAACTTCTAAAAGTTGAGGAAACCATACTAGCATCCCAATATATCATGAAATGGACGATGATTCTAGTGAGGAAACAAAAACCATCCTGAAATGATAATAACCCAATACTTAGCCTAATTTTTTTATAAATATTAAATGTATATTTATATTAAAAGAGAGACATAGATTTTGGAATAAATTTAGATTTCATCATCATTCATGCATCATACAATATACTTGAGTTATAATTTTGGATTATAGATTCATTATTAACACTAATACAATCATGTGTAAAATTCATATTGAGTATTAAAAAGAAATTAGATTCCTTAGCATAAACACAAATTTACATTTCAAAATTTCAAAAATATTTTCTCGAAATTTGAAAATCAAAATGAAGAACTCTGAAATTACATCATGTTCCTGATTAATGATCCATAGACTCATGGCACTAGGAAAATTAATATATCAATACCCAATACATCATAAAATGAATTTCAAATAAATAAAATCATAAAAACTAACTAAGCCTATCTCGAAAGCTCCAAGAGCCCAAAATGAGGCACCAAAAACATCAAAAATCTAGAGAGATGAAACAATTTTATCACTGATACAAAAAAACAAAATATACAGTGCACGAATTAAAAATTGAAAGATTTAGTGTCCTATTCACCATTTCAAACAATTGACTATCATATATTGTATTGACATCATCCACATCTATGGAATAAACAAATACTAGTTAGGATCTCTACGAACTTTTGGAGATTTGCCACATTTAGCCCTAGTTGTTACTTAAGGGATTGTGTCCTCTTTATTTTTAGATGTTTGTATTTTCTTTCATCTTTTTGATATTTTTTAATTGATATAGGATAAGTAATCTGGGGCATACATCGAGTCCATATTTTGTAAATATGTGTATGTGGGCCATATCTTTATGGGATATAGAACTATATGGATCCAAAGAGAGTGGGAAGGGGAATCCAGTAACATACAAATTTTTCCAGCATTGCATTTCTTGAAATTTTGACAGCCTCCTTGCAACCTTGGTTTGACCAACCAGTTAATTGAAAAATTATATGATTTCACTTCCCACCTTCAGCAGTTTTTTTTCTACGTCTCCCTAAGAATGCTTGCAAATATATTTTTCATCTTGAGGTTATCCCTTAACCCTAAGATATTTTGAAAATATTTGTACCAATAGACTTGATACATAGGAAAAAATATGCTTTTGTTGCACTTATTCATACAAGGGTTGTAAAGAGACAACACAATAAGTGGAAGATTTCTAACTTCCATGTGATTAACCCTTTCCCTCTAGAAATCTCTACTTCTAGAAACAGAGGAAGAGGTAGAGCAATGCCATGAAATATTGCACAATGCTTTATAAAGTTACAATTCACATTATATTTCCCTTGGTTGCCTATAGTAAAATATTCCTCAACGGAAGTGACGAAACACATAGAACTTTGCAATTTTGTGTCATTGAAATTTTTCATTTGTGAGGAATTAACTAGTCATAAGCATCAACATGCAAGTAGATAATTAAGGGAAATGACTAATTTATAAAATGGGTAAATACAGTTTAGTGTCACCATATGCTAATGTGTTAGCTATGTAAGGATTTAAATTGAATTACTTATGCTAATGAGTTAGGTATGTAAGGATTTGAATTGAATTACTTGTTATGATAATATATGGATTTACAAGAGTGGTAGAGAGAAAATTGCAGGATAGCGATGTAGTGATTACTAATTCAGATAAAAAAAATAAAAATAAAAATAAAAATGAATAAATAAAACATCACAGCTAACCAATCACTAGTATTGATTTCTTTAGAGAACCTTTGCAGGTAGATGAAAGGAAGAGGTTATTTCAACAGTTAATAGAATATATCCGACAATGTATTAGTGCAATGATTATAGTGCATGCAATGTAACAATACAATAGTAGTAGAGAGCAAGTTGTAGTGTATAAATACAGTGTATTCATGAAATGACTATAGTGCTTGCAAGTGTTAAGCATATAAGAGTGGTAGAGAAAAAGTTATAGTGTAGGAATATAGTTGTATATCCTTAAATGTAAAAAATTCCAAGCATACACCCAACAACAACTAAATGCAAACCCCGACACTCAACATGTAGTCAAATTAAGGGTATTTCTTAGTATGCCACGAACACACGTGATATGTCAGAGGTTCATTGAGTGAAGCCCCAGTGATTAGGATAATATTGTAGATAACATTATAAACTACAATTGGCCTAGATGTGTCTACAAATTGAGGAATGTGGTCGTTTGGATTAGAGTAATGAAACACAAGTTGAAAGCATACAAAAAGTTACAAGAGAGATGAGAGTATTCAACAAAATTCTATATGTCCTATCCAATGGTTGACCAACAATCTTGGAAAAAGTCAAATGTGGATCCAATTAGACCTAGGGTCTTACTAAAAGACATGAATTTGACTGTGGTTGTGACCTTCTCTAATGAAATTGGATTGAGGAGATTTTGAATTTTGTTTTAAAGAAAGTAAGGGAGGAATTGAGGTACGAATAACATCCATTATTGCTTTCCCACCCTCATTTAGTTCCCTTAGAGTTTGAATAAAGTGATACTTTAGTTCCTATTCTATTTCCTCATATTTCTCAAGTCTTTGTTTTCTTCTTAATTTCATCCAGAAGATTCGGTTATGAATCCTCATTTTAAGCATAGATATATGAAAATATTCAGAGTTTTGGTCCCCTTCTTTTAATCAATGGATTTTGGATTATTACCTCCATATTTTTTCATCTTTCTTCTCCCTCATCATTATTTCTTGTCACATTCTTTTGTCTTACAATTTCTGTTTTCCATTGTGTTTATTGACGATTATGCTAGCTTGTATAGTTTCCATTTTTTTCTCAAGCATTTCCTTCTTAGAGAATATGTTCCCAAAGTGTCCTTATTGTAGTTTTTAGTTTCTTGTTTAATTTACCTTATTTTTTTTTGGAATTGAATCATAAGTGGACCATGGGGGGTTTGCCTCTATGCACCATTTTTTCAGGTTTGTCATAAATTTTGGATGGTCCAACCAAAATTTTTCAAACTAGAAGGGCATTAGCTTTGGTGATATAGAATAGTCCAAGGAAAGTTGGATGGACTAGTGATTTGGACCTACATAAGGTAAGGTTATTGAATTGAGGGGAATTTATTATTGAAATGATACCTTTGCAATTAAGAAGCGATATAGTCTAACAACAATTTGGTGAGGTCCTACTCTATTGTTATTCCATTTGTGAGATTCATTACCCATTTGGATATCAATAAGATTGAGCTTTGTTATGAAGTTCATGAAGAATGAAATTTTTCTACACATGGATACTAAACTATTAATGTCTAGCCTCCTTTATTTTCTTGTACATAGGTACATATGTTGAAGTCACCTCTAATTAACTAGGAATGCTTAAAAACCTACTCTCCAACAATTTTTAGATCCTCTAAGAAAGTAATATTTAGAATAATATTGGAGGGGTCATACACAATGGTCAGGGAGCCGTGTTAGTAAACATGAAATTGGTTGAGAGGAAGTTGGGAAATTCCACAAAACTAGTTAGGTAGATGAGGTCAAATTTCCAAAGTATCGTATACCCCTAGAGAAATCATCAATTGGTACTACTTTTGCTTTATAGGGATTCCAACATTTTCTTTCACTAGTGTGGGGATAATAACTTTATCACATTTGATTTCTTGGAGGAAAACCTCAATAAGATTCTCTTTGTCTATTTTTTTCTTTAGCATAAAATGTTATCATGGTGCATTAAGACATCTTATATTCAATGAAAGTACTTTTATTATATATTTTGGGTTGGGGGGAAAGCTACTTTTCCATTAGGGTAATGGCTTTCCGTGAGTCCACCAACAATGTCCTTACTTCTTATGGCATCTGTTCCATAGATTTGTGGGTTATTTTCTTTTCTTTCGAATTTGTATTTTTGATTATTGATTAAGGCCCTTATTCCTATTGTGTTAAACTGATTGGGGTTTGAGATATATTTACTTGTGCTTGATTTCTTCCCTAGTAGCTCAATTTTTGTCTATCTTGCAATTATTACATTTGCAAATCAACTAGATTTGTTTCCCCATGATTGTGCAATTTTGGTTGGGATATCAATTTCCATCAATGCCATATCCATCTCTACATGTTGGAGTTCTTCCTCAAAGTTGTGAAGTTCTTCCTCTTTTATCTGCATTCCCTATTCGCTTGGAACACTTTTTTTGTAGCTTAGAGGGATAGATCTTTTGATTTATTCTTTTACATTTAGATTTGTCTTTAATTAGGATATCAAGGTTGGGATTTATTGTGGTGTTGCTTTATGCCTCTCCATTTTAGTTAGGACCTCTCTCTTCATTCGAAAGTTCTTTGAAATTATTCTTGGTACTAGGGCTATGATTGTAGGGGCTTGTATTGGGAGGATTCTTGGGTTATTTTCTTTTGTTAGGGACATTTGTGAAACCCTTTGTTTCAAGAGCTTCTCTACCCTCATCATTACTTCTTGGGGAATTCAAAGGGAATATCAGAATAAATGTCCATGCACATGACATTTCCTATGAAAGAAAGGGTGTGTTCATAGTCAAAGGTCTGGATCCTTTTTTAGTCTTGCCAATAGACGGTTATAGATTATGGAACGGATCTTGCTACATTCATGCACACACAAATTTGAGCATAGGAACAATACCACCACTATTTGGTGACCTCCAAGACCTTTACAAATGATCTGAAGGTATTATTGATGCCTTCAAGGGTTTCACGCTCTCAAAATTCACAAGGTAGGGAGTGACTATCAAATCCAAACAAGTGCTTCCATAAAAATTTCCTTTTTAGGGCTCAAACAAAATGCCTAGTACCTAAAATGAACGCCAATTGAATTGAAGAAATATGGAACTTCCTCAAAGATTCATTCTTTGTCTATCACACAGGGGAAAAATATAAAGAATTTTAGGTCAATGTAGCCTTTTGTTTTCCATCTTGTGCTGACCCACCTTATTAGGGCTTTCTTGGATTCCCAAATTCCCATAAATTTTCCAATGACCACATGATCTCACATGTATTGTGATATCGGTTCACCTGTTAAGAGAGATAACTCCATAAAAAGGGTTCTTTATCGTCTTGGCCAAACAACTAATTCGAAGCTTTCTACCCAAGTATTTACCAATGGGTTCATTTTGATTGGGGTTTGGCTCACTAACAAACTCCTTTCCTCACCACCCATTCCCATAAAAATCTAAATAACGGACATCCACCGTGTAATTCCATGAAAAAGTGTTCATTAACCCACAACAAAGAACTTATTATCATGTTACAAAGAGGATACAAAAACTATAGCAATCAAAAGTTCCTTATAGTAGTTAAAGTTAAAGTTGTTTGAATATCTAGTATTAATCACATTACATAGAAAAAAGATTTTCAAAAAAGTGTAAAGTATTTTAACCTGGTCACTTTTTTTCTTTAAAAAACATTATTTAAACAAACTAAATTCATTTACTCTACTACCTATTTATTTTATATATACATATATATAAAACAAATTTATTTATTTTATATACAACATATCTATCTAAACCACAATCATATATATATATAGTACTCTAAAAGACCCCAAAGCACTTGGATTGTGTAGTGTTACCCATCAAACATGTGATTTAATAAATTCGGATTTTAAAGAAATTTAATCAAAAAAATCCAAAAAAAATCTAAAAAAATAACAGTGTGACAACTATATATATATATATAGGTTACATATTTATCTATATTCAAAACAAGTATGAATAAACCTCGTTATGCTCAACCCAATTTCTATCCTAGTAGTCTTTAGTGCGATTTTTTGAAAGTTTTTTTCCGTTTAAGGTGGTTTTTTCGGTCTAATGGAAAGAATTTTTTCAAAATGGAAGTTTGATGAGTAAAATTGCACAATCTAAGTGCTTTAGGAGTTTTTTAAAATGCTGAATCCATATATACAATCAAAAAACCAGTTTAAATAACAAAAATCAAAATTTTCCATCAAATATTTTCACCAAATTCCAACATTTAAAACTCCAAAAAATCACACTAAAAACAACTCCATTTCTATCGTCCCGTAGCCCATGTGCCCCCGAGGTGTCTTTTTCGGTGGGATGGCCATAAGTCCTCCGCTTCTTTACCATGCCTCCGTCTTTTACCAAGTCATTGGTTTGTTGACTACATCTCATAGTCTTGCCTACATAAACCACCTCTTCTCCGACCTACAAATATCTGTCACTATATCGCATTTCATAATCCACCTGCTCGTCGCGGTGTCGAATCCCGACCATTCAAAAATGCCCGCCGACACTGACGAACTGGGCGAAGGATGGTATTTCACCAGATCCCAGATCGACAGATCTAGCCCTTCCAGAATCGACGGAATCGATGCAGAGCAAGAGGATCGCCTAAGGAAATCGTACTGCTCTTTTATCAAACGCCTGGCCCTGAAATTACGGCTGCCCCAGGTGACCATTGCAACGGCAATTATACTCTGCCACCGATTCTATCTCCGCCAATCTCACAGCAAAAACGACAGATACACAATCGCAACCAGCTGCCTGCTCCTCGCCAACAAACTCACGGGGGCGCAGCGAAAATTATTGGAAGTTCTGACTGTGCTTTCCTACGAAGTCATCAATCAAAATGCGGACTCAGCCACTGCGAAACGCATAAAAGATCCCAAATTTTTGCAGCAGAGGAAACAATTACTATTCAAAGGCGAACATTTTGTTCTCCACACGCTTAATTTCGATCTCGAGATCGAAACCCCATACAAACCCCTCGTCTCTGCCATCAAAAAGTTCAATGCTGAACGATGGCATTCTAAGTTTGCACAGGTTTCCTGGAACTTTTTGAATGATGCATTGATGACAACGGTATGTCTCCAGTTCGAACCCCGCCGAGTCGCTGGTGCGGCTTTCTATCTGGCAGCTAGGTGTCTCCGGGTTCGGTTGCCATTGGATACAGAGAACCCATGGTGGCTGGAGTTCGATACATCTATTTCTCAACTTGGAGATATCTGCAGTCAACTGCTCGAGTTTTATGGAACTACAAGTTTGTGCACTCCAAATCCATCGCCAAATGCTCTGCAGAGCAGCAGTAGCCCCCCTGCTGGTAATATTAATGCCGACAATACACCCACAAGTACGATTACAAGCACCTCTGTTGGTTCCAGGCAGGAAGAATGACAGGGATTGAAGGGCTTTGTTTCCATTTTCATAAATTATTTCCAAACACGGATGATCTTAGTTTCAATATTCGGAATTGAAAAAGATCAAATTTGGTCATTATGATTGCATATTCATACTCATATTGATACTGAACCAAAATTTGCTGTGCAGATACTGTTCATTATCAAAATATTAGAAAATTGTCTCGTTTATGGGTTTATGGTTATTCTGATTATTCAATGGTTAACTTTTACTTCTGATTATTTGATGGTTAACGGTTTACTTCTTTTGTTGATTTGATAGTTGATAGTTAACTTTTAGTTCAAAAAAGATTGTTTTAGTATAATTAAATGGATAAGATAAAGCTTAGATATCTAATAGTTAACTTTTTAGTTCAGAATAGTTGTTTTAGTATAAATTAAATTGCTGATTATAGGGTGAATCTATTAGCGTTTTCTGGCTTTTACCCTTTTATGTCCGTTTTGGCACTCTCTGGACCACCTACTAATATGTTTTTGATCAGGTTTTGGTTTTGCAGGTGTGAATGGTTTTGCATGTATGGATTTTACTTGAATTATTGAACTGTGTATTTTTTAAATAAAATATTTTTGTTTTCTTATGAAATAATATAATTTTATATTATATAAAAATATATTATTTTATATTAATTTTATATAAAATAATTTTTTTTTAAAGTTATAAAAGAATTATATATACATTATATAAAGCAATGGAAAAATATTAAAAAAAAACATAAACAAGAAGTCTTTCTATCTATTAGAAATTTGGCAGTTAAAATTTCTATTGATTTTTGGTTAAAATTAACGAGAGAAAAATCCCCGAAAAAAAAGCATTTCTTCGATAAGTTAGATTATATATATAAGCCCCAAAGGATAACTCAGTTCCTTCCGTTGCTAAGTTCCTTGCCAAATGGAAGGTCACGAAGTCAAATTTCCTCAATTCCCTTGGGGTTAGGTCTGACGAAATAAACATATGGGTAGATCCCTTAGGGTAGATTTGCCCAAATCTTGTCCAAATTATTACCTATGGATGTAGCGGCCTTGCCAAATGGGAGGTCACGAGGTCAAATTTCCTCAACGCCCTTGGGATTAGGCCTTACCAAATAAGCATACGAGTAGATCCCTTAGGGTGGATCTGCCCAGATTTTGTCCAGAATATTATCTATGGATGTAGCGGCCACTCAGTGACTGAGAACTTCCCTTTGGGTGGATCTTCCCAGATTTTGTCTAGATTATTACCTATGGATGTAGGGGCCACTGTGAACAGATTTTGTTCAAATTATTACCTGTGGATGTAGCAACCACTCAATGACTATGAACTTCCATTTGTGTGGATCTGCCCAGATTTCCTCCAGATTATTACCTATGGATGTAGTGGCCACTCAGTGACTGTGAACTTCGCTTTGGGTGGATCTACCTAGATTTTGTCCAAATTATTACCTATGGATGTAGCGGTCACTCAGTGACTGTGAACCTCCCTTCGAGTGGATCTGCCTAAATTAACACATATGGATGTGCGACCACTTAGTGAATGTGAACCTCCCTTCCGGTGGATCTGCCTAGATTATTACATATGGATGTGCAGCCACTCAGTGACTGTGAACCTCCCTTTGGGTGGATCTCCCTTAGGGTGGATCTCCCTTCAGGTGGATTTGCCTAGATTATTACATATGAATGTGTGGCTAATCAGTGACTATGAACCTCCCTTCGGGTAGCTCTACCCAAATTCTGCCTGTATTATTACATATGGATGTAGATTATTACCTCCAGATGTAGCGAGCACTTAGTGACTTGGAACCTCCCTTCAGGTGGATCTGCCCAGATTATTACATATGGATGTGCGACCACTTAGTGAATGTGAACCTCCATTCGGGTGAACATCCCTTCACGTGGACCTGCCCAAATTCTTCCTAGATTACATATGGATGTGTGGCCACTTAGTGACTGTGAACCCCCTTTTGGGTGGATCTGGCCAGATTATGCCCATATTATTACCTATGGATGTAGCACCTCCCTTCGGGTTGATTTGCCCATATTATTGGGCCTATTAATGTAGTGGCCACTATAACCGTGAACTGCACATATTATTAAATATGGATGTAGCAGTGACTCAGTGACTGTGAACATCCCTTTAGGTGGATCTCCCAAATTATTACCTATGGATGTGACATCCACTCAACGATTGTGAACCCCCCTTTTGGTGGATCTAACAAGATTATGCCCAAATTATTACCTATGGATGTAGCGACCACTCACTGACCATGAACCGTAGTTGTATATATATATATATATATTCAAACTAAAATTAATATTTCTAATAAATTATATTTTTATTTATATACTGGTAATTTTAATTTTAAATTGTCTCCAAGGTTTTTATGCCATTTTAAAATCTACATGAGTATAAAAATATGATTAAATTAAAGTTAACACTTATGTAATACATTTCTCATTACCAAAATTAAATAAATCATAAAAATTAACTAACTTATAATTTTATTTTAAATTACTATTATTGTTATTAATTATAAAAATAATTAATATATGTGTTAAACATACATGTATTTTTCAAAAACATATAATAATATTTTCAACGATGGCTATTTACCACTATTTTACCAAAGAGATTCTTAACATGTAAATAGGTTTTCTAACAAGACAGTAGGTCAATGCCATGACTTATTAAAACCATATGCCCAAAAAACTATATAACTCATATTTATATCTCAGATATTATAAGAAATTTTTTAATAAATCAATTTAATTAAAAAGGAAAAATGAGCATAAATACTTTTGAGATAAATTCAAAATACTACTAAAAAAATTGTAAAATATTCCATGAAGGTTAAATCCCTACCATCCACCTAATAATTATTGCACCAATAAAGCGTGCCTATAATTTCGTAGGGATGCTCTCTAGCCCAGAATGGAAGAGATGCCCTGTCTTGTCCTATTATGTTATGTAAACACTTTGACTCGGTTAAATTACACAACAATAAAAATAAAAATATAATATAATATCATATAATAATAATAATAATTGCCAACAGGGGATGATTGTTTGATTACCCGCTTAGCATAGTTGTGTTTTTTAACTAATGTGAACAATGAGAAAAGAAAAATGGAGAGAAGAAGAGCTAGGGTTTGTAGGTCAGGGTGGTATGTTTGTGCGGTGACGGCTCCTCACTTTTGCGCATTAGAAGGGAATGGCGCATCTTTTCACAAGGCTCTGTAACACAAGAAAGGGAGGTGGTCCAATATTTTCCAAGCACTGGTACATCAAGGAGCTTGGAAGCTGGATTTCACAGTGATCCCTGTCATGGTTCACCGACCCTCCATAGCATGCTATGGCCTCGAATCCAGGAATGCCTCGGGACCCCTATTCCCATATCTGGAAAATTGGTATCCTTGCATTATGGAAGCACCGAGCGCTTGGCTACTACCCCTCGTCAGCGAGAAAGGGGCAAGGAATGATGGTTCCTATGGGCTTGCAACAAATGCAGAGTATGGCAACCCGTGTACTCAAATGTTGGATTGTTGTGGTGGGTCGGCGGTGGATGCTCCCACCTTCCATCTTAGAATTGCGACGGGGTTTCTAAGCAGACTACTTTTAAGGTGTTGTGTGATATGGGATGGGGCTCCCTATATGCTGATTTGGTCAAACTTGTTTCAAATGGCATGCCCAAAACGGTTATTTATATTCCTATACCCTGAATATTTTGTTTATCGTCATGCATTCATTGGTTATTTCTGGATACATGAGGGATGGATTTATTTTCTCGTTGCATGGGCAGCTTGGGTGTTAGAGCCTCATATTTTATCTACGCAGTGCAACTTGTGGGGGGTGCGGGGACGAACCCACGCACATGCTCCCTCGGTGTGAAGCCTATGTGCCCACTAGATATTGTGACAGCTCTGTCGGAGGTGTATACCCTTGGGGGTTTTACACAAATTTTTTTAAAACAAACAGAAGAGGATGGGTCTATGCTCCTGAGCCTCAGTTTTATATTTTCATAAAAACTTTAGATGAGAAAACAAAAAGTTTTTGGGTACACGATGTGGAGCTTGTTACATATCTGAAGTAAAAGATCCAATTTTCTACAGGCATCCCGATTTCAAAACAGAGTCTGATATATTCTGGGAAATTGCTAAAGGAAAAAGCTTAGTTAAAAGACTACCACATTCAAAGGAACTCCTCCATTGTACTAAATTTAAGACTCAAAGGAGGTACTCTAGGAGAAAACACCTCTGCTAGATCTGAGCATAACAAAGCACATGGACCCATAAGGGAAGCCAACACTCCCAAATTTGACATCCCAAATGGTCCCTCTTACATGAACATTTTACAGGGGAAAAAAAAAATAGCAACACCACCTGAACCAACTAAGAATACTCCCAAACCATACATTGTGGAGCAACTAAACTGAGTACCAAAACTAAACATTGATGGACTAGATATCAACAAAAATCACTCCACTTTTGAATTACACGCAATAATATGTAGATTTAACTTCTTTTGGCATAAAACAATGGGGATTTTCCATTGGATTTTTACCAACTGGACTAGAGAATGCGATATAGTCAAGTTCCCTTCCTCGAAAGCTAGAGACATCATTCTCAGGGCGGGACCATGTTTATGGGGCTCTATCAGACTCTTCATCACACCATAGTTTCCTACTTTTGATGCAAACACGATGGAGATAGCCATAATGTCGGTATGGGTCCGACTGTATAATCTCCCGCTTCATTTTTTGAATGATTGTGTTTTAGAAGGCATTGGGAACACCATATGGAGATACATCAAAATAGACATCCAATGACTAGATGAGAGGATCTTTACTTTCACATGAATTTGTGTGGAAGTGGATCTCAGCAAGGGGCCACCAGAATGTATACAACTAATTCATAACCAGAAAAAATGGACGTAACACCTTGATTATGAAAACACTGCATTTAGGTGTTGGATATGCAGGAAAACCAACCATTTACAAAACACATGCTCGGACAGAAAAAGAGAAAATAGAAAAAATAAGAAGACAGGGAAAGCAACCAAAGGATGGCGATTTCCCTCATGCGGACCATAGCAAGAGACAAAAGAAGAAGGGGATATGCCCATCGACAATGAGAGTAAACAAAATGCAACCGTTTCGGGGTACCAAAACATGAATTACAAGACCCAGATGAACTTAACACGATGGCTCAACTAACACACTCCATGGTGGATCCTACGCCAACTGAAGCTTGATCTGTTGTAAGCTCTGGTGCAAATAAAAGATCGCGTGTGTCTGAAAGTTCATATTTCGATAAAGAAAATACCATAAGGAATAATGAGTTGGCCTTAGTTCCTTGCTCCCTGCATTCAGAGACTTGGAAGATTGTCCAAAAGAGAAAAGGCAAGTGTGAAAAGCCCAGCCCTATTGGCAATATGTAATTTCACAGGTAGTCTTGCTACAATGTGTGCTTAAGCACACGGGCCCTCTGGGCATCTTGAATGCTTAATTGCATCTACAAAATGTAACTTTTCATAAAAAAATTGCCAACGATGGTTTGGTTCGATGGTGAAGAGTGTTTTGTTAAGACACTCTTGATGAAAAGGTCACTGGTTCCAATCCCCTGAAGGCCAAAAAAAAAAAACCCAGCCATGCTAAGGGTTGGTGTGGCTGAGGCCGGTTGCGATCTCCGGGTGATTTTGATGGCTTAGATGCCCCTCAGAACAAAATAATAATAATAATAATAATAATAATAATAGTAATAATAAATTAAAATATTTTGACTTTGTCAAAGTACATTAAAATAAATAAAATAAATAATTATTATTATAACTAATTATAATTAATAATTAAACCAACTTAAATTCATCTTAAATTTGGATCTACCAAGCATCAAGTTAGATCAAATATCTTGAGGTGCAAATCTCTTTTAGAGCAAACAGCAATTTGATAAATTTGATCTTTTCCCACCGGGCGCATGTTAGATGGAGTTAATTTTCAATAAATATTAGGTGGATGGTAGAGATTTAACCTCCATGGACAATACTAGAATATTCATAATATGATACACAAATTAATGGTTGGGATTTATCTCTAAAGTAGTTATTTTTTTAAAACCTTTTTAGTTAAATTGATTGATTAAAAAAAATCATATTAATAAGTGTTATATGAAGTGAGATGTTTTTTTGGGCATGTAGTGTTAGGATATTCCCATACATAGGAAATAGCTAAGTATAACTTGGTCTAGTGTAGAGTTAGGTAAAGTGTGTTTCTTTACTATGTACATTTGTAACTTATAATCTGACAGTCACGATTTGTAGTGATTCGACGATTCACTCTCTCCTCGGTATTAACGACAATTGATCCGCGGCTTACTACCCGATCGGTCCATGATCTCTATTTAAAGAGCATGGAGGGTCATTTGTTCAGTAATCGTTTATGAGAGAAACATATGTAAACTTTCCTTTTTATATTAATAAATTGCCTGAAGTGGCCGCATTGGCTCAAGCCGTGGGCTATTTCCCTCTTCGAGGGTTTTAACCACGTGATATACTGGTGTACTAATTTTTGATCTGTTTTTGAGTGGTGACCTTTGGTGTTTGATCTAAGGAACTTACCTTGTAAATTCCTACATGGTATCAGATCTATTTTGAGGGCCGCATCCTTGTTGATCCAAAGTTTAAGCCAGTATGACTACATGTGACTGTCATTTTCTAGATCTACTATTTCTGAACTTTTTCAGGCTTGGAGAACTGATCTGTTTTGTCTGAAGCATCCATTACAGTAAGGAACCCCTTTCATTTCATGCAAAAAGGTTTATGTTCTCCCAAGTTATGTCATTTTAGATCTGGAGATATAAAGTATCTGTTTTGCAGTTATATTTATTAATCCTTTGTTTATTTCGGTTCCCTTTGTTTATTTTGGTTTATATTTTTCTTATTGTCTGATCTATACCCTCTTCTCTATGTATGCTCTTTTCTCTACGCTGTGTGTGATCTCGAAAAATCAAAATCAAGAAGACGGGATTTTTTTTGTTACGTCTTCTCTTTCCGCGCATCTTTGTGCGATCTAGGGAAATCAGAAATAGTGAAAAAATATATAGTTGCTGGTAAGGCTAACCGAGAATCTAACATTTTGTCGTAAGGTTTGTTTTTTTTTGCAAGAAAAACCACGCACATCGAAGAGCAAACCCTCCCCCCCCCCCCCAAACACAATTCTTCCTTTGAAACAATTACAGAATCCTTTTACTAGCTCACTGTAAAGTTAGTTTATGAGAATAGAGGTCTTGGGTTCAAGTCTCTTTCTCAAGCTTTTTGTTCTAAAAATATTTTTGTTAAAGGGGGGGGGGTGTAGATTTTTTTAAAACTAGAACTTCATCATCAAATTTCAACCGTTCCCATAACTATTCGGCATCTACAACATAGTTTTTTCAAAAAGGCATAACTTCTTCATTCAGAACCATTTTTCGAGCCATTTTTTTTAATTGGCCTAATTTTTCGAGATCTTTCCATTGGAGTAGTTAGTTTCAGCCTTTTCAGCTTCATTTAAAAAAAAAAATGGAAAGTGCATGCCCGGTTATTCTTAACAACACTAATTATTTCCAATGGCTACCCCACATGGTAGATTTACTTAGAAGTAAAGGGCTTTATAGAATAGCCACGAGACAAGAAACTAAACCTAGCAATGGAGAAAAAACTACTAAATGGGAAAATAAACAAGATCAAGCATGAGGGTTGATAAGAATGTCCATTGCTAAAGATATTCGATTTCATATCCTAGAAATTGACACCCTTGATGCAGCCCTTAAAAGGCTAAATATTGTTTTTGGCATTCAAAATGAAATCAGGGCCAACTAGCTTGAAAATGAGTTTCTTCCTTTGGGCCTCAATAATTTCTCCTCTATTCCAAATTCAAGGCCTTTAGAATTATTTTAGAAGGTTGTAAGGTAAAAAAGGAAGATGGTAGCCTTATCTATTCCATTCTTGCTAAGATTGACCCTGCATACTCTGTATTTGTTTCCACCTTCCATTCCATTAGAGAAGCCATAATTTCTCAAGGAACAGCCTACAAGAACCCCTCTTGTGATTCCTTTTGTGATTCTTTGATAAGAGAGCAAGAAAAACTCTTACACCTTGGTCTTATTAATATGGGAAACTCTTCTAAGAAAGCCTTAGCAGCCCTGCAGCTACCATATCAAAAGAATTCTAAGAAGCGACATCCTAAAAAGAATGTTCCTAAACCAAATAAGTGTCTTAAGCCATTTCAACCACAAACTGAAAGAGCAACTCAACAAAATGATAAGGAAAAAAAAAAAAAAAAGGTAAGAAGATAGATAGACATTGCAACTTTTGTAATTGTGATGGCCATATAGAGTCCAAATTTTTTAAGAATATAGAAGCCTTAGAAGCAGCAATGAAGAAGCACAACATCAATTTGGAGAACTATTCACCTTCATCTTCAGGAATGTCACATTCTACTTGTGGTTGTCAAGAATCAAGATATGGTTATGCATTAAATGTGTCTTCTTCTTCTCATTCTCATGAGTGGCTCATTGATTTTGGAGCCTCTTACCAAATGGAAAAAAATAAAGCCATGTTTTCTTCTCTAAATGATTGTAACACCAAAAATATTTATGTTGGTGATGATAGATCTCTTAGTGTTGTAGGGTCTGGAACCATTCATCTAGATAATGGTCAATTTAATGATGTATTATGTGTTCCTACCTTGTCCTGCAACCTTCTATTTGTTTATCAGATAACTCATTTAGGTGAAGGGAAAACAATAGAATTCTCACCTCATGATGTTGTAATTAAGGACCTCACCGATCCTAGACATATTTTAGCTACTAGCATTACTAATGATTCCACAAGGTTGTATACGTTTGAAAACTTTGGGTCATCATGTCTTCCCTCTGTTTTTGTTGCTCATAATGATGAAGGGAGAAAACTTTGGTATGGGCGATTTGGTCACTTAAACTATCGCTTTCTTCAAACACTATTTAAAGAAAATATGGTGACAGGTCTTCCTATGGTATCTTTCTGAGATGGTGTTTGTTTCGGATGTGTACTCAGAAAACATCATTGGGATAGTTTTGACAAACGTGCCTCTTGGCACGCTTTAGCCACTTTGCATCTTATGCAAAATTATTTATGTGGTCCACTTCCTGTTGTTTCTTTCTCTAGTTGTACTTACTTCTTAAATTTCATTGATGATTTTTCCAGACGCACTTGGGTATAATTATTAAAACTCAGGAGTGAAGTTTTTAACATGTTATTGACCTTTAAGGCCTTTGTTGAGAAACAATCTGGATATCCAATTCTTAAGTTCAGATCAAAAAATGGAGGAGAATATGTTAACAACAAATTTATCAACTTTTGCACTAAGCATGGCATTCAATTGCAACATACTGTTCTATATACTCCACAACAAAATGGTGTAGCTGAAAGGAAGAATCACACCTTAAAATAAATGGCTAATTGTATGCTTCAATCTAAAAAACTTGGTCTCATTTTTTGGGTAGAAGCATTTACTATGAAAATTAGATATTAAATCACACTCCTACTAAGGTTTTAAGGAATATAACTCCAGAAGAAGCTTGGAGCTCAATCAAACTAGACGTAAGTCACTTTCATATTTTTGGAAGTGATGCTTGGGCCCATATTCCAGATGCGAAACATAAAGTCTTAGAACCTAAGAGTGAAAAATGAATTTTTGTTGGATATTCTGAAGATGTCAAAGGATATATACTTCTTCAACCAAAATAAAAAAATGTAATCATTAGAAGAGATGTAAATTTTGATGAAAATATATCGGCTTGTGAGTGTAGTTCGACGAGTGTGCCACCTTTGGCCTGTGAGCCTGATTCGACATATGTGCCACCTCTCTCTATCTCTTCTATTTTTTACTGCATTCCTTCTATTTTTGATGACGACAACAACGATGACAATCCTCCTCCACTTCTCAAAGATGTTCCTTCAACTCCACAACTTCCAATATGGGTCCGCTCTACTCGGGATGCAACAAGTTCTCTTGCAGGTGACCCTACAGGTCGACGTTGTACCCATTCTCAGTTCGAACGAGCCTTTTCCTTATTGGCTCAAGTTCCAGAAAATCCTGATCTAGACACCTTTGAAGAAGCTTCAGGTCATCTAGATTAGGATGAAGCTATGAATGAAGAATATCGTTCCTTATTGGCAAACGATACATGGGATCTTGTTCCTCTTCCAAAGGGAAGAAAACTTTTCAGATGCAAATGGGTTTACAGAACAAAGTTTGGACTAGATGGAAAAGTGGATAAATATAAATCTCGTCTTGTTGCTAAAGGATTTTCACAAGTTGAAGGCATTGACTATACTGAAACCTTCTCCCCTGTTTCCAAAATGAATTCTATCTGCCTTTTTCTTTCCCTTGCTGCCTCCTTTAAATGGGAAGTCCATCAGATGAATGTTAAATTTTCCTTCTTACATGGGGATTTACATGAAGAAATCTACACGGAACAACCTCCTGGATTTATCCAAAATTACTCTAGCCTTGTTTGGCACCTTAGGAAGTCACTCTATGGTACCAAACAAGCTCCTTGAGCTTTCTGTGCCAAAATGGATAGCTTTCTCTTAGATAATGGCTTTTCTAGGTGTCATTCTGACAACACTGTCTACACCAAGAAAGTGGGTAAGTCCTTCATCATCCTTTTTCTTTATGTTGATGATATTATCCTTACTGGTAGTGATCCCAGCCATATAAACCATGTGAATTATAGCCTCAAAAATAAGTTTGAAATGATAGACTTAGGACACTTGCATTATTTCCTTGGTCTTCAAGTCTTGCAATCCAAAGAAGGTATTACCCTTTCTCAGTCCAAGTATGTCTGTGATCTTCTATGCTACTTTCAAATGGAAGAATGTAAGCCAGCCCCTTCTCCCTTTCAATCTGGATTCAAGCTTTCAGTCACTTTTATTACCCCTGAAGTTGATGCTACCTTATACCGTCAACTTGTTGGTAAACTTCTGTATCTAACCCATACCCCATCCTGACCTTTCCTTTGTTGTTGGTCTTGTTACTCGGTTTATGCACCAACCTCATGAAATTCATTGGAAAGCAGCTAAAATAATAATTCAATATATTCAAGGTACATTTCAGTTCGAGATTCATTACAGTGCAGGAGCATCTCCATTGTTGATTGGTTTCACTGATTCTGATTGGGCTGGTGACCCTGATGATAAAAATTCTACTGCAGGATATGTATTCACTCTTGGTTCAGGACCTATTACATGGTCTTGTAAGAAACAAAGTGGCATCTCTCTTTCTTCAGAAGAAGCAAGGTACCGTGGTGCAGTTGAAGCCAACAAGGAAGCCATGTGGCTTCCTCAGATCCTGTCTGAATTTGGTTTTCATCAGCATCATCAAACTACACTTTGGTGTGATAATTAGAGTTCCATTCAAATATGTAAAGATCCAATTCAACATCAACGTATGAAACACATTGAGCTGCACATACACTTCATCAAAAAGCTCATTCATGATTGTGTTCTTGAAGTGCAGTATTGTCCAACCAATGATCAAGTTGCTGATATCTTTACAAAGGCTCTCACAGAAGCGAAGTTTACCAAACTTCAATCCATGCTTGGAGTTTAGGAAAGTTATCGTTAAGGGGGATAGGCTCTAATGCCTCCTTCCTTCTCCTATTGTATCACCTTTGTAAATCCTTCAATCCTATCCCAATTTGTTCTTAAGGGGGGATGTTAGGATATTTCGACACATAGGAAATAGGCTCCTTTTGTGTCACCTTTGTAAATCCTTCAATCCTATCCCAAGTTGTTCTTAAGGGGGGATGTTAGGATATTCCAACACATATTAAATATTTAAGTATAACTTGGTCTAGTGTAGAGTTAGGTAAATTGTGTTTCTTTACTATGTACATTTTTAACTTATAATCCAACAGTCATGATTTGTAGTGATCCGATGGTTTACTCTCTCCTAGGTATTAATGACACTTTCTCGTGGCTTAACACCCGATTGGTCCGTGATCTCTATTTAAAGAGCATGGAGGGTCATTTTTCTGGTAACTGTTTATGAGAGAAACATGTATAAACTTTCTTTTTTTATATTAATGAATTGCCTGAAGTGGGTGCATTGGCTTAGGCTGTGGACTGTTTCCCGCTTCGAGGGTTTTAATCGCATGATATACTGGTGTACTGATTTGTGATCTGTTTGTGAGCGATGACCTTTGGTGTTTGATCTAAGGAACTTACCTTGTAAATTCCTA
Source organism: Pinus albicaulis (assembly GCA_034641835.2). NCBI lineage: Eukaryota > Viridiplantae > Streptophyta > Pinopsida > Pinales > Pinaceae > Pinus > Pinus albicaulis. Next base: position 542,733,070 of record CM076578.1, on the reverse strand, counting down.
CATGTAGTATTGATAAGCCATGGTATTGTGACAAATCCTATTAATAGATTCACAATATCCATGATAAAGTGGAGGTATATCTCCATGATAAAGAATAGTGTTCCATGTTTTTTTAAATGCATACATGTTTAATTTATATATTATTTATTTTTATAATTAATAATAATAATAATTTAAAATAAAATTACAATTTAATTATTTTTTATGATTTTTAATTTTTAATTTTTAGTATCATGATATGTATGAGGAAGTATGTGTTTTCATTTTTATTATGGATTCATGCTTATCAATGTTTATCCACATTTTTTTTTTGTAAGTAAATTTTTTTTCATTATAAGGAAAAATTACATCCACAACTCGACAAAATGTCACCGTCCCCACTTCTACTAGATTTGTTGGCTAGTATAAAGTTTCCAAAAATGCTAGCTCTGAGCCATGACCATTCGACTATCCAAAAACTAAGAGGGACACAATATCAAAAAATAAGTAAGATTAAAATGCAACAAATTTCAATTATGGTGTTGAACCAGGAGGTAGTGGTGGTTGGAAATCATAATACACATGTTTTTCCATGTGGCCCAAATGACGATCCATGCAATCTAAGCTTTCCTGTAGGCACCATTGATAGTATTGGAGGTAGTAGAGAGTGTCTTGCATATACCATTGATTCCATTGAAGATCATTCATAAAGGTAATGAGATCATTCTTGTCATTATGTTTGGTAAGAGTTGTTCCATAAACACCTAGTGATGCCTGTGCATGGTAAGTAGTTCTTGTAACATATCTAAATTTTCTCCATGATGTCATGTGCAAAATGAAACACCCTAAGATAAATGGTATTATTTAGTTCAATTGGGAGAAACTGGTTCTCGGGTGGGAGAAGTTTTAACTGAAAATGTAGACTTTGTAGGAGGGCGGTTGGATTCGCCCTTGTCCCCACCAACTCGATGGACATCTCCATGTTGGCATGGCATTTCCACCAGAACCCCAATAAAAATAACACTAAAAGGAAAACCCAATAAAATTAACTTATGTGTAGAGTAGGTGGTGAGGCCTGGTATTGCACCAAGAGTGCTACAACTCCCAAGGGCTACCCTACTTTACTTTATCAACCTGGGGTTCATACAAAATTGGAGGTGATAGCGCTATATACACAACAGATGCATTTTTTTCATGTCATCCTCTTCCTCTCTTCGAAAGGGTGTTACTTCTAGGGCTTCTTAGTGAAGTCTGTCACACTTCAATGAAACTAAAATAAATTGCAGAAAGGAAAGGACATAAATGAAACTAATTCAATTTGCAGAAAGGAAATGGCAGAAATGAAACTAATTTAAATTGTAGAAAGGAAACTAATTTAGACCACACTTAACTTGGCCAAATGGCTAAAGACACCTTACTCTATCTATCATTCTCCTATCTATGCATTTATTCATGACCTAATTCTAATTTGAAGAAGTGTGCTTGCAGTTTGGAGGAAAAAGGGTTAAAGAGGCTAATGGAGGGTGTTAGTATGAATATTAATCGCAAGTGTATGAAAAAGGATCACTTTAGCCATGCATAACAAGCAACCCTAACAGCAAAGATGGTTGCCAATATCTTTAGATCTGCAATTAGGTGACCAAGATAAATGCTGCAAAAAATCTAGAGCTATGCATTAAAAGACATTACGCAGTAGATAAAAACAAGAGTTGCTCCATGCATCCAATAGACAAGATAAGAATATGTTTAAATAATTTTGTATTTATAACACTTAGGAGGAAAACATAGAAGGATGTTACCAGTCCTCCTCAAAGGGATGGGTTCTTGTAAGTCCTCAGCACTTGAGATCTAAAATCCCTCTCTCTTGATGGTGTAGAAAACCCTTACAAAAATGGAATTCAAAGGGAGCTCACAAGAAAAATGACAGAAAAATATGACAATGATGGTGGATCAAAGTCAGACCAAAAGTATAGATCCAGAGTGATCTTTAAGTAACAAAAAGTAGTGAGTGAATGAAAAAACCCTTCTATTTATAACAAAATATTGAGTTATTCTAGATATTGGTGCATAGTTAAAATATTATTAACCAAATCAAGATCCAACTTTTATGGAATATTTTATTATATTTTTTGAAGTGTAATATTCCAAAATTAGCATGCAGCTAATTGGAATATTGATTTTCACTGATTTCACTTAGGAGATGAATAAATGGGTAAGGAGGCCCATAAATTTCAGAAATATGAATAAAATCCCTCATAATGTGAAAAGGGATCATCATAGGAGCTGGATTTCACACCCTCATGTGTGAACAAGGAAATTTGCATGTGGACAAGGTCAAGTTTGACCAAGTCAACAGTGCTAGGATAAGGGGTGGAGATCATCTTTGGAGACAACATAGAGATAGTGGGAGGAAGATTCCTTGGTGGAGGAAACCCTAATGAGTGGGACACAAGATGAGAGGGAATCCATTTGTATAAAAGGAGGGCAAGGAAGCCATATGAAGACATGAAATTGATTATTGATTTTATGGTCTGTATGACTTTGTGCTTTCTTCAACTGTTTAGTTGAGATTGATGTGCTGCTTACCACAGGGCATTCCTGTTTAGGAATTCATTCTCCTTTATTGAGAAGCCTCTTGAGGGAGTTTTTACTGTATTTCTCCACATCCAGGCTTGAGGCCAAGCATCCTCCTTCAGCTACAACATTATTTCAGCAGCAGTATAACGTTGTGTTCCAGGGTGTTGTAGTGGAGGTTTCTCAACACCACTTCTTGAGCTTATTTTTCAGAGGAGGAAGCTTTCTTTCCTTTGGGAGATCAGTTAGGAAGCCCTTGGAGCTTATTCCAGATCTTGGCATTTGACCAATCTATTTTCTGTCTCCTACAACGCAGTCCCGCTCCTTAACTGTGTTATTTTCAGTGAGTATTTGCAGTGAAGGGTTGCAGATTGTTTGGAGGGTGAGATTTTCAGTGTTAGGATCAGCCTTTCACTTGGAAGATCCATTGGAGGAGTTCTATTCATCTTATGCATCATCTTCAACCATCTCCATCCAGTTCTTGAGTTGCAGCTGATACTTAGTCCTAGGATTGCAAATCTGGCATTTTTCCTTTTTTGCATACTTTCAGGAAATCCTTTCCAAATTGTCTTGAAAGTCAGTTTGAGGGTTTAGTTCTTTGCTCCTAACATTGTATGAGCTGTATATTTCCATATCCATGTATTAACATACTCTAGCAGCAGTTATTAAGAGTTATTCTTAATAAGACTACATTGTCATAGCCTTGGACACATTTTTGTGTAGTAGTGTTCTATTTTATGTACATGTTTCTTGAGGCTGATTTTGCCTATCTTGAGTAACTGTTTCCTCAAGATCTTGTATCTATTTTCTGCTATAATACTAATAATATGGCTATATGTTCTTCTCACTTTTCATGAGTTGATTTATCACTGCTATTTCCATTATTGTGTTCATGTATTGCTGCATCCCCATTTTGGGATATTACAATGGTATTAGAGAATAATCTTGGCTCGGCCTGTGAGTTTTAGCCATTATGCAATCAAGAAGATAAGAAGAAGAAGAGATCATAATGATGGAGAGAATGAGCTTAATCTCATCTCTTTTCAGAAGTAGGAAGGACCTCAATAAAGAGGTCATGGAAAGGAGAGAAGAAAGAAGTAGTGGGACTGTGCCATTTTATCTTGAAAGAGAGGAAAAATTGCAGGAAGAAGGAGGACACTTGGATCACAAGATTCTAAGGGAATACCTTGTTGAGTACAAATCTCAACCTAGAGCCTTCAAGGAGACTCTAGATTTCCCACAGTACATTCAGTTGGAGGAAGAGAGGAGACCTTGCAGCACAAGGAGAATCAAAGGCAATAGGTTTCTATTGTCTACTTTTTATGGATCATCTACAGTAGGGGATTGGGAAAGGAAACTAGATGCATTATTCCTACTACATCCAATAGTAGAAAGAAATTTTGTAGAGATTACAGTGCTGCACTTTGAGGGTGAAGCAAACACTTGGTGGTTCAACCATTTGAGCCATGCAAGAGTAACTACTCTTGCTGATTTTTCTCAAAGGTTGATCATGAAATTTGGCAAAGAGAAATCAAAGGAGGAGAAGCCCTCACCACCATTGGAAGAGGCATGTAACAGCACTAATACAACTATGGAGGATCAGCCTTCACCTTCAGCAGTTGGGGGAGCCAACACATTGGAGGAAGAAAATCTTGTAGCCCTACAAAATGTTCCCAAATTTCACCAAGGTATGCCTAAGTTTCCACTTCCTATTATTTCAGCAAATCTTATGGAGGGATGTATACCATTGCATACTTATAATGAAGAGCAATAGAATTTCACTGCAATGTGCCCCCCTGAATTGTTAAAGGAAGGAATGAACCATCATCCTCATGAGCCTTTATTGAGTTGCACACAACACTTGAGGTTGGGGTGTGAACTTTTGGAGGATAGGATGAACTATCCTATGCAGAACTATATATTCATCCTTGAGACAACAAGAAAACCATTGAGGAGTTTTACAACGCCGTCATTAAGCAGTAGCGAGGAGGATTTTCCTCCAACACATTTGGATTCTTATGGATTTAATACGATCATTAGTGTGAGATATTCTCTAGGGGTTCTCCAAGGAGTTGCATTTCAACATCCCATGAAATGCAAGAAGAGAAATCTGATTTGGGAGGATGGTAGTCTTCATTGGAAGAATACCAAGGTAGAGCATGATGGGAAGCACCCACATTTGGATGAATGGGTGTGGATGGAGAGCAAGAGGCTGGACGACTACTTGAAAATCTATGACACTAGAGAGCATGAGGCTTGGCTACGTTGGCTACTCTTGAAGGAGTTTGGCCATCATGTGACATATCGTATTTCTAAGGGTATGTGGGTGGAGGAAGTATAGCAGGATACTTACATCATAGGGCCGCAAGGAGTATGGATGCATTGTGTTGATATGACATTATTCATATCAATCATTATGTCTTCACCACATGATTTTTATGATGGAGGTATGAGGAGGTAGAAAAAAAATTTGTTGCTTTGGTTGTTCTTGGGAGAGCAGGGGAAGATTTTCTCTCACACTTTGCATGATGTTGCAGGAGTAGGAGATGGCACTATCATCGTGCAAAGGGGCTACTCCTTAGCCTTAGATGATCGGGAGGTAATTCCACTTTGGAAGGAACTTCTTATATATAGCAGCATTGTGGTAGATATCTTTGACAAGGAGCATGTCAAAGAATCGAACTATGAGTTGGCAGGAGCCTATTTGCATAGGCCAACAGCACTGTCACTTTGGAGTTTGAGTTTATTGATGGAGTGTCCCCAAGATCACTTCACATTGATGCACTTGGTGGACAAGGAGGAGGTGAGAGAGATGGAGTAGTGGATGGAAACATCTATTACAGAGATATGATATTATTAACTTGGATTTCCAAGCATAAGAAGGGTGATATTCTTGCAGCATATGATTCATTCCTCTTCATGGGAGTATGTCATACCACTATGGGAGGGTTATTCATGGATCCATACATCTTCTTACTTCCAGTACATGGTAAGATTCTTGTTTTTGCATTTATTTATTGTCTAACACAATATTTGCATACTCTTACCATTTCTATTGAGTGCATTGCTCCACAAGAGGGCAAGCTTTTCATTGAGCTCCATGGTCAACATTGGGCCAAATTGTATGATGGAGACATCCATATTTTATATGGCCTTGGGCAAGTGTTTTATAATTTCATGTATTTTTAGTTGATGTACCTATCCATTTACTATTCATTAGTAGATGTAATGACATACATAATTACCCATGTATCAAAAAAAAACTTGCCATACTATTTTCTGAAGCAGCAGTTAGGAAAATTGCGCTATGACCACTTGGGAAACTATTGGTATCTTCCAACACCACATGAAACCTTCAGTATTTCCCTCATTGAGATGCTAATCATGATTTCATTTTCTGATTTTGTTCTTATTTTTATTGGGAGCATGATTGGGGGAGAGACACATTGGCTGGATGTGTCCTTGGGGGAAGATATTTCCCACACTTTTTGCATTGCATGTTCCAAGGGGAACATGAGAGGTGATATGGCCACTACAGTAAGACACTTTTTTTTCCATGATGTGGGCCATAGGGTTGATTGGATTCCATATGGTGATGATTTTCTATCCATCACATATGGGATGGGTTGGGCCAGCCTGATTCATAGTGTTGGAGAGGAGATCTTTGGAGATCCAATATTATTCTTGCCACTTGAGGGAAACCTTATTTCAGCCCAAGATCAAAAAACACTCTACACTTATGATAAGTGGAGAGAACGACACCATGGGGTAGGCCATTTTTTCTACCATGTTCAGTTATTCAGCCCACCTACATTGCAGGAGCCAAAGGTGGAGGAGGATTTGCATAAGTTACCATTTTGGAGGGTGGCTCATTTTGTATGGACGATAGCTTGGGGATGGAGGATCCACATGGGAATGGTGATTCCCAATACATTTCAGATCCCATACCTCAAAGGGACCTCTGGATAGCACCTTATTTCCTTCTTGAGTACTCTACTTGTTCATGATGATAGTTATTTAGCTAACTTGCATGCTTGGGAGAGGCAATATGGAGATTCATTAATGAGACATTATCTCATTCCTTGGAGGATTTTATCATATGTGGATGCTACAGTAGGAGGAGGGGAAACTTCTCAGTTCTATCCTTACAGTTGCTTGAGGACAAGCAACATTTGGGAGGGGAGGACTGTAATATTCCAAAATTAGCATGCAGCTAATTGGAATATTGATTTTTGCTCATTTCACTTAGGAGATGAATAAATGGGTAAGGAGGCCCATATATTTTAGAAACATGAATAAAATATCTCATAATGTGAAAAGGGATCATCATAGGATCTAGATTTCAGACCCTCATGTGTGAACAGGAACATTTGCATGTGGACAAGGTCAAGTTTGACCAAGTCAACATCACTGGGATAAGAGGTGGAGATCATCTTTGAAGACAGCACAGAGATAGTGGAGGAATATTCCTTGGTGGAGGAAACCCTAATGAGTGGGACCTAAGATGAGAGGGCTTCCATTTGTATAAAAGGAGGGTAAGGAAGCCATATGAAGACATGAAATTGATTATTGATTTTATGGTATGTATGACTTCGTGCTTTCTTCAACTGTTTAGTTGAGATTGTTGTGCTGCTTATCACAAGGAATTCCTGTTTAGGAATTCCTTCTCCTTTCTTGAGAGGCCTCTTGAGGGAGTTTTACTATATTTCTCCACATCCAGGCTTGAGGCAAAGCATCCTCCTTCAGCTACAATGTTATTTCTGCAATAGTATAACATTGTGTTGCAGGGTGCTGTAGTGGAGGTTTCTCAACACCACTTCCTGAGCTTATTTTTCAGAGGAGGAAGCTTTCTTTCCTTTGGGAGATCAGTTAGGAAGCCCTTGGAGCTTATTTCAGATCTTGGCACCTGGCCAATCTATTTTCTGTCTCCTACAACACAGTCCCTCTCCTTGACTGCATTATTTTCAATGAGGGTTTGCAGATTGTTTGGAGGGTGAGATCTTCAGTGTTAGGATCAGCCTTTCACTCGGAAGATCCATTAGAGGAGGTATATTAAGATTATGCATCATCTTCATCCATATCCATCCTTTTCTTGATTTGCAGCTGCTACTCAGTCCTAGGACTGCAACTCTGACATTTTGCCATTTTTGTATACTTTCAGGAAATCCTTTTCGGATTATCTTGAAAGTCAGTTTGGGGGTTTAGTTCTTTGCTCCTAACATTGTATGAGCTGTATATTTCCACATCCATGTATTGAAATACTCCAGCAGTAGTTATTCTTAATAATACTGCGCTATCATAGCCTTGGACACTTTTCTGTGTAGCAGTGATCTTCTATTTTATGTACATGTTTCTTGAGGCTAATTTTGCCTATCTTGAGTAACTCTTTCCTCAAGATATTGTATGTATTTACTACTATAATACTAATAAGATGGCTATATGTTATTCTCATTTTTTTATGATTTTATTTATCACTGCAATTTCCATCATTGTGTTCATGTATTGTTGCATCCCCATTTTGGGATATTATGTGGAGGGAAAAAGAATTTGACTTGGGTCAAATCCCTTTATTAGTAAATAATAAATAAATAAATGATTTATTTATTATTTTAAGGATGTGGTTGAGTAATAATCAAATAAATAATGATTTATTTAATTATTTATGAATGATTTAGTCAATTTTAACAAGGAATATTATTTAAATAAGGTTTCAATAATTACTCCTAGAAAATAATAAGATAAATAATAATTTATCTAATTAATTTTCTTGTTTTGGGTTAAATATGACTAGGAATATTAATTAAATTGTTGTTTAGCTAATTATTCCTTGAGGAAAATCAAACAAATGTAGATTTATTTAATATTTCCTCATGGGGTTTCCTGTTTAGACCATAAACAAGTAAATAAAGGTGGTTTACTAAGTTATTTTCATAGTGAAAGCAATTTTACTTAGGGTAAAATTGGTCTTACATGGTGTACTTAGGTCCATCTCATAGTAACAGGTTAGATGACCAAAAAATGGTGTAACAAATTGCCCCCCAACATGCGAGTGTTAGGAGCTAATCGTATGACCGAAGTACGTTGTAAGAACTCAATCACTAGACACTGAAGGGGAAGTCAGGGAGAGATAAATATAAGGTAGACCAAAGCGCTGAAGGACTAGACCCTGAGGAGGCGAGACTTACAGGTGTGAAAAGTCTCTACTATGAGTGAGTACCTGTGCTATATGCAGCAAGGGAGGCACGCCTATGCTCGCCAAGACAAAGTACAAAAAATAATGGGTCCAATAAACAACATACTAAACTATATAGTACATGCTGGCATAAACATGTGCCAGGTAAAAAATGATAATGAATCCCACATACATACTATGCCTACGATAACATCCATGACTTATACAATAATATCTTAGTACATGAGATACAAATACAACCCAAATGCCCCTGTAAACAGGAAAGGGATCTGAAAATCTGACTGATACATGCAAGAAAAAAAGGCGCTGCAAGTGGCTAAGGCCGACATCATAAAATATATGGAGCTGCATCAAAGGTTGTAATGAAGAGGTCATCTGGGCATGTGGGGGGCTACTGGTAGGGCCACCCCCTCATGATGGTTGAAACATCTCACACACACCCTAGAATCACCAGTATCATCTGTTGCATCACTAAACCATCAAGTATACATATCTCAATCATGATGAAAGGAGCTGGAGCTGAGAAACAACCAAGTCAATGGGAAATAAGGAGTCCCTTTGCCTGATCCCAGGTACCGAACAAGAGTGGAATATGGAACCAAGGTACATCACTCTCTAGACCTGCATTCTGGAATGAATGATCCAATGTTGACAGAAGGAGGTTGGCCATAGGTGAGACAATAAGAGATCCTCAACTAAGGCACGAGAGAAAAGAGTAGAGTGACTGACAGACTGACACCAGGGATGATGATGAAATGGGGGGTACTGAGTAGCAGATAGATGACTTCCTTTGTTAGAGCATAAAGGGCATGGATAACCTAGCAACGACTGACACAATATCATAAGGGATAGGGGACAGTAGGGCTAAAGGCCGTAATGTGTGACACGAGAGAGGAACCAAGCAATGAAGGATGGAGGACTATAACGAGATACAAAGGGACTCGAGATAGACTCCATGGATGTGATGATGACTCAACTCAGATGCTCTAAATAAGGGCGACTCGATGATGATGCCACATAGAAAAGGTCCTCATGTGCGGAACATAAATACATGAGTACAAGATGGTTACTCACGATGAAAATAAACACGAGCATGGAAAATTATGGAGGCAAAGTTGTGCCCCAAGTACAAGTGTTTGAAGTGAAGAAATTCGATTTTGAGGAGTGGTGAAGTGATCCTTCTTGGACAAAAAGTGTCCTGGTGAAATATCAAATCACAAAAAAATAACAGATACCCATTTGAGAGCTCAGTGAGAGCTTTCCAACGGTATAGATGGTTTGTCAGACTGAGCTACAGTTTGGCTGTAGCAGGCAAAAGAAAAATTAGGGGTTTCTCTTTGAATAAAGCATTTTCCCTCCAAATTCACTCATTTGCAAGTGGAGCTGTAGTGAACGTAGAGAGGAGAGAAGGCCCTAAATCTTGCGGCGATCGTAGCGGACAAACTGACCGTTGGAATCGAGATTCGTGAGTTGCAGGAGAGAGGCCTAACCATACTCTTTCAATTAAGGGGATCAAAATTTCAATTTAGGTACCCAGAGCTCATGAACAGGCCAGGTCATACTTGTTGGGGTTTGTTCTGCGACCTCGGTAGTAGGTACAGGGTAGAAAGACTGCGACCTGTCCCAGGAAATGACCTAAAAAGTGCGACCTGTCAGAGAAAGGGGATTTCAATGTTGTTTTTGGCTAAGATCTAGGATTTTTATGGTTGAGGGGCATGGGTGCCCCCAAGCATGTTATGGTCATGCCAAAATGTATTTAGAAAAGGGGAATCTAAACACATTTAAATGATGTGGTGTGCCATTTGTTTTTGTTATGGTTATGTAGTTTGAGAAAGGGAATGGAGGATTACAAATCCCTTTTGGTACTGCATATATGAAGCAAACGGAATAAGTTTCTGGGTTGGAATACATGGTGTCACTATCCCAAAGAGTGGATTTGGAGATAGTGAACTGGTGCTCTCCTAGAAAGCCCACAGGTTGGCCAACAACAATGTCGAAGGGACTGGGTTGTTGATGTAAGATGAAGGAACAATGAGGGGTATCATCCCTAGAGTGATCTGAAGTGATATGAGACTCTAGAGGTTATTCTAAATAGGAAATAATGATGGTACTAGAGTCGACATGACCAAATTCACTAGGAGAGTTGTGGAGAATTGATTCTCCTGGCCTCTCAAAGATGGGTGCCCCCTTACCCAAACATTGGGTGTCAATGTAATGGCCACAAGGTGTATGTGGTTCGACTGCATGGGTTCGATGTAAGGGGGGATGGATAAATTCAGGGGTGGTGATGGCTTCCGTAGTGTCATCACCGTAATAGAAGATGTAGTGATTGGAGGAAGAAAAACCACCTGATGCGGTGAATCTACCTGACTCATCATCATGAGAAGAAAGTTTTACATGTGTATCATCACAGAGGGTGATTGAAGAACAAGTAGATGAAGGATCCACTGATGTTGAGCCCGAGGTGATCGCTGAAGGGAGGTCAGGAAAAACAGAAGGGGAAGCCCTAGGGGGGTCTTCCATCGAGGATCTCATAGATGATGACAAGTAGTGGATAGTGGCCGAAGACTCTATCATTTTGACATTTGGAGGGGGAATGTCAATAGGAGTGGATGTGTCCTCTGGTTCCGTTGAAGAAAAACGCGCAAATAAGGGAGCGGTGGGCTCATTGCGCTTGGCCCTAAATTGGTGGGCCGCTTCCAAAGAGGAGCAATACTCTTCAAGGTGGGGATAGAGGTGAGTATAGTGGCCATGGAAATCACACAAAGCACAAGGGTGATTTGTGCACAAAGACATGAGTTTCGGGACTGAATCGGGTATAGTGACGTAGACCTTAGGGATATTAGACTCCAGAAATGTCTCATTGACCATGGGCTTGATTTGAGGCAACTTTGGACAAGTATTGGTGGCATGACCAACAACATCACACAAATCACACTAGATAGTACGCTTTGGTGGCCAAGGGGGGGCAAGGTTTGTCAGGGCAGACTTGTCTTTAGATGCCTTCTTGCTGGCTTTTCCCCCATTACCCGAAGCTGTCGCAGTAGAAGGAGGTTCCTGTTGAGGTGGTTGAGGCACTATAACAACGGGAGAAGTCATAGAGACCGGTTGAACTGGGTTCAAAACAAGATAAGGTTTGGGTTGACCAGGCGAGGTAGCGGCTGGGGGATCAAGGTACCATACGGAAATCCCCAGGGTTAGGTTAGGAAGAGATAGGGTGGCCATTACAAGTATCGAGAACACTCCAAGAGGGGGAGCTAGGAATGGTATTTGACCGGAGGGGTAATGGCTAGGCGGGATGGCTCCAAGATGGTTAAGGCCTGGAGGAACTATTCTAGGAGGGTAGAGAGGCTCATGGATACCAGCTGTAGGTGAAGGGCCAGGAGGAGGGGGTCCAGAAGGCTGAATTGAAGGGCTAGGAGTAGGCTGTAGAGGGCGAGGCTGCTGGATAGCTGAAGCGGGCCACTTGAGGGAAGCTCGAGACGATTGCATCATGCAAACATTCAATAAGACAAAATCACAGATAGGAGGAGGAAGACCAGGGAATGTACCAAGAAAAGAGGAGTCTTTCTAGACTCCGGGTGAGACACTGGTTAAAGGATCGACAGTTTTCTTACTGGCCAATGAAAAGATGACGGACTCAGGGGAGGTTTGAGACTTCGGTTCGTAATATGTCAACTGGTGAATGGTGACTATCTTTGTGTTATGAGGGAAGGACATATTGCGGTGAACTGTAGATAGGACAACAAACATTGCATAGGTGTAGCTATGATCCAATAGAATGTTGTAATCTAAGGGGGCATCAATGACTTCTACGTCAACGCAAACAGTCTTGCCCGCAAGAGTAATAGGACAATTGCGGAATAGGCCAACGGGCTGGGAGGCGTGGCCATCCCATGCTCGAAGAGTGATCGTGGAAGGAGCCAACTAAGGCGATCCGAGTTGCTTCCAAACTGAAGCCGACATCAAACAGGTGGATGCCCCCTCATCAATGATGCACTGAGAAATGTTGGCGTTTTGGATCTTGACTGGTATTTGGAAGGCGACGAAAGCAGGAAGAGGAGGATGTTCTAACTGGTCAACATCGAAGACAATAAATCAATCATCTAAAGGATATACAATGCCCATGGTAGATAGTAGAGATTTTCGTTGTGAAGGGAATGAATGGAGGAGTTCCAATGTTGAGATGGCAGCAGGAGATTGTGCCAAATCATCTACTATGCTATACGAATGGGCGACTTTTCCAGAAGTAGCATTTCGGCATAAAGGTCCCTTAGGGATCTTGGTATGAAACTCTGCCTTAGGCTGAGGGATCTGCAAGGGACAATTAGTTGTTGAAAGAGGCTTTGTAGAACCTAAATAAGGTGGCTGAGGGACAGACGTAGTGGGAGGCTTGTTGTACTGACGGGCACGAGTCTGAAGGTTGAGGTTTACGGTTATAGGTTGGTCATAATTCATCATGATAATCTGGTAATCGGAGGTACTAGATGGAGGAGGTTGAGTGTCTGCCTTACCTTCTGGTGGTTGGGTGGCCACAAATACTTGTTGAGGGAAAGGATTAGTAAACACAACCGACTGACTAGGCACAACACTAGGAGGGACGGAAGGGGAGGCTTGCTATCCTCACAATGTTGCTTGAGACTCCCACATCTGCTTCATCTATGGTAAAAGAGGAAAATGATGCATGTAATGACCGTAAACACCACAACAAGAACAAGGCTTGTTCATGCAAACAAGCTTGTCTTGCTTGGGCTGAGTTCCCTGTTTTTGGTTAGTAGTGTTAGGTGCATTATTTTGCAGATTAGGTCCAGGATTACTGGAGGTAGATTGATTTTGAGTGCCTTTCCTCTTCTTTTTGGAAGGGGGAGGATTAGTCGCGCTCTACTGTACATACACCTGTCCTTGAGGGGGCAGTGGCTGTTGTTGTGGGGGTTGATAAGGCAAGGGAGGGGGAGGTGCTAATGCTGGAGGAGCTAGAGGACCAGGTTGTAGATACAGATAATAACGAGGTTGGATAAAATTGTGGTAAACAGGAGGTTGGGCAAAGGAGGAGGCATGTCGTACCCTGGATACATGCTACCGGGAGGGGGAAAAGTGAAGGAGGTGCTGACCCCCCCTGAGGAAAAATATAACCCATGGGAGGTTGAGCGTATGGATGAGAGAGAGCTCTAACGATACCGTTGACGACATGAGATGACCTCGGTGCATTGGCACCACCGAGTCTAGGAAGATTAAGTAGAACGGTATAAACATAACCCGACTGAGCGTAGATCAGGTCATATTTTAACGCAAGTTGGAGAGCAGCTTCTTTGGTTTGAGGGAAATGAGATGCGACATCCTTGTCGATAGTAGGAAAGAGAGATCTAAGGAACCAGTCCATGTAGAAACAGTCTTCGAAGGTAGGGGCTCAACATAGGTTCTTTCTTCTCCACCACTCTTGGGCATGATCGGATAGGTGGGTTGTAGACGATTGATGGAAAGAAGTCAAAAATTCGGTACCAGTGTCATAACGAAGGGGAAGCTGTAAATAAGACAGAAAAGCCTAGGCAAGAGTCACAAAGGTGGTATGAGAGGATGAGGCCTGATCAACATGCCACTTAGAAGCTTCACCAGTAAGCGTATGTTGAAACAACCAAAGATGAACATAGTCATCAAGAATGGAGTTAGACAAACACCACATGTGGAGAGATCAAACATGATTTGTAGGATCTTCTCCAGCAAGGCCTTCAAACTTGGGGATGTCAAAAGGGAGCTTGGTTGGCATAGTAGGCCAACTAGTGTCATGGTGTATAGGGTCATTGATCAACTGGTTAAAATTGAGAAGACTGAGGCCTGCCATATAGGGGAGCAAGAAAGCAGCCAGGGTAGTCCCTGTTGCGGTCCCACTAGTGGTATTCCTAGCATTAGGGTTGCAGCTACCACCAGTGTTAGGTCCTGAACTAGACATGGTGAAGGTGACAGGGGAAGAACTGGGGGCGGAACCAAAAGGGGAACCCAATGAACCAGAAGAGGAGTCAGAGTGCGGACTCAGTAGAGGACTAACTCAAATCCTACGTGGAGGAGTAAGTCTTCCTATCGGAAGCTGAGGATGAAGGCCAATAAGTCTTCAAGATAAATTCCTTGGTGGCGCAATGGTGAAGGCACAAACACGGCACAAAGGGAAGAGAGACAAACAAGGGCAAAGAAGTGCAGGATCAACTGATTACAATGTCGAAACAAGGGTAGAGAGGTGCAGGATCAATTGATTTCAATGTTTTAAATTCTTTTCTTGGCGGTGTTAACCAAGCTCTTCTTCACTTAGGGTGTGTGTTTAAAGTGTGTAAATTTTAATTTTTAAACCTAGACATTTGTAGAGAAAAAGAAAGAGTGTGTTGTATAACTATAAATAAATCTGCAGATAACCATTAGGGAAATTTTGAGGTCTAAAATGGGCCTCCTAAGAAAAATGTACAACAAAAATCAACTTTATAACAACCAATAGGATTCAAGATGATGATGTCAACCATGGGGGATGATTCACCATTTTTTAAATAAAAAGGTTAAAATATTAAAAAATAATAAAATAATAAAACTACTTTTTCAACTCGTATTTTCAACTTATCTCCCAAAATTTTTACTCAAATTTCGAGTGTGAGTACTCGTTGGATGCGAAATTTAATTCCTCATCCAAGGAGTACCCATGTTGCATACTTTTGATGAACTCTACTATACGAAAAATGAGAAAGACATAAAAAACATGTTTGTAATCACATTTTTTTATTATGTATTTCTCATTTTTCATGTAGTAGGACCCATCGAAAGTATGCAACATGGGTACTCCTTGGATGGGGAATTAAATTCCGCATCCAACGAGTACTCCCGCTTGAAATTTGAGTAAAAAATTTGGGAGATAAGTTGAAAATATGAATTGAAAAAGTAGTTTTTTCATTTTTCCCTCTAAAATTTGATGATGTCATCAAATCTTATTAGATTTTTTCCACTATTTTTTTATAATTTCCTTAGGAGGCCCATTTTAGACCTCAAAATTCCCACAATGAATATATGGCGAAATAATAGAAAATAAACAGCTAATAATGCAATATTCTAAACCCAAGGAGGCGGGCCTCTCAAAAAGTAATCTGTAGGTGGGCAAAAATCTAGTCAAAACACACCAAAATAGCCAATATATCTAAGGTCGGGAGGGGCAGGGATCTAAAGGCCAGATCTGTTAGAAATAGGTACAGACAAACAACAAAAAATCAGAGGAATTTTTTTTGTAAATGAGGTGGCGAAAGGCTATAACTTGGAGGGAAGCGAAGGGGAACCTAGAGGAAAACCCAAACAAAAATAAAAGGAGGTGATTTGGATGGATAAGTATCCAATCTGAAGTGGATCTGAAGGTAAGGTATTAGATCTGAAAAAAGGTTGAACACTCTAAAGTTTCAGACAACTTGCAACAGCTAAAACTCTTCCACAAAAGGTGGAGGGTATTGAAGCCCTAGAGGGCTAGGTTCCCACATAGATGAGTAAAATAGAACAATTATAGGTCCAAAATGGGTGGAGACGGAGGTCAGACAACCCTAAATAGAGGCCCAGACAAACCCAGAAAACTTTCAGAAAAACTCCCGCAAAAAGTCTAAGTCACAGTTTCTAACTTGAATTCTATAGAGGTGGCAATTTTATACCTGTTTTCTGCACCCTGGAGGTTCAGGTCACAGTTTTTGGCCCAAAAGGTGCAACCTGCACTTCCAGCACTCTCAGGAGCAAGTTTCAGTAGAATGTGTCGTCTGAGCTACGACTGATGTCTGTCACCTGCGCAATAGGTCCGAAAAAACACAGAAGTTAGAATTTTTAATGTTTTAGGGTTTTATAGGTTAAAAATAACATCAAGAAAAGCGAAACAAGAAGCTGAAGATAAATCCTAGGGTTTTAAGCAGGCGAATATGCAGGGATCTGAAAAACGATAGTGGTCGTAATTGTAAACCCGTGTGGAGTCGCCAGTTGTTAATATGAAACTTAATCGCAAGTGTACAAAAAAGGCTCACTTTAGCCGTGCATAAAAAATAGCCCTAACAGAAAAGATGGCTGCCAATATCTTTAGATTTTCAATTAGGTGACCAAGATAAATGCTGCAAAAATCTAGATCTATGCATTAAAATACATTAAGTAGTAAATAAAAACAAGATTTGCTACATGCATCAAATAGACAAGACAAGAATATGTTTAAATAATTTTGTATTTATGGCACCTGTGAGGAGAACATAGAAGTATTTTACCAGTCCTCCTCAATTGGATGGGTTCTTGTAATTCCTTAGCACTTCAGATCTAAAATCCCTCTCTCTTGATGGTGTAGAAAACCCAGACAAAAATGGAACTCAAAGGGAGCTCACAAGAAAAATGATAGAAAAATATGACAATGATGGTGGATCAAAGTCAGACCAAAAGCATAGATCCGGAGTGATATTTAGGGAACAAAAGGTAGTGAGTGAATGGAAAAACCCTTCTATTTATAGAAAAATATTGAGTTAGTCTAGATATTGGTGCATAATTAAAATATTATTAACCAAATCAAGATCCAAATTTTATGGAATATTTTATTATATTTTTTGGAGGGAAAAAAAAATGACTTGGGTCAAATCCCTTTATTTGTAAATAATAAATAAATAAATGATTTATTCATTATTTTAAGGATGTGGTTGAGTAATAATCAAATAAATAATTAGTTATTTAATTAGTTATAAATGATTTAGTCAAATTTAAAAAGGAATATTATTTAAATAAGGTTTAAATAATTATTCCTATAAAATAATAAGATAAATAGTGACTTATCTAATTAATTTTCCTGTTTTGGGTTAAATATGACCGGGAATATTAATTAAATTGTTGTTTAACTAATTATTCCTTGAGAAAAATCAAACAAATGTAGATTGATTTAATATTTCCTCATGGGGTTTCCTGTTTGGACCATAAACAACTTAATAAAGGTGGTTTACTAAGTTATTTTCATAGTGAAAGCAATTTTACTTAGGGTAAAATTGGTTTTACATGGTGTACTTAGGTCCATCTCATAGTAACAAGTTAGATGACCAAAAAAATAGTGTAACAGAGGGCTTAACACATGAAACAAGGCTTAGAAGTGGAAAAAGCAGGGTTAAACCTTATAAAACTTTATTATAGCGCATAAATGGCTTTGGAGTGAAATGTTTTGAAAAGTGAGATGGCGAAGAAGTGTAAGTACATTTCGAGAGTAGGAACAATGTGCGATTGGCGAAAAGGTAAAATCTACAAAGTGCGAAGTACGATGGGGTAAACATTGTGATTTGCAATGTGGTAAATGTTGCGAAGTGCGATACGTGATATCTCAATGTCGCAATTGGCTGTTGGAAGCAGTAAATGTTAACGAAAACCAATTAAATAGTACGAAGTGCAAAATGTGACAAGTGACGTGGCAGTGGGACCAACGGTGGAGCGCGATCGCAATATCACAATCGGTAGATCATAGCGGTAAGTCTTAAAAAGAAAGGGTAAATGTTGTGAAGTGCGATTGTAATGTATGGTAGTGGGAGAAGCGAGAAGAAAATGGAAGAGGTCAAACTTTGATGGATTGTCAAGCATTTTGTGTTAAAATGGTTGCAATAGCTGCAGAATGTGAAAACGAAGGAATAGAAGGAAAACTTAGTTGTTTTGAAGTTTTTTTGGGAATAAAAAGTGTGCGACAGTTGGAAATAAGAGAAAATAGAAGGGGATAGAAGCGTAACAACAAAGATGGAAAATGAAGTGAGAAGGCGAGGGTGAACTTCTCTGGAAATTTAATACTACTTAATACAAACAAACCTGAGGATTCATGCATGGGAAAACATAAAAGAATGCGTGATAAAAACAATGAACATAAATCAATTTTTTTGGCTTGTGGGAAAGCATACCCCCGTCGAGCTTTAATGAAAAAGACGAGAAGGGAAGTCTCGATCCAAAAATTTTAGAGTTTTATCCTCCATTCTATTAAGCAAATGAAAACCTACAACAACAATTCGAAACATAAACTTGAAACTATTAGAAGCAAGACTAACTAAATGACAGAAACAAAAATTAACTGATGGGTAGAAAAAAAAAACTAGCTAAATGAGAGAAAGGAAAGAATGGTAATAGGGAGAGAAGCCGAAGCACAAGGATTGGGACCTAATCCAAGAGCCCATCTCTTTGGAACTATATCAACGAAAATTCATCTAAATACTCATTGCATTAAAATTAAATCTTATTACATCCTAAAGGTCTTAAAAAACAAAAGCCTAATAGAATGGAAAATGGATGGCATGGGATGGAATGGAATGTATTATATCGAATGGAACAGAATCGAATGGCCGGACTGGAATGGATTAGAGTCGACACTAATTAGATCTTGATTAGATTTATTCATCCTCAAGGGCAACCACCAACAACTCCCTAAAAAATAGGTAATGAGTCCACTTGACTCCAAGTGAAGTATGGCTTGAGTGAACTTGGTCTTGAGTCTCTTGGATACCTCTGGAATTCGAATTGATGGAGGGGATTTCATGAGGATCCTTTGGCTGCCTTTGAGAGTTAAGGAGGATGGACAACCCCTTTGAATCTCTCCAATATTTCTCCCTAATTTCTTGATATTGTGCTCATTTATTCTCCTATCTTGATCTTCAAGTGGTAGGGAGCAAGTCCCTAAATCATCTCCTTCTCCAAATCTGCATAATATTCCAAATATTCTCACAATATTCTACAAAAATAGCCAATATTAGGCACAAATATGCAATTACCTTTAAACCTCCCTAAGAAAATATTGAAGCATAAGAAAACATGATTAAGTGTAGAAGGAGAGATTTAATATATATGTTCATGTGCATAAGGAAGGTAGATGGGCCTTATTTTATGTCTAATTTAGAGGCCCATCATCACCCCCCTACTGAAACAATTTGTCATCCTCTAAGAAACCTATTCTTCCTCCCTACCTTATGGCTTTTCCTGCATGTTGACTTATTTCATTTTCTATTTATTGGCCCATGTGCTGCTCCTCCTACTAATCTTCTTGATATTCTTCTTGCATTTCTTCTTGTAGGTGCTTCATGGAGGTCCTCATATGCCTTAAGAAAATCTGTTTTTCATGCCAAGAGGTGGTGGATCCACCTTTTATTTTATTTTTTTCTTTTTTTGTTCTCTCTTTTCTTTTCTTTTTCCTTTAATTTAATTTAATTTTTATTTTTTTATTTTTTTTATTGCATGCAAAGTAAACTCACTATTCTT
The DNA here is from genome assembly GCA_034641835.2 of Pinus albicaulis. Taxonomy (NCBI): domain Eukaryota; kingdom Viridiplantae; phylum Streptophyta; class Pinopsida; order Pinales; family Pinaceae; genus Pinus; species Pinus albicaulis. The sequence continues at coordinate 542,713,077 of CM076578.1, read as the reverse complement.
TTTTTTGTGAACTAAGTTCACCCTTGGTTATCCCTTGACACTGCTTGTCTTCTGTTACAATGAACTGCTTACTGCCCACTTTCTCAAGTCCTTTTGACTTTTGTCTTGTTCATTTTCTTGGTGGAAAATGTGAGGCTAGTTGAGCGGGGGTGGATATATGAGCTGGATGTGGTTGAGGTTGTGGTTGTGGTGGAGGTGGATGGTAGGGATAGCATGGAGTCGGATATGGAGGATATTGAGGATTTTCCCAATTAGGACCTTGCTAACCATGTTTCCAAGATTGGTTTTGGGGTTGAGATGGCCAAGGTTTCCAAGGAGGGAGTGTGTCCCAATTAGTTTGAGATGGATGTGAATAAGTTTGAAATTGTGGAGTGGGTCCTTGCATCATATCAAGTTGACTAGGTTGCCAGGGTCTCCTTGGAGCTACATAACATAACTTCTTTGGTGATTACCTTGCTCCATTGTCTTCCTGGCAAACTTCTTTAAACCTGGGGAATGATGAAAAAAATTTAGTAACATATGATTCTGCATGGATAACAAAAATACCAACATCTTCTTTTTGTTCATTTTGCATTCTTTACATTTCTACTTGTTCACTTAGATTGCTAAGAATTTCTGTTTTGTCAAGAAAATTTCCTAGTCCATCTTGCCTTACCAATGTTGATGCTGACTTACTTACTCTTTCCCTTCCTCTTGATATGTTCTTGCATTTTTCAAAAAATTCTTCAAATGAAAATTGATATACATCTCCTTTACTCATGAGATTAAGGAGATCAATCCAGTCATCCCTAATTGTTCTAAGTAAGAGGATTTTTAGTGTGTCAAATCCTAAATGATGCATTTTTTCCCTCTTAACATTATACATGAACCTCTCCACTAGATCCTCAAGGCTCTCCTCTTCTTCTTGGTTCATTCTAAAAATTTCTTCTCTAAGATCATGATATTTGTATTTTTCTAGAAATATCTTTTGCATATCATTCCATGATATTATTCATTTAGTACCTAGACTCATGAACCATTTAAGAGCTCTATCCTTCAATGTTGCAGGAAACAATCTCAGTTTTGGAGTGTGTGATAAGTAGACATAAGACTTACAAAGTATCTCAAATTCAAAGGGAAATTTTTTCGGATCCTCTGTCCTCATACCATGGAAGTTGGGAAGGAAAGATGGATGGATGTTCTTCATATGTACACCGATGTCCATATCTTGAATTGAAAACCCAATAAGATCTTCTTCATTGTCATCATATCCATCCATATCTTCTACCTTCAAAAGTGTATGGTGATGTGGTTCTTACAGCACCACGTGGTCAAGTGGGGGGGATGGTATTGGAGAAGTATTTAAAAAATAAATAAAAAATATGAGTGTCCCTACTCCTACGAGGCATGAAAATCAGATCTTTTTGTATTTTTTTTTACTATTTCTGAAATGGAATGAAAAGAAAGGAAAGCATAAAAGAATGCTAAAAAAAAAATCAAAGCATCTACTAGAGACATCCCCAGAAACAACGCCAAAAAGTGGTGAGCCCTGGTATTGCACCAAGAGTGCTGCAACTCCCAAGGGATGCCCTAATTTACTTTATCAACCCGAGGTTCATACAAACTTGGAGGTGACAATGTTATATACATAGCAGATTCATTCTGTTCATGCCATCCTCTTTCGCTCTACGAAAGGGTGCTACTTATAGGGGTTTTTAGTGAAGTTTGTCACACTTCAATGAAACTAAAATAAATTGCAGAAAGGAAATGACAGAAATGAAACTAATTCAATTTGTAGAAAGGAAATGGAAAAAATGAACTAATTTAAATTGCAGAAAGGAAAATAATTTAGACCACACTTAACTTTTCCAATCGGCTAAACGCACCCTACTCTATCTATCATGCTACTATCTATGCATTTATTCTTGACCTAATTCTAATTTGAAGAAGTGTGCTTGTAGTTTGGAGGAAAAAGGGCTAAAGAGGCTAATGAAGGGCTTAACACATGAAACAAGGCTTAGAAATGGAAAGAGTGGGGTTAAACCTTATAAACCTTATTATAACGCAGAGATGGCTTTGGAGCGGAATGTTTTGAAAAGTGTGATGGTGTAGAAGTAGGAGTATAGTTCGGGAGCGAGAGCGAAGTGCGATTTGCGAAAAGATAAAATTTGCGAAGTGCAACAGGGTAAACCTTGTGGTTTGTGATGTGGTAAATGTTGCGAAGTGTGATAAAAGATATCACAATATCGCAATCGGCTATTGGAAGTGGCAAATGTTAACGAAAACCAATTAAATGGTGCAAAATGTGAAATGCGACGGGTGACGTGGCGGTGGGAGTGGGGGCGGAGCACGATCGCAATATCGCAATCGGCGGATTGGAGCGGTAAGTCTTAAAAGAAATGGGTAAATTTTGCGAAGTGCGATTGCGATGTACGGTAGCAGGAGAACCGAGGAGAAAAAGGAGGAGGTCAAACTTTGATGGTTTGTCAAGTGTTTTGCATTAAAATGGTTGTGATAGCCGCAAAAACTGAAACAAAGGAATAGAAGGCATACTTAGTCGTTTTGAAGTGTTTTTGGGAATAAAAAGGGTGCGACAGCTGGAAATAAGTGAAAATAGAAGGGGATAGAAGCATAATAGTAGAGATGGAAAATGAGGTGGGAAGGCGAGGGTGAACTTTTCCGAAACTTTAATACTGCTTCCTGCAAACAAACCTGCGGATTCATGCACAAGAAAACATAAAAGAATGCGTCATAAAAACAATGAATAGAAATCAAATTTTTTGGCCTATGGGAAAGCCTACCCTCCTTGAGCTCTATTGACAGAGATGAGAAGGGAAGTATACACTAGTATAAAATGATGAAATTAGTGACTAAGTGACTAAAAAAGTTAGTCACCACAATTATTTCGAGTGAATTACTACTAAATTTGAGCAATTTTAAGTGATCAAACTAAAACTAACTAACTTAAATGACTAATTTAGTTTAGGGATAAAATATATGACTAGATAATAAGTGACCATTACTAAAAGCGACTAGTTAAAATGACTAATTTAGTGGAGGAATAAAATATATGACTAGATAATAAATGACAAAATTAATAATGATTAAAATAAATGACTACTATAGTCCAAGAACAAAATTATGACCAAATAACAAGTACAAGAAGTATATGAATTAGTTGTTTATGTTAGTAATTATTAATTGTGTCACTCCGGAAACGGAAAATTGCAATTCTGATATTGAAGTGTTTCATTTCACTACAGGGGTCTCTGAATCCATCTATAGCGTTAAAATTTTGAGGCAAAGGGGTCTTTGAATCCATATACAGTGTTAAAATTCTAAATACCCATATGTCTCTAAATTTTAACACTACAGATGGATTCAGATATTCTAAACATCATTTTGACCTTCCTTCATCATCGGGGCAAGGCTCTTCTTCACTAGCTCGTCCAAGGAGGGTTAGGCCAATGACACTTGAGATGAAGGACAAGCAAAAAAACAAACCAAAGAAAATTGTAACTTTTGAAACTTTTGAAAAACCTAAGAAATTCATAATGCATTGCATGTCTTTCTCTAATCTCTACGATGAAATGGAAACCAAACTCAAAGCTAGATAACCCCAAGAAGAGTTTTGTAGCCCCTCATAAATGGCCTCGAGCTTTGGTTTGGCCGAAACTATTAACTTAGTCAATTAATATAAAGCTAGATTAATCTAAAGTCATATTATTCTATAAATAATTCTACAGATACATGCATTACAAAAATATGCACAAATTCTAAGAGCACATTCACATTCTTAGACTTTGCACACATTATTATTAGAAAACCATACACACTAACAATTATTGTGGCTCTTTATGTAGAATAACATGGCATGGCTCCTATATCCAAGTTGAAATCTAAATATCACTTAAATCATATCTATGTGGTTGTTGAAGGGTTACTTCATGTTTGAGATACCTAGCCTAGTTTTGGTTAGGACATGGCAATTAAGTGAAACACATGCGATAGAAGTGGTTGGTGGTCATGCTTAACTAGTAAGGTCATGTTGAAGATGCTTCGTGAGCATGTTTCTTGAGTGATATTAAACATTAAAGTGCAATAAAAATTCTATCCCTGTGACAAATGGTTTAAATCCACGTTTGAATGCAAAATTGTGTAAATTTTCTTCATTATCCATACCCAATTCATTGAAGAAGTTGATTGGGTTGTATTGATGAGGATGTTAGCAATTCAAGTTGGGAAGAATGTAAGGACCTTCCTTGAGGTGCCACTAGAAATGTTATCCTATATAACTTGTTAAGCAAACATTGTAAAGGGTGCATGACTAGTTTACATCTTTCATAGCCCTCATGACCGACTCATAATGATGGTTGAGACATTTAGAATGATGTACTAGTTCGGTGTGGACTAGGAGGATGAAGGATGTCTATCTTAACAAGGATGGATGATCAATGAAGTTTTGCAACACAAATTCACCAAAGGATAACACACTCTGGAAATGTGTTTGATAGTGTGTTAGCCATGGCAAGGAAACATTTTTGATGAGTGCATTGAAGGTAAGTGGAAGCCTGCTGCCACTACTTACATGACCTTTAGAGAATTACAAGAAGTTGGTCTAGATGGAGACAACATAGTCTTAGACTAGGTGGTTAGCTATTCAAGTGTGTTGGTTTAAAGGAGGAAGTGAAAGGTTGTTTATGTGTGGGTGGTGATGACACAACATCACTTATAATGAAACAAGCACTACAACATTCCCTATATTTTAAGGTGCCTAACTTTGGTTCGGTTAAGACATGTTGGCTAGGCATAGTTGGAGTGATACAAGAGGTTCATGGTCATGCACAACCAGTAATGTCACACCAATTCCATAAAACACACCGGCTTCTTGAGTGGTATTAGATGCTTAAGTGCATTGAAAAGTTTACTCTCATGAAAAATGGTATCAACACCACATTTAAATGAAAAAATTACGAAGTGTATCTTCACCATCAATGCCTCGTCCATTAGAGAAGCCAATGGAGCCATGTTGATGAAGATGCCACCAATTAAAGTGTGGGGATATTGCAAGGATCTTACTCGAGGTGCCATTAGCAATGGCACAATGGATGACATGTCGAGTAAACATGACTAATAGTGAACAATATGTTTATATGTTTGGTAGACTTTGTGAATGACTTAGGTTGTTTTATGAGACAATTAGGATGGTGTACTAGTTTGGTGTGGACTAGGAGATCCCCTTAACAAGGGTTGATCATTAACGAAGCATTGTAACACAAGCTTAGGGGAGTATGATGTAAATTGGCAATGTGTTGAATAATGTGTTAGTCATGGAAAGGCAACATCATTGATGAGTGAAATGTAAGTGGGATCTTGTTTCCATTAGGTACATGATCATTGAGGACTACATCGAGTTGGCCTTGATGGAGACAAGACAATTCTACATTGGGTGGTTAGTTGTTCAAGAATGCTTGGCTTAAGGGAAGTGGTAGAATGTTGCCTAAGGTTGGGTGGTGATGATTTAGCACTACTTACCACTAAATGGACATAAGTATTGAGGAGTTTCCATAGTGCATTATATTAGATATCATTTTTTGGGATTCAATTGCGTTAAGAAAGTCATTCAAGTATGACCATTGACTAATTGAGAAATTAGTCAATTTGCATGAGAGGTAGTCGTAATTGACTAATTTATCAATTAGTCAAAGGTCATACATGAATGACTTTCTTAACGCAGTTGAATCCCAAAAAAAATATCTGCTAAATGGACATTTCAATATTTTTTATAATTTAAGGTGTTTCCCTTGGGTTGAATTAAAACATGTTGCTTAAGCATAGATCGTTATGCCTAACTAGCAGAGTCTATCACTGTTATGTAATGACTAAATTTTTATAATTATATAGCATGTTTAAATAATCACTAAATTTTTATAATTACATAGAAATGTTTTAAAAATTTAGTCATTACACTTTTAAGTAGATATGACAACATCTCTACTATAAAGGTTAGAGAACCTTTAACCATAATTAAAAGTGGAAGAGCTAAATTTCTCTCAATAAATTAAAAATTTTAATAATTAAAAAATTAAAATTTCTCTTAATAAATTAAAATCCTAAATTTTTTTAAAAAATATTAAAATAATATTAAAAATGATTCTTTTCATTTAAATTTCTTTTCCTTTTTTCATTTAAATTTCCTTTCCCTCTCTTCCATTCCATTAACCATTCGAGTAACTAGAGGGTCTCAACGTTATTGCTGGGTAGGTAGAGTGTGAGGAGACCACATTTCTTTTTAAGAAGTAAAAATAAAAGAGTAGCAGCATGTGTGTTATTTCTGACTCTCATTGTTGTGGAACAAAGGAGCTCTGACCAAAGCCCTACTTCCACATTTTCTCCATTGAGCCATTTTCTCCCTCTCTGGACCTTCGAAAGTCCTCACAACGAAACCCTCGCTTTCCTTGTTCGCAGAAATAGTCTGATCACTCGGTCTGATGGTAACGAGCGTTGCACCCTGCATCACGGTGCCATCGAAAAACTTCAAAGATGGCGCATACCTCATTTTCATATTCAGGGTCAAGACTTGTGTTCTATTCGAAGATGGCGAAGCTGCTAGGGGTTTATCCCTAAACTCACAGAGTTGTTCTCTTCCCATACAGAGAGTCCCCTAGCCGAATAATCTCTTTCAGCAAGTAATGACATGCCGAAGCCGCAATCAGGGAGCTTATTGTCCACACGACTCTCAATTTCAGCCAACGGCTTATGTAAAATAAGTTGGGGATACTGCCATTAAAGTTTTCAAACCCTTATTCACGACTGTCGCAGCCCCAAAAATTACACAGCTCTCCAAAGTACTCCCGAATTCCACCTTCCATTTCAACATAACATCATTTCGACGCCCATCTCTCCGCCTGGAAGCTCAATTCTGAGATGTTGAACTTCCTTTAAAATTTTCAAGACCTCTGCGGGGGAGTGATGGGAAATTGTGGTTAAAATAGTCTTCCTAGGGCCTATAAAATGTTGTAAAGCTTTAAGGGGCTTAACAATGCTTCGTATCATGAACCTAACCAGGTGACCAAGCCCTTACCTCTGGCGTTAAGGCCACCGTCTTCACTAGAAATCAGGCAATCCACCTTTACTAAGACATTCTCCACCTGCGGCACTAGGGAGTTGAAGCGCTTCGAGACGACGGAACATCGCCCTAGAGCCTTTATGTCGGCTACTTTGATGAAAATGTGGAGCAGCAGCGAGTCTGGGATTCAATCCAGGTGATCAGTGGACAACATCTGAGACGAGCAGGCCGAAACGACAACCCTGCGTGCGGTTCTAGACTGGTGCTGTGGCTGCTGACCATGCTCATGAACTAATTCGAGATGCATCGCTGCTAAATTTAAGGTAACTGCTGGTTAACACACCTCTAAAGATTAAATATTCTTGTTTCAATTAGAAGAACCAGTACAGAGCCTCAAGATGTTGTTTTTCCCGCTTTCCGCTTGATATCTTGCAGGTACGGTTGTTTCTTTTCAAAGCTTAAACTGACAAAAGGAAGAGCAATTAAGGAATCCAAGAACCTTCTTTATTTATCCAGTAAGCGCTTTTACAGTATATTCTGCATCAAACTAGTACGCAAGGAACTAGCTTTATTGAAAGGACACTGCTTTCTTTGCTCCAATTCTTCTCCAACAATTTTCTTGTTCTTTTGTTTAGAAAACTCTGAATCCCCCAATTATTTTCTAAAGAATCCCCTGCAGTAAAAAAATGTGCACCATGAAGTCACTTTAGTGACCGAACAATTTTCTTGATGCATTGCTGAGAAAACTTCGAATCCCCTTTATCTTATGCTACATAATCCCTTGCCTATGTATCTATGCATATTTTGTTCATAAAACCCTGAATCCCATATATATTTTACTAAATAATCCAGTGCATACGGACCTATGAACCAGATGATATTTTTATTTCCAATATTCGAGTTTTCTCTCACAAAATACCTGAAAAAATTGCTAAAATAATTAATTTTTTTTGCATTTTGATCCTATGAGGACTTCTTCATGGAATCTCCGTTTTGTCTGAGAGTCGTGTAGGTAGTCTTGAAGTAGATAATTATTTTTTTTAAAATAACGCCCAGTAGTCGAGGACTCGGCTGATCTTCTACCCCAGGAAGATCAACGAGGTGTATTATATACTCAAGTTGTTTCCCCACAAGAACAATTAAAATTGACTAGTATCAACTTCTACTTCATTAATATTTACTAGTATCAACTTCTACTTCATTAATATTTGAAACCAGTACCAATAACTAAGCAAATCTGCGTCCTTCGGTAACAAGAAATTTTATTGGTAAGGACACTGGCAATTGTAGCCCACACTCACTGTGGTGTACTCTAAACTAGATCCCTTGCTCAGGTGATTTGTTAAGTACTTCAGTAATTCCTTTGGCTTTAATGGTGCAATGATTTTCTCTCCCTCATCGTTCAGAAGAACTGATTCACGTAGTGGATTTTGGAGAAACTGGTCCTGTTCGATGCTCTCTTTGCAAAGGATACATAAATCCTTTTATGAGATTCATTGATCAGGGTAGACGTTTTGTCTGTAATTTCTGTGGATTCAGCAATGAGACACCCCGAGAATATCATTGTAATTTGGATCCAAATGGAAGGCATTGTGATACGGGTGAAAGGGCAGAGCTTTGCAGAGGCACAGTTGAATTTGTTCCCACAAAATATTACGTGGTCAGGGATCCAATGCATGTTGTATTTTTCTTCCTCATTGATGTTTCCATGAATGCTATAAAGACAAGAGCCACCGTTACAACATGTAGTGCAATCCATACCTGCCCGAAAGTCCCCAAACTAGGGTGGGGTTAGCGACATTTGACTCGACTATTCATTTCTACAATTTGAATCGTGCTTTGCAGCAACCTTCAATACTCATTGTTCCTGATGTGTAATATGTGTACACCCCTCTTGAGTCATAGCTCATTGTTCCCCTCCATTAGTGTCGTCCACATTTAGAACAACTTCTTGGAAGTATTCTAACTATGTTTCAAAACAACACAATTCATGAATCAACATTTGGTGCAGCTATCAAGGGGGCCTTCCTAGCGGTGAAGTCCATGGGAGGGATTGCTAGTTTTCTAGTTAGTCCTACACTTAATTGGCATTGGAGCTCTCTCTCTTAGAGAGGGAGAAGTGAGGGCAAACATAGGTGTCGAGGAAAAGGAGGTACATAAATTGCTTCATCCTGTAGACAATACCTTGAAGACTATGGCAGTAGAGTTTGCTGAGTTTCAGGTTTGTGTAGATTTGTTTCCAACCACCCAAAATTATGTTGATATTGCATCAATATTTGTTGTTCCAATGACTACTTGGGGACATATTTATTACTATTATCCATTTTTAGCTATTATTAATTCTGCAAAACTATACAATGATTTGAGATGGAATGTTACAAGACCTCAAGGGTTTGAGCTAGTTATGCGTGTATGATGCAGTTAGGGGTTGCAAGTCCAAGATTACTGTAGCATTTTTTGCAAGAGAATTCCAACAGACGTGGATCTTGCAACGGTTGATTGTGATAAAACTATAGTGGTCACATTCAAGGATGACGACAAGTTTTAGGAAAATTTTGAATGCTCATTTCAATGTGTAGTTATTTACACAACAATATTTGGCCAACGACGAATACAGGTTACAACTCTTTCACTTCCATATACAAGTGTCCTTAGCAATATTCTCCATGGGGTTGACCTAGATGCTCAATTTACTTATTTCTTGAAACAAGCTAGAAATGAAATCTCAACTACACCACTTGCTCAAGTAAGGGAACAAATGACAAGCCTTTGTGTTAGCATTCTTCATATGTATCGCAAATTTTGTGCAACTTCTTCATCCTCAAGAAAACTTATTCTTCCATGGGCTCTCAAGCTTTTACCACTTTATACACTAGCATTGACAAATAGTATTGGGATACGTCCTAATGTGCGCATTGATGATAGCTCTTGTTGGATAACTTGAGTCACACAATTAGTCAGGCTCCCTAGCTTCTAAGTTTCCAACCTCTTGTTCTACATCATCATCTATATTGTTGTCATCCACGAATTCATCTAAATTATCTTCTCAAAGGAAGTCAACATTAAATCCCAATGCAAAGGTAGGGAAACAGGTTGTGATTATGTTTTTTATTTATATAATATGCATTTGTTATCTAGCTTTATGTAACATTGGTAAAGAAAACCCAAGTCATGGATTTTTGTTATTTGTGTTGTGAATTTGTTGGCCTTGTTTTTCAGGAATTCAAGGTTAATCTAGATTATCCACAGTGCTAGAGAACGAGTGTCGACGTTTCGAATCCCAACAGGGATTCATCATGAGGACTTTCTTTGAATGAAGAAATGAGAGAAAAGACTTCGACCATTAATAGGGGTAGAAGTAGATTTCTGAAAAGGGCCGACCAAATTTATTTATTTTTTTTATTATTATTATTTAATTTTTTTTTTTTAATAATTATAATAATTAAATTCCTAAATTTTTTTAAATTTTATTAAGGTTAATAATCAACATTATAAAGTATAAAAGAATTACTGATTTAATAAGGGACTCATACTAGGCTAAAAATCAAAATAGAGTTTTCTTAAGATCTAGAAAAACTTTATTATGGTAAAAATTAATTAAAAAGTAAAAATTAATGATGGAAGTTTTATTATTAGTTAATTTTATTCAAAGTTAAAATAAAATATAAATATATAATTGAATTAAAAGGATATATTAAGTTTATTAACTATATCATTTTAATTTATTATATATTTAATTTTATTAAATATTTAATTTTAATGATATATTTTTATTTAAAATAAAATATAAATATATCATTATAATTTATTATATATCTAATTTTATTATATAATTAATTTAATTATCTAAAAATTAAAAAACAATGATGGTGATTTATTATTAGTTAATCTAATAAAAGTTTTAATAAAATATAAATATATAATTGAATTAAAAGGATATATTAAGTTTATTAAATATATCATTTTAATTTATTATATATTTAATTTTATTAAATATTTAATTTTAATGATATATTTTTATTTTAATTAGAGTATTAAGCTCATTTTTAATTAACTAAAAAACTATTAAGCTAGGAAAAAGGAAACCTAGGTAAGGGAATTTTTTTTCCTTTATAAGGGAATATAGAATAAAATCCTAATAATTATTGATTAATTAATTAAATTTTATTTTAACCAAATAAAAATTAATTAATTAATAGGGATAATTATTAGAATTTTAGTTCATTAAAACTAAAAACTAAATAAGAATCCAAAGGAGGAGGGACATACTTGGGGTTGAAAACTAAACCTCACTGGTGGGTGTTTTTGGAGGAACAGATCTGTCGAAGAAGGGGTCTCCAAGTGTCACTAATTTCAACTCCACCATCCCTATTAAGATTATCTGGATGCTTTATGATCTCAAGGGCCTCTCTTATTTTCCTTCTTTGATAGTGCTCTTCTTTTGCAATGATTGTTGCATCTTCCAGACGTATTTGATGTTTGGTTTTCGAGGAGTGTTCTGTAAGGGCTGAGGTGTGTGATCATTCATCTCTGATATCGGCTCCATGCTCCTTAAGTCTTTTCTGAAGGGAACACTCAGTCTCATCGATATAACTCTTCCCACATGAACAATTAATATTGTACACTCCTTTAAGTTGTTCAGGGTTTATGCCATCCTTGACTGATCACATCTTTTGTCTAATAGTCCCTAATGCTGAAAATTGAGCGAAAATATTGTTCTTTCTCAGGAGCTTGGCTATTTTATCAGTAACCCCCTTAATATATGGTAGAAAAAATCTTCCCATATTTTCTTGTTGTTGATGGTGATTATGAGGTAAGATCGAACCCTTAGCTCTTTTGAGGGTTTTTTTGATATCCCTATATTTATAACCTAAATCTTTGAAAATGGCTGAAAGGTGACTGATTTCCTCGCTCAGGTGTTTGGTATCAGAAATCCTCATAGCTCTGACGACTAGGGTATTAAGGACACCAAAATTTTGTGCCAGATGATGGTAGGATTTAGCATGGAGATAGCTGTCGGTATGGGTTTTATTTCTAAACACCTGGTGCCCAAGAATTCCATCATCATTCCTAGTGACAAGAACGTCCAAAAAAGAAATGCTCCTATTTTCTTCGACCTCCATTGTGAACTTAATCTCTGTGGAAATGGAATTGAGGTGATTGAAAAATCCTTCAAGATTTTCTTTACCGTGGGCCCATTTTATGTTGGTTTCATCCACAAACCTTTTCCACTAGTTAGGTTTTAAGGGATAAGAGGCAAGGGCCTTTTTCTCAAAATGTTCCATGTATAGGTTGGCAACAATAGGGGAAAGTGGAGATCGCATTGTGACACCTGATACTTGATCATAGAATTCCCCTTGAAAACTAAAGAACGTGGAGTGTAGGAAAATCTCTGCAAGCTTGGCTGTTTCAGGATCGGTAACATCTTTAATGACTTGGGTTGTCTCATCTAAAGGAATTTTCGTGAAAAGTGATACCACATAGAAACTAACCAAGATGTCACTTTCTTCAACTTTTTGATTATTAATGAGCTTGAAAAAATCGCTTGAGTCTTTAATGAAGGAGTCAATATTTCCAATGAGAGGTTTTAGTATCTTAGCAACATACTTTGCCAGCTCATAAGTAGGGGATCCTATGTTATTAAAAATTGGTCTTAGGGGGATTCCTTCTTTATGAATTTTGGGCAAACCATAAATTCTTGGCATGACTTCACAAGACGGGGTTAATTTCTTTTTTAGTCTATCATCCAACCCAGAATTTTTTATTTCTTTCTTGACTTCTCTTAATACCTTGGGCATGGGGTTGTAGTTAAGATTCTTGTAGCTGCTACAATCTAGATGTTCATTCATTTTCCTAATATAATCATCCTTATCAAGAACGATAGCAGCACCTCCCTTGTTGGCTTTAAGAACCACAATGTTTTCATTATTGCAAAGGCCCTTGAGAACATAAAACTCTTCCTTGGTTAGGTTGCTTTTGGGTGTTCTGGCTTTTTTCAGAATCAGGGAGCACTCTTGTCTCAAGGCTTCTTTATCATCAAGCGCTAAAATTCTAATCCCCTCCTCAATACTGCACAAGATACTTTCATTTCGGATGCTTTTGGGGGCAACCACAAATCCTAGACCCTTACTGAGAATCTTAATGGTATCCTGACCTAACTCTACAGAGGATAAGTTAAATTTTATTTTTATTTTTGGTAGGTAGGTTATGTTCATGTCTCTTAATGGCCTTATTATATAAATTACTTTCAGAATTCGATTCCATCTTAGGAGCAATCAATGTATTGTATTTTATATCCTTTTCAGCGTGGATCGAGCTGGTGTATTGCGTGTTTATTGAGCCACTCTTACTATATGTTTCTTTTTTATTCTTTTTGCCGAGGATCGATTTGTTTAAAGAATTAATACTGTAGCCTTGCTTGTTAATTGAGTTACTTCTCTTATTAGTTACAATGTGAGGAGATTGCTGTGTATTATTCATGAGGAGCTGGCTAACGTAATCATTGACCGACAAATCAACCTGCATGTTATCAATCTCAGCATCGTTATTCCAAACCGATATGTGTTCTCCCTTGTGTGAATCTGGGGCAGATTCCTCATTATTTTACGTAGGGTTGACTGCTGAGACAGCAACACCAAGATCACTTAATTTATTTTGTGAAATTGCTGACATTTCAGCACCCAGCTCACCAATACTACTCCATGGAAAATGCTTTCTAGCCACAGGTTCTAAGATTTCGTTGTGACTGGTGTTATCATTACGTAATGTTGTGAACAACGTCTTGGTAGAGGAAGCGTACTTCCTAAGAGAGAGCAGATTTTCTACTTTGTATTGAATTCTGAAATGACCGTAGCTGCTGTTGTCATAGCTATCAGATTCAACTACAAGTTTGTGAGCTCTGCAAGATATTACATTATCAACGTAATCAGAATTGATATACCCTGCGAATACACTATCAGCGTGATCGGAACTGATATTCTCTAGGTTTACATCGTCAGCGTGATTCGAAGTGATATTCTGTGTGTTTACACTATCAGCGTAATTGGGATTTACGTTATCTACGTTCTTTTGCCAAGCGTTGTTATTGTCACCAACACTGGAGATGTATTCTGGTGTTAGACCAAAACCACAGATCATATTAATGTTCAAACTGGAATGCAGACTATTGTTAGGGCAATCAACAACATTTTTCTTATTTTTTACAGCGAACCTTTGAACCCGCCAATCTGCACCTGTACTAGATTGACAAATTTTTTTTTTTTCCCTTACCTAGGTTTCCTTTTTCCTAGCTTAATAATTTTTTAGTTAATTAAAAATGAGCTTAATACTCTAATTAAAATAAAAATATATCATTAAAATTAAATATTTAATAAAATTAAATATATAATAAATTAAAATGATATATTTAATGAACTTAATATATCCTTTTAATTCAATTATATATTTATATTTTATTAAAACTTTTATTAGATTAACTAATAATAAATCACCATCATTATTTTAAAATTTTTAGATAGATTTCACCTTATTAAAATTTAAATAAATTTTTAAAATTAATTATATAATAAAATTAGATATATAATAAATTATAATGATATATTTAATAAACTAAATATATCCTTTTAATTCAATTATATATTTATATTTTATTATAACCTTGAATAAAATTAACTAATATTAAAACCACCATCATTAATTTTTAATTTTTAATTAACTTTTACCATAAAAGAGTTTTTCTAGATCTTAAGAAAACTCTATTTTGATTTTTAGCCTAGTATGAGTCCCTTATTAAATCAGTAATTATTTTATACCTTATAACGTTGATTATTAACCTTAATAAAATTAAAATTTCATTAGGAATTTAATTATTATAATTATTAAAAATATAAAATTATAAAAAAAAAATATCTGGTCGGCGCTTTTCCAGAAATCTACTTCTACCTCTATTAATGGTCTAAGTATTTTCTCTCATTTCTTCATTCAAAGAAAGTCCTGATGATGGATCCCCGTTGGGATTCGAAACGTCGACACTCGTTCTCTAGCAATGTGGATAATTCGGAAAGCTCTTTAAAAAATGATCACCACATGAGTTTAAAAACAAAAATTTTGTCCTTGCACGGAGGGGATTCTTGGGAAGAGATTTGTTTTCTCGAAAAAACTAGAATGAAGATTGAGAAAGGGGCAGCAGACCTGAAATTTCTTAAAGTATGTCGTGACAACAATCTGATTCCATATTTCGCCCGTATTAAATCTATCTCTCACCTTCAAAGATATAACAGATATTTTGTAAAATTAAGTTTTAACTTGATTCGCGCAGAAATCACGAGGACTCGTGCTTTGTTAGACAAACTTGTTCGCTCAGCCCTCTCCCTGCATTTGAAATTAGCTAATTCAATTAGGTCTGATCTGTGGAAAAAATCGATGCTAAGGCTAAAATTAATGCTGAAAGAGAGGGTCAGTTGGCAGGCATAATATATGCTAGGAAATTAGATAAAATAAAGTAATTAGCCCATAATAACATCGATGGTTCTATGTATGGAGATTTTCAATCTAGTTCAGGTGCAGATTGGCGGGTTCAAAGGTTCACTGTAACAAATAAGAAAAATGTTGTTGATTGCCCTAACAACAGTCTGCATTCCAGTTTGAACATTAATATGATCAGCGGTTCAGGTCTAACACTAGAATACATCTCTGGTGTTGGTGACAGTAACAACTCCTGGTAAAAGAACGCAGATAACATAAATCCCGATTACGCTGACGGTGTAAACACAGAGAATATCACTTTCGATCACGCTGACAATGTAAACGCAGAGAATATCAGTTCTGATCCCACTGATAGTGTATTCATAGGGTATATCAATTCTGATTATGTTGATAATGTAATATCTTGCAGAGCTGATAGACTCGTAGTTGAATCCGATAGCTATGACAACATCAGCTACGGTCGTTTTAGAATTCAATACAAAGAAGAAAATCTGATATCTCTCAGGAAGTACGCTTCCTCTATCAGGACATTGTTCACAACATTACGTAATGATAACAACGGTCACAACGAAATCTTAGAACCTGTGGCTGGAAAGAATTCGCCATGGAGCAGTACTGGTGAGCTGGGTGCTAAGATGTCAGCAGTTTCAGAAAATAAATTAAGTGATCTTGGTGTTGCTGTCTCAGCAGTCAACCGTACGCAGGATAATGAGGGATCCGCTCCAGATTCAGACAAGGAAGAACGTATATTGGTTAGGAATAACGATGCTGAGATTGATAGCATGCGGGTTGATTTGTCAGTCAATGATTACGTTAGCTAGCTCCTCGTGAATAATACACAACAATCTCCGCACATTTTAACTGATAAGAGGAGTAAACTCAATTAACAAGCAAGGTTGCAGTATTAATTCTTTAAACAGCTCAGTCCTCGTCAAAAAGAATAAAAAAGAAACAGATAGTAAGAGTGGCTCAAATAACACGCAATACACCAGCTCGGTCCACGCTGAAAAGGATATAAAAGACAATACATTGAATTCTCCTAAGATGGATTCGAATTCTGAAAATAATTTATATAATAAGGCCATTAAGAGACATGAACATAACCTACCTACCAAAAATAAAAAAGTTGTTAACTTATCCTCTGTAGAGTTAGGTCAGGATACCATTAAGATTCTCAGTAAGGGTCTAGGATTTGCGGTTGCCCCCAAAGACATCCAAAATGAAAGTATCTTGTGCAGTATTGAGGAGGGGAATAGAATTTTAACGCTTGATGATAAAGAAGCCTTGAGACAGGAGTGCTCCCTGATTCTGAAAAAATCCAGAACACCCAAAAGAAACCTAACCAAGGAAGATTTTTTTGCTCTCAAGGGTCTTCACAATAATGGAAACATTGTGGTTCTTAAAGCCGACAAGGGAGGTGCTGTTGTTGTTCTTGATAAGGATGATTATATTAGGAAAATGAATGAACATCTAGATTGTAGCAGCTACAAGAAGCTTAACTACAACCCCATGCCCAAGGTATTAAGAGAAGTCAAGAAAGAAATAAAAAATTCTGGGTTGGATGACAGGCTAAAAAAGAAATTAACCCCGTCTTGTGAAGTCATGCCAAGAATTTATGGTTTGCCCAAAATTCATAAAGAAGGAATACCCCTAAGACCGATTGTTAATACCATAGGATCCCCTACTTATGAGCTGGAAAAGTATGTTGCTAAGATACTAAAACCTCTCGTTGGAAATACTGACTCCTTCATTAAAGACTCAAGCGATTTTGTCAAGCTCATTAAGAATCAAAAAGTTGAAGAAAGTGACATCTTGGTTAGTTTCGATGTGGTATCAATTTTCACGAAAATTCCTTTGGATGAGGCAATCCAAGTCATTAAAGATGTCACTGATTCTGAAACAGCCAAGCTTGCAAAGATTTGCCTACGCTCCATGTTCTTCAATTTTCAAGGGGAATTCTATGAACAAGTATCAGGTGTCGCAATGGGATCTCCACTTTCCCCTATTGTTTCCAACCTATACATGGAACATTTTGAGAAAAAGGCCCTTGCCTCTTATCCCTTAAAACCTTACTGGTAGAAAAGGTTTGTGGACGACACTAAAATAAAATGGGCCCACGGTAGAGAAAATCTTGAAGGATTTTTCAATCACCTCAATTCCATTTCCAAAGAGATTAAGTTCACAGTGGAGGTCGAAGAAAATAGGAGCATTTCTTTTTTAGACATTCTTGTCACTACTAATGATGATGGAACGCTTGGGCACTAGGTGTTTAGAAAGAAAACCCATACCGACATCTATGTCCATGCTAAATCCTACCATCATCCGGCACAAAAGTTTGGTGTCCTTAATACCTTATCCATTAGAGCCATGAGGATTTCTGATACCAAACACCTGAGCGAGGAAATCAGTCACCTTTCAACCGTTTTCAAATATTTAGGTTATAAAGATAGGGATATCAAAAAAGCCCTCGAAAGAGTTAATGGTTCGATCTTACCTCGGAATCACCATGAACAACAAGAAAATATGGGAAGAGTTGTTCTGCCATACATTAAGGGGGATACTGATAAAATAGCCAAGCTCCTGAGAAAGAACAATATTTTCGCTCAGTTTTCAGCATGAGGGACTATTAGACAAAAGATGCAATCAGTCAGGGATGGCATAAGCCTTGAACAACTTAAAGGAGTGTACAATATTAACTGTTCATGCGGGAAGAGTTATATCGGTGAGACTAGGCGTTCCCTTGAGAAAATACTTAAGGAGCATGGAGCCAATATCAGATATGAACGATCACGCACCTCAGCCCTTGCAGAACACTCCTCGAAAACCAAACATCAAATACATCTGGAAGATGCAACAATCATTGCAAAAGATGAGCACTATCAAAGAAGGAAAATAAGAAAGGCCCTTGAGATCATAAGGCATCCAGATAATCTTAATAGGGATGGTGGAGTTGAAATTAGTGACACTTGGAGACCCCTTCTTCGACAATTTGTTCCTCCAAAAACACCCGCCAGTGAGGTATAATTTTCAACCCCAAGTATGTCCCTCCTCCTTTGGATTCTTATTTAGTTTTTAGTTTTGATGAACTAAAAATCTAATAATTATACCTATTAAATAATTAATTTTTATTTGGTTAAAATAAAACTTAATTAATTAATCAATAATTATTAGGATTTTATTCTATATTCCCTTATAATTTTTTATTTTTTATTTTCCCTTACCTAGGTTTCCTTTTTCCTAGCTTAATAGTTTTTTATTTAATTAAAAATGAGCTTAATACTCTAATTAAAATAAAAATATATCATTAAAATTCAATATATAATCAATTAAAATGATATATTTAATAAACTTAATATATCCTTTATATTCAATTATATATTTATATTTTATTAAAACCTTTATTAGATTAACTAATAATAAGTCACCATCATTGTTTTTTAAGTTTTTAATTTTTAGATAGCTTTTAACTTATTAAAATTTAAATAAATCTTTAAAATTAATTATATAATAAAATTAGATATATAATAAATTATAATGATATATTTAATAAACTAAATATATCCTTTTAATTCAATTATATATTTATATTTTATTATAAACTTAAATAAAATTAACTAATAATAAAACCTCCATCATTAATTTTTAATTTTTAATTAACTTTTACCATAATAAAGTTTTTCTAGATCTTAAGAAAACTCTATTTTGATTTTTAGCCTAATATGAGTCCCTTATTAAATCAGTAATTCTTTTATACCTTATAACGTTGATTATTAACCTTAATAAAATTAAAATTTCATTAGAAATTTAATTGTTATAATTATTAAAAATATAAAATTATAAAAAAAAAAAATTGTCAGCCCTTTTCCAAAAATCTACTTCTACCTCTATTAATGGTCTAAGTCTTTTCTCTCATTTTTTCATTCAAAGAAAGTCCTGATGATGGATCCCCGTTGGGATTCGAAACATCGACACTCGTTCTCTAGCACTATGGATAATCCAGAAAGCTCTGTAAAAAATGATCACCACATGAGTTTAAAAACCAAAAAAGGTTAATCCAAATGCAAAGAGTTATACCCCATGTTTCTCTTCACCTAGACCAGCAACATCTCTAGTGGTTCATGGTCTTGTTTATGTTGTAGGAAGTATTCCTCCTATGACACTCATACAAAGTGTACCAGTAGGGCCTGGAGTAAGCTCTTTGGCACAACAATTTTCTCAACCTCCCAAGTTTGCTCAGTACAATAATGGTGTGACTGCATCTAGAGTGAGTGTTACTTTGTATATCCAACCTGTAGCCACCTTTGTGCCACGTGTATCAGGGGCTATTGTACTGACAGCTTTGACTACAAAATTAGCAGTCAAAATCCCCCCTCTAGGACATCAGGCATGTTTTTTGTATCTTTAGATAGAGAATGGAAGTTTTCTATTGAGATATATTTTATAAATATGCTCTAGTAGAGAAAGATAACATATTTTTCCTAGATTACATTTTTATTGTCTTGAAGAAACTGAGTGTTTACTTTCATATAGTATACTAGTATGCTACATAACATGCATTAAGATATTGATGCCTGAATAACTTTGAACTTTTCCAAATTAAAGAATCAAAACATGCATTTTTTTTTAGGAATATTTAATCCATAATATCTCTGTTTTTGAAATTTGAAATTACAGAAGGACCATAAGTTTGCAAATTATTACACAGAAAATTGCAAAAAGTTTGAAAAATGGCATAATAAAATGTTAAATAAAATATTGAAGGTGATCACACTTGATCTCTTTCTGATACTTTACAATGAGGATATTATGATGTTTGCAAAATAAACATCTTTCCTTAGTAACATATGATTTCAATAGATATCGTAAGGTAAAGATTGCTGCAGAAGACCAACCAAAAACCTCCTTTACAACCAAATGGGGATCCTATTGCTACTCTATCATGTCATTTAGGCTAAACCAACACATTTGCTATTTTCAGTAGGATCATGTTGGACATATTCAAATATTTCATTCACATGTTCCTTGAAATTTAGTCAGATAATTAGATTTTGTATAGGTTCATTTTTTACCATGTCAATCATCTCAAAAATGTTATAATGGTGTCATGAAAAATGTTATAATGTTGTCAAGTGCTTCAGAAATACATTGTCCAACCCAAATTATCCATACATTTCATTCATGGAAAAATGAAGAAATTTTTTTTTACCGTCCACACATGTAGACCTTGAACCTTGGAATGTCTTCTTTTCCCTTTCTAAAATCTTTATGAGAACTGGATGATGGTGTTTGCGTGCTTCTTGAGTTCTTATTTATGGGTTTTATTGTAACACATGTAACATGTGATGAGCCAAATTTATTACCAAATGTGAAGGGAGTGAGTCCATGGCTGGTTGAAGTTGTTTCCAATGTGCCTCTCATCCACTTGTCGCCTTTCACACTACCCAAGAAGAAGCCCTGAGTGAGTCAACATCCAAAGTTCCATTTTGAGGGGCATGGAATCATGGGAGGACTTAAAATGGCTACACTTATTATAATGTGCTAGGGCAGATTAACCCTTGGCATGGTCTTTCAAAAAAATTTCCTGCAGGCATGCAAGGAGCCATGCATGGTCATATTTATGGGGTTTCTTTGTCAGATTTTCATTCAAACAAACTAAAATTTGGGTTGTCATTATATATCTTCCACCATCTAGAGTAAGGAGTACTCTCATCAACTCTTGATTCCACAGCCTCAACATTGGTTTTTTCTCCCAATTTGAGCGCTCTAGTGTACTAGACAACCTACCTTGTGTTTTAACAATGGGAAACTCATCACAAATTGAAAATAAAGCAATTATGGGGAGTTCCACTAGCTCAACCACAAAGAGTGCACCCTTTATGTTGTTTGGGAAACCTATTCACACTGAAAAATCTCCCTAATCTGAACAAAAACACCATTCGAGAGTGAAATCTTCAGATGGTTTGGGTTTTCATGTGGTGAATGACTCTCGTTCACATGGGCTTACAAGAAAAAACTCAATAGATTGAAATATAGAAGTTGTAGAAAAATTACAAAGTGAAATTACCAATATATCAGATACATCCAAAGCTTGAGGCTTTATTGTGGGGAGATGTTGTACTCTACAGTTAACAATGGTATGTTGACTTTTCTGAAGTCTAAATTTTTTCAAGTTCCTACAACTCAACCAATATGGAACAGACTTAACCAAATGATCAAAAACATCGGCAACAACCAATTGGGCTACATAAGTATGTTAACCATCTTTAGTTGTGTCAAATTTATAAAGGTTGATGTTTGTGAAGTTCATACAACTAAACCAATATTTTATATTATTTAAAATTTTGAATCGGGCTAGAGAGGGGGTGACCTATGATGGATTGGAACCATAATATTGATTTCTTTCCATCCATATGAAGCATGGAATATGATCCTTTATTAGGGGGTGAATACCTATATTTTTTTTATAGAAATTAGATGTAAGGGTGCGATCCACTGAAGATAACATGATGCTTTTAAACCATTTCCTTCGACAACAATTTGCTACGATGGTATTTTTCCAAAGGGATAATTTACTAGTTACTAGCCTCTGAATCATCTTGGTCACGAAAGCTTTGTTCAGCCAGTTATGTTTTTCAATGTAAAAGATCCCACACATTATAGGTTTGTAGATTTTCTCCTAACTCACAAGGGAGAATTATGTAGTGTCTCCATTACCACCATTCCAAAAGAAGCACTTGATGATTTTCTCTAATTTGTCCAGAACCATACTAGGTGCAAGATTTGAAAAGAAATAATAAATTAGCAACATAGGGAGGACAGACTTGGAAAGAATAAAATCTTTATTTATCAAGAAGAAATTATATAGTGAATTGGAGGTTTTATAGAGTATAAAAATTGATGGTAGAAAGTACACATCAAGGAAATGAGTACATAATGTTGCCGATTTTTTCTGGAAATAAGATGAAAACTTTACAAGAGTAAGGGGCATAATCCAAAACAATGATGGAAAAACTTGGATGCAGACATTCTGCAACAAACTACCCAACTACTTGTGATAATTAAATTGGCCTCCATATTCTATATCATGGCTTTGACATTATGTGTTTGTAACTTTGTTTTAGATGTTCAAGGCATCATGCCCTAAATTAATTTGTTACTCATTTTATATATTTTTTGTATGTACCTTTCCTTAGGCTTCTCTTCATTGACACACATTTTTTCATGTGAAAGTACTTTAATGGTCAATTATGTATCTTTTGTTGTTATAAGGTTACAACAATATTGTAATGTAGATTTGGTAAATTGGAAAAATAAGAGCCTTAGAGGTACTCTTACCTTGTAGGAGAATATTATTGTTTTAGAAGATAAACATATGTTCCACATTTATCTGCTTCAATATTGCTAGAGTACTAATATTGGTTGCAAAAATTCTTGCACTCTGCAAATATGTTGCAATTGGAAATGTTCCTTTCCTAAGGACACATAATGACACATCTGAATTTTACCCTTCCTATGCTTCTAAATGTTCAACAAGCTCTAAACAACGAAGTTTTAGGAGACCAGATCAAAGGGACTGTGCCCCTAAATGAAAATGTGTACAAATCCCAAGAAACCACCTAAGTGCCATCAACTTGGGATTTCAAGCCAGAAGTTCGTGATCTCATGATAGAAATTATTCAATTTTCAAATGTAAATGAAGCACCTTTTACTATCAACATCTACCCATTTTTGAGTTTATATGTTAGCCAATATTTCCTGTTGGAATTTTATTTCTTTGATGGTACCAACCAACCAGTAATTGATGGGGCAATGCAATATTGCAATGTGTTTGATGAAAATCTGGATACTTTGATTTGGGCCCTCAGTAAATAAGGCTTCCCTAATATGCCCATTATTGTGGGAGAAGTGGGTTGGTCAATCGATGGTGATAAAAGTGTGAATCTTATGTATGCACATAGTTTCAATCAGAGCCTTCTAAAAAAAGTGATGAGTGGCAAGAGAACTCCAATGAAAATTGGATCTATTGAAGTATATTTGTTTAGCCTTCTTGATGAAGGCACTAAGAGCATAGCACCCGGTAACTTGAAAGACATTGGGGAATTTTCCAGTATGATGGAAAAACCACACATCCACTCAATATTTAAGGTTTAGGTCAGTAGAATATGGCATTGACTGGTGCAAGTGATGTGAGATACCTACTTGAAAGGTGGTGTGTCCTCAATCCAGAAGCTCCAGACTTGAATTTGGTGTGTCTTAAATCCATAAGCTCTAGAATTTAAATGAAATATAGAAATATTTCTTTGCACCACATGCCCAAAGAAAAGCATCATTTTCAGCGCGAATCTTCTCCACAGAGAAGAGAGTCAACTCCAACATTTGCATTCAGAACAAAATTAACACCTTCCTCTGCCATCAAAGAAACACATCGTTGGACAACATCAAGTTTATATTTGTCCATATTAGGAACTCCATAAATCATCATACCTCCAATTTGATAAACACATTCATAAACAGTGACAAATTTCTGAGCTTTATTAAGTTGATCAAAAACAACCAAACCAGATGGATCACTGCCCACTATAGAAACTTTGTTCCTGCACCCAATAAACAATCCATATCAAGTTCTAGTTTGAAGCATCGTAGAAAATAGACAATTTATTTTCAAAATTATAAGAATCATAAGAATGGAATTAAGAATTATAAATGAAAGAAACATACCCTGTCCTCTTCTCAGGTGGACGTGGAACCATCCAACCTTCTTCAAAAGCTTTATCAATGAAGTCACATTCAATATTTTTAATAAATAATATATTTTCAATGATTCTTAGTACACATGCACCTTCACAAGGAGCAGGGTATACACGTCTAGTGAATTTAGGAAAAATATTTATTTCTAGCAGTCGGTCAAATGCTTCTCGCCAATGCACTTGGTGTAATAATTCATTGGACACTCAGGTACTTTGTTCCCAAGAGGACATATACTGTTATCCATCATGGAGGAAATTGTTTCACATGTTCATAATACATACAAGTGTACAATATAGCAAAGAAAAAAATATACTGAAGATAATTCAGGTGCCATGTCAAGAAAAGGACTACGAAACGACATTTGCACTCATCCAAAGGCATGATAATGGATTTCAAACTTAAATGTCATATCCAATGTACATAGGCAGAAAATGGGATATAAATGCAAAGGATGAAATGCCTCATGGGACTAAAATGTCTTGTATAGACCCTTTTTCTATCATAAATTCCTTGGACAAGGCAGTTGATGGTTCCAAAAGACCACCCTTTTTAGTATTAATAAAAATCAATGTGAAACACTCAAAGCAGAGCACTCACCCTTTGATTCCTTTCACAACTTCACTAACAAGGAATTTGAGTACCGTGTTTCGTATGTTGTTTCCATTTTCCCTAGGATTATGAATTTCTACAACAAGTTTCCCAGGGAGAAGTCTGGTTTAGTTAGAAGAGTCGAGGGGCATTTCAAAGAAAGGATCCAAGAGCTTTGGGGCCTTGATGTTGTTGTGAATTGTTTTTCTATACTAAAAGTGAGTACGGATCTCTTCCCTTGATAACAATCTTTGAGAAAATCCAAGTAATTTGTCTTAGATTGTTGCATGCCTCATTTCATATGTTTTCTTGTCAATTTTGTAGTGCTTTAGATTTCGTTTGTTTCTACTCTTGCAATTTTCACCCAAGCCTTATCAATATATCTATTTTTTCATTATTATTAAACTATTTTTTGTTGTATTGTACTTCAACTCATTGTACTTTTACAAAAGTAAGCTATTTATCTCGGTGGCCTAGTTTTTACATGTGGATTTTGTCTACTTGGTGAGATCATTCAAGGAAAAATTTATGCATATAATTCTCATTAATATGAATAGGAAGATTCTTTATAGTTTCTATGTTTATTTAATAACATTGGTTTCTACATTACATGTTTATGAACTAATGTTTGAATTTTTCCTAGATACCATGATGGAGGTTTTTAATGGATAACTTGAGATGATCAGGTGTATAGAACATTTTCAATTTATAAAATTCCTACCAATGTCTGTGTTCATGAGTCTTTGGAGGACCGAGGCTAAAATGTTGTTCTCAAATCATCCATAACAACTAAAATGGTTGAGAGTGCACAATTATTACTTAAGTGCATGAGGGTGATGGAAAGTGCTACTTTCTTAAGTGAGTAGAATCAGGTAAAATTTTTATGATGAGTGTTGTTTAATGATATTTTCTTGTTAAAATGGAGCCATTGTCTTTCATTGAAGTTAATAGCTTAAAGATTCAAGAACTAGTGCAATTCAAGCCAATTTAGTTATTCTATATGATAGTTTATGTTCTTTATTATTAACATAAAAAAATGTTGGAGATGAATTTAAAGTTAAAATGTGAAGGAATAGAACTCTCCTTTACTTCACTTGTGATTAAGGTTATCAAGACTCTCAACTCTCTCTAGTAATTGGGGATTTTCTCTTCATTGATTTTGTGAATAGTGTCAATAAAATGTCCTGGTGATTTCTGCTATATGAGAAATTCTTTTGTTTTTAATGCTTCAACCTTGTATTGAAATAGTTTCTTGTTTTCAATTTTTTTTTATGAAAAATTCTTAAGACCTTGTGAGTGATTGATTTTGTCAGGATTTCTTTTGAGGCAAAACTCAAATGGTTCATATTCTGGGAGACGTGAAAAGGTTGCATGAAGCTGGAGCCCTTGAGGAAAATCTATAACATGTTACTAAATAATTGTTAGAAGAGGAAGAAATAATAAATTCAGAAGGGAAACATAGTACCAATGCAAGTATAGTTTTACTCCAACATCACATTAAGCAATTTTCCAGTTTAGTTGCAATGCACCAGACACGTGAAAATTCCATTACCATATCATTGTAGATTAAAATTAGTGTGAAATGAGATTCTTCTTTGCAACTAGTATGGTAAGGTAATGCCATTGCAATCAAATTGTGATGCCTCCTTCAAATCTTCATAAGAATTGAATGGAACTATATATATTCACCAAAAGTATCCAAACTAGAAAAATAAAAAACAAGATAGTAACCAATGTTTTCATCATCCACATTTTCTTCCTCTGCGTCACTTAGAACTATTAGTTTAGAATCCTTTTGAAGCTCAAAGAAAACATCAATGGAATTTTTTGTTGAAATGGAGAATCAAAACTTGACATTTATTTATTGAAAAGTTGAGGCTGAAACTTGGATCATCCACATCTCTATTTGTATAAATCATACTATGGCTTCCGGATGACACACATTTTAATAAGCCCATGTGCCTTTTCTACTATGCAATGATTCCTCCCTATGGTATCTACTTTCTGATTAGATGCTCCAATGTCTCCCTTGTGTATATCCTCTTCATGGACCTTATCATTAGCATGTCTGGAAACATTTTTTTTCATATTTGTATGGGAATTGACTTCCTATTGGTTTTCCTGTCCAACTAGAACTTGATCCTCCGGAAGTGTAAGCTTCTATGTGTAAAAACCAACAAAGTTATTTTTCATTGTTTAATTCAAACTACCAACAACTGAGGAGCTACAAGAATCAACACCATTTTTTATTTCAACCTGAATAGTCTTATTATCTTCGAGTATTGCCCTAATAATAATGACCAGTAGATGTTCCTCATGGATTATTTCTATCATTATATCTATTAGTGAAATTCACAAAATGTATCCCTACATTTGAATCTTGGGAAAAAATCATATGATTGTTGTCATTTAAATTATCCATATATCTTGGAGCCCAAAACTCCATTGTCTTTGGATAATATTTATCTATAACCTCAAAAGAAACCCTATTATAAGTTGAAGGACCATTATGTCCTCTTGAATGTTCACAAAGTACGATGGAATGAAATTAGGTGAGGACCAGATCCAATTTTACCATGTCAGAACCTAGGTTCATTAAGATGACGACCTTGGTTTGAAGATATCCACCATACAAACTAGGACCACCCATACTTATCGTTTCCATCTCTATTTCATCATCAAGACTAGCATACTGAGGACCTATAACCTGTGGATTCCCATGGTATTCATTGCAATGCAATTCGTTAAAATACATGCCATTTCCACAAGTTTTTATATTTAAATTTTTCATCCAATGTAGCCATTTCTTATTATGAGATTTACCACATCTGAAAATGGCATCATTCACATAATTTTGAATAAGTCTACAAAGGTCAACATAACTTTTTTTTCATATACAACTTCCCTCACTTTTGTTGGTTGTTGAAGATCAAACACTTTCATAACAAAAACAAGAAAAGTCAAGCATCAACAAAAATGGTCCACTTGTATTTTTTCATCTGTTGATATTAGAATGAAGTTTTATTAGAGAAACTGTTTGTTTTTATTTTTATTTTTTTGGATAGAAAATGGTTTTATATTTGTTTTATGTGGCTTTAAATTTATCATATTTACCATGTTGAGAAATGGGAAATAATAACATGTGACATTTATCATGTAAAAATTTATGTTGAATGAAAAGATATAGATTTTAACCAAGCTATAGTTCACTTTGGTAAAGGTGAAGGGACATCTTAAAAATATTCCTAAGAATACACCATATACAAAGTTTGAACATAAGTAATATATGGATTTTTCATTTACAGGTATGTTCTTTTCTCTACCCAAGATATCACATCAAAAAAAATATTGATATTGTAGAAATTGTTTGAGGACATCATTGAGGCCGATTTTTCTAATGTCCTACCTGAGTGATACCTTCTCATATGTCAGGAATAATTTAAATATGAATTAATATGTTCCTCAAACAAATACGATTCAAATTTTATAGATATAAAAGATAAAAACAAATTTCAATGCCTTCATTTGATTGTTACTTTGACTTTGTTGTGGGCAGGTTACAGGAAATGTGATTAGAAAAAGGACGGGGAGACAATGTAGAGAATGTCTTAGATATGATTATTTTTTTGTTAGAGATCCTTTAGGAACCTGAGCCATCCACTTTGAAAATGCTTCTAGTAGGGATTCCTATGGATTTTCATGTTGTTATTATTTCACCTCATGGTTATTTTGGGTAAGAAAATGTTTTAGGAATGCTAGACAAGACATCGGTGGATAGGTAAAGAGATTTTTTATAATTGCAATGTCCATTACATGATATGCTCTCTTTATTGTTTGATTGTATTTTGAACGTTTCTTTTGATTTTGTTTTTTCTTTTAACTATGAAACTGAAAATACTCGGTATCATGTCCATTTAAACAAAAACTAAATATTGAAGATGAAATTAGTATTACATGCTATTGATCGGAATCCTTAGAACTATTTTCTGTTAAAATATATTCATGACTATAAGAAAAGTTTACTTTCATGTTGTTATTTGAGTACGTGTTTATATACTTGAACAAGTTCATGCATTAGAAAATGAAATGTTGTTGTCGAATAAAAAGACAAGGTTTAAACATAACACCTCAGATTATTTGTTTTCACAAGTTATCTATAGCTTGAGCTTTTTAACATGTAACTTATAAGTCTACATGATTGTGCCTACGTTTTCATTGAAGGTTGAATACTGAGTTACTAAGGTGTTATTTTCTATGGTGAAATTTTATTTGTTTTGTTTATACATGTCATCTGACCACATAGACGTGGCTAGTATCTCTTAACCTAAAATGCTAAATGAATATAAAATGCTAAATTAGTCGTTTATATAATGAATATGAAACTATATATATATATATATATACTTCTAATGAGAAATTTGTGATTACAAACGATGATTAAATTTTGCATATATACGATTATTAGTAGCTAATTTATAGTATCTTATAACAAGACTAAAATTTAGTCATATTTCTTTGGTCATTAATTAGTTTTCAACAATGAATAAAATTTGCATATATATGAATATTAGTAGCTAATTTATAGTATCTTATAATGCGACCAAAATTTTGGTCATATTTATTTGGTCATTAATTGGTTTTTTCGGGTGATCATATAGTAATATATTTTGTTGTATATTTGGTCATTAATTATGACAATTAATGACTAAATCAATGGCTAAATTAAAGACCAAATTTATGACTAAATATACTACTAGAAAATAAAATTGATACAATCAATTAATGACTAATCTAAAAAGGACTAAAAGTTGGTTGCGTTATAACATACTATAAATTAGCTATTACTGGTCACCGAATGAAAAATTGTCACTTATATGAAAATTTTAGTCATTTTTTTTAGTAACTGATTAGCTGTTTTGTACTAGTGATAAATCCACAAATTTTAGAGTTTTATCCTCCATTCTATTAAGCAAATGAAAACCTACAACAGTAATTTGAAACAACAACTTGAAACTATGAGAAGCAAGATTAACTAAATGAAAGAAACAAAAAAAAAACTAACGGACAGAAACAAACTAGCTAAATGACAGAAAGGAAAGGATGGTAATAGACAGAGAAGCTGAGGCACATGGATTGGGCTCTAATCCACGAGCCCGGCTCTCTGGAACTATATCAATGAAATTTCATCCGAATAGTCATTGCATTAAAATGAAATCTTATTACATCCTGAAGGTCTTAAACAACAAAAGTCTAATAGAATGGAAAATGGATGACATCGGATGGAATGGAATGGGCTATATCGAATGGACCGGAATCGAATGGCCGAACCATAATGGAATATAATCGACCCTAATTGACTCTTTATTAGTTTTATTTATCCTCAAAGGAAGCTACCAACAGCTCCCTAAAAAATAGGTAATGAGTCCACTTGAATCCAAGTGAAGTATGGCTTGAGTGCACTTGGTCTTGAGTCACTTGGCTGCCTCTGAAATTCGAACTACTGGAGGTGATCTCATGAGGATCCTTTAGCTGCCTTTGAGAGTTAAGGAGGGTGGACAACCCCCTTGAATCTCTCCAATATTTCTCCCTAATTTCTTAATATTGTGCTAATTTATTCTCCAATCTTGATCTTCCAGTGGCAGGAAGAAAGTACCTAAATCATCTCCTTCTCCAAATCTGCATAATCTGCCAAATATTCTCACAATATTCTACAAAAATAACCAATATTAGGCACAAATATGCAATTACCTTTAAACATTCCTAAGAAAATATTGAAGCATAAGAAAACATTATTAAGTGCACAAGGAGAGATTTAATATCTATCTATCTATCTATCTATCTCTCTCTCTCTCTCTATATATATATATATATATACATTCATGTGCATAAGGAAGGTAGATGGGTTTAAGAAAGGTTATATGGGCCTTATTTTATGTCTAATTTAGAGGCCCATCAGTAGGCAAGGACTCAAATTTTAGGGGAGAATCCGGGTTCTCACTATGTTGCTTGGCCACCCGAGGATCTTTGGTGAGTTGAGCGATTTAGAGTGCTAAAATCCAGAAATTTCAAGAACACCAACTCCAAAAACAACACCTCGAACAAACCATAGCCCACCAGGAGCCATCGTTACCTAGCACCCACTAGAACTAGACAAAAATTGAGAATAACTTGACAGGCAAAGCAACCACACTACCATAGGGACATTCAAGACCCATATAAGCGGACTATTATGAACCTCACTTGACCTCCCCAACAATTTCCAACGAACAAGAATCCCTCCCCTTCTCAGGTTAAACCAATGAAATTGAAATAAAGGTCCGAGGAAGGTTTACTTTGTTCCCAAATCCGTTCCAACCAATTAATCCCCACCACAAAAAACAACTAATTCTCTAACCAAAACCACCAAACTCAAAATTAACCATTAGAGGTACAATGTTGATATATAATTTTTATTGAGCACCTAATTAAGATTGTAGATCCAAAAAAAGTAGTAAAGGTCTCTTACCTCCAAATATTCTGAGTTGCAAGGTGAGGAAAAATAACGTAGGGCTGTTGACCATGGAGGGAGCATGATTACGTCGCGCTGAAACTTCTAGAAACTTAGAAATCCACTAGGTCTCGAGTCCCAAATTATATTCACATGCCCTCTTATCCTGTGAGAGCCTCTACAACTACACTGATAAGAAAGGCTTTTACTAATTTCACAATGCCTTATCAATTTTGTAGGGCCTCCATGAGGCTAGCCCTTTTTCTCTTTCCAACACCAGACTACTATTGACAACCAACAACCACACAAAAGACCACCAATATTTACATTCATCTCAACATGCTTCTTATTGAGTGTTTTCACATGAGCTACATGGGCACAACATGCCACATCACCCCCTTGAATTCCCTTAGGATCAGGTGGGGTTTCTCCCCCCAATCCCACCATTGCTTTGATTTTCCATGACCCCCATTAGATATATCAACCATTTAAATTATATGATTGTTTGTTAACAATTAAATTAAAATTCTCGAAGGCTTATTCCAAAGCGTACACGACTATTGACATAATTATTTTAATATTTAGTATGTAATCTTAAATAATTTATTTTATATATATATATATATATATATATTTTAAATTTAGGTACTTTCCATTATGTCAAATGAGGATTACATAGAAAAAATATATTTTTTATACTGGCCTCCTCAAAGGGAACCAATAATATAATTTTTAGAGTCTTGAGGTTGTTAAGATCTCGTCTGACTAGATCATCTTATACATAGAAGCTTTTAAAAATAGGTTCGTTATGCTAGCCCTTGACATAAATCGACATAAGAAGACAAAAAATACTATTATTTTTTCAATAAACAAACTATTAACTCATAACAACTATTAGGAAGAATCTCCAACATTTGCTTTGGCTGGTCACTAACCTCATCTGAGGAGAAGGATATTTTGGTTGATGTCTTGGTTAGAATGGTCAACTTGTGATCTATACTACCAATTTTTTCCTCCAACTTTGCAAATATGATAGAATTATTTTGTTGAGTCCTCCTATACCTCCATATATAGCTCGCAATATGGGTTGACTTCATGCATTATCAAAGAAGTGATGGGAATCACGATATCCCCTGGCTTGATATTTTATGTAATTAATTGTGTATAATTGTGTTTCCTTTTTGGAATGTTTTAAGAACATAAATACATTTGAAGAAATTAATTATTAGTAATTTATTAATGATAATGATTGATTGAAAATATATAATTATCAAGTTTTGTTTCATAAATAAACATATCTAGAAAATTTAGTTTTTGAGTATATGTGGCTAAAAAGGATGAGGTTGTAGAATTATTGGAAAAATTAATTAACCATCAAGAAGTCCTAGGAATCTAATATGGATGATTAGATTTATTGAAGAAATTATGAAATTGGCCAATTAATTTTTTCCACTTCAACACTTTTTCAATTTTCTAATTTTTATATTTTTGTTTAATTATAACACCAATCAATATCATAGCAATGGAAATAAAACTTCAAAAAAAGTATAACCAACAACACATGTATCTTGTGATATCATAACAACGATCATAAAACAATGTGCACAACAATATACATGGGAAGCAGTATTCCCAACAATTCTCCAAAAGTTGTTTTATTAACTTGAAATAAGTTACAATGGTTTACAAAGAGCCAACCATATCCAACTCATGTGTTGTACAATCCTTACAAAGTTAAAAATGTGGAAGTAATTGACCCAACCCAACACAATTTCCCAAAATGTCAAGTTCCACAGCCTAGGGCATGCCGAGCCTAAGGATGACACCTTTCCCAACAGAAACTCCAAATTTGGTGCCCCAAATAACCCAGAAAGCCAACCCTTAACCCTTGTCCAGAAACCAGCTTGCTTGGGAGATCTCCCCTCCTTTATGTGAGATTCTTTATTTTCCTTTTTATTTTTGCGATGTGCACCCTACGGTTCTGTGATATCATGCATGCCACATTTATGCAATATCACAAACTTCACCCTTTTATGTGATATGTTTTGTGATCTTGCTTCTGCTTTATCCAAACACTAAGATTCTACTTATATGTGCTCTTGAATTTTTGGTTTAAGTGGATCAACGCCTCTTCACATTTTGAGCTGAATTACTCCTTGAGTGGGCACCCCTTTCTGGGTGATCACACCCCTGAACCAACCTGAACTTAATCATGTGGGCACGCCCTAGGTGCGGGCGTTCACCCCACCGCGAGCCTCACACAACGTCGTCCAACTATTCTTGTCATATCTTCCATCAAGTCACTTAGTTTGAATTCCCCTTGGTCAGGGTAGTTGTGCCTCCGAACGACCCCTTTTCTACCTAGAGGTTGTGTGGGAAAGCACACCCATTTTGGCATGCCTATTAAATTTTCCCGACATATTTCCTGATGCCCCATCACTGTGCGGGTGCACCTAGGATGTGCACCCCTCCAACTCATGCACACACCATGTGGACTTGGGTACCCCTCCTCTGTGTGCATGTGCCCATTGAACTAGGTGCTCTAGAATTGTGTGTTCCAAGTCTTCACTAGGTTGTTCCTTCATTGCATGAGTGGGTGCCCTACCTTTGCGGTACATGCCTCATCATGTGATATTCCCAACTCGATTCCATAATTTTTTTTTCACCACTGAAAGTAGTTGTAGTCCATCATGTGCACTCGTTGGACTTGGTGCCATCTCAGAGCCCTGACATCCTCCCCCACTTTAAAATGGTTGCTGTCCTCGACATAAAATCTACTTAGCAACTTCCTTAAAAATTCCAACTATTGCAAATTTATACCAACTCCAACGTATATCATTCCTGCTTCATGAACTACTAACCTTCCCCATACGAACATTCACCAAGGATCAAGTCTTCACCTGTGTAAGGCACCTTAATCATATGGTCATCAACCAAAACTTGTCACAAACCTCCACATTGTTCCAACTCACAGAAGGTTTCTCCCTTCAACTTAGCTAGAATGCAATAGGTGAAACTCGTATCATGCCAATCCACTACATATCGTTATGTGAATTGTTGTTTCCATACTCCAACCAAATCTTCCATGCATCTATGCACTTGCGTGCCCTGTGACTTAGACTATTTTTTTAGCTAATCCAACCATCATTTCCATCTCATGAGAATGCACCTCCTCATGCGATCATTGGTTTTTTCTCTAGTACTTAATCACATCTTCAAATTTGATCAAGGACTCTTGAAATATTCATGCATCAGTCCTTCAACCAACACTCATTATGCCATATCCAGGTTCATGAAGAGAAATTCATCTAATCTATGATATGCTACACATCATTGCCATCAAAGGGGAAATTATTCACTTGCTTCATTAACTCATTCATGTGCTACCCTTGGTTATAGACCGACATTCACCATGTCCATGGTTAAGTCTCATCAGACTCAACCCATGCTTAAGTGCTTGTTGGAGTAGGGTGCATTAAGACTGCATTTTTGGGATTAAATAATAGTATTTTTGTAGTTTTCAGTCGTGCGCACTAAGAAATGCAGATTCAAGGGGATTTGGGGTGGGTCCAAGCTACTTCATGAGTTGTAATGGGTTAAAGGGTAAATCTAGGAGTCTCAAACCACTGTTTGAGGACCTTAGTATGAGTGCAGGCTAAGGTATAATTAGAAGTCCAGATTGAGTCAGATAAGTAATTTTTGATGGGAATTAATGTAGGAATGCTGATGATAGATCTCTGAAGTAAGTCTGTGTTAAGTGTTTTGTGTCTAAAAGGCTCCTATTAGTCGTGTGCATGGAGAGCTTAGTCTGGAGAGCTTAGTCTGGCTCCTATAAGGGTTGTTGTGGACTATAAAGGGTTTATAAGAACATATGATGAATAAAGATATGCTTTGGGTAACTCTGAGTACTAAATGCATCTGTAATATGTTTCTGTGATCTATTTTGATTATGATATATAATACCTATGATTGGATTGACTGCGTAACTATTTTACAGTTGATATGAATGTTAATTGCATGTATCTATTGTTGTAAGGTCTGAATATCACTTTATTAAAGGAATTGTGGATCTACTGTCAATGCACGGCCAGGGTTAGCCTGTGTTAGTTGACCTAAGGTTTCTGGTGCGTAAGAAAAACTGTTAATAAGTAGAACTGAGGCCCCCCACTTCATTTAATTCTCTCTCAGGGTGTGGAAACCTGGTTCCAGTAGCCCCCCATACTGCTTCGGGTGAAACTTTGACCTGCACAAGTAGTTCATTTCCGAGAGGGCCAGTAGTAAGAGGGTTTTGTTGGTTATGCACTAACTCGAAACCTGGGTCTGGACCCCTCAAGCCAAAAAATGGTTCTGTTGCTGGGACATCAACCTGGGTCTCTTGGGTGAGAGTTGAGTATCCTAACCAACTAGACTACAATCGAACCAGGACTGGGATCATTTTGAGAGATATTAGGTGATGTGGAAGCCATAAAAAACTGATCTGGAAGATTAGTTTGAGAAAAAGATACAAGAATTCACAATCAAAGAAAACACAAGTAAGAAGTTGTCTACTGAAGATTTGAAACAGAGGTATATTTTCATAGAGGTTCACGAAATTTTCTTTGTGATCTTTGCACATGAATTATATGAGTGGTTGATAATGCTAGCTAAGTTTCAAACCTGTTGGAAGGATGATAAAATCACTCAGTGGTCACTTGAGTTGATCCATCGGTTAGAAAAGGTTGATAACAACATTACTCATACTGTAGACCATTGGGTTGACATCATTCTGGGTGGATTTGTGATAGAGTTTGTAGTTGATCAATTTGTGTCATATTATGAAGAAGAAAGAAGGTTCTTCAAAGGACTGAAAGGTAGGTTCATATGTTCTCTGCCTTTGCTGATTAAGATGTTATTTTGTGAGAGAAGGTGTTCTGTTCAGTCACACTGAGTGAATATCCCCAAACGAGTTTGAAAGCACTATGCGCAGTGGAAATTACTTTCAGGTTAACCAAAGAGGTGACAGATCGGTATACATCCCTTTGAGAAATATTCCTAACAGTGATAAAGAGAGTGGTGAATTTACACATGCAGGAGGTAATCCTCCAGCCACCCCACAGTCGAAATCACGCAGGGGTAGCTCGTCTCCTACTTCACCTCCACCACCACCAGGGGGTGATATGTGCATATGAACCTCATAGACCAGAGGCATGGAGGAAGTCACCCTCACGGAGGATGAATTGAAAAAAATAGCATATGTGATCATATCTGCCTCTGAGGATCGGTGGAATATGCTTGAGGAGTAGTACAAAGCTGCAGTGGAGGCGATGCAGACAAGATTTCAGGTACTACAACTAAAGACCAACAAAATTCACGTGAGCATGGCTCAGGCGAGGCCAGATCAACTGATCGTGGCTGAGGCAAGGCCAAATCAAGTGAGTACGAGTACAAAGTATGATTCTCAGCACAACAGATAGATGAATCTACCCATTCACTTGAGTTGTAGTTACTTTGGAACGACCATATCTACGCGCATAGTTGCAGACGTGCCCTGAAGTTGCGATTGACTTATCTATGCTTCCCAGTGTTAAGTTGCACATAATTCAGACCATCATCATGGATGAGCTACAGTTCCATGAGGTGCGCATGCACCAACAGCTCATTCAGGCAGAGCAAAAGATTGCATCACGAATAGAAGCATCTTTGCAGGCACAAAAAACTCAACAAGCAGTGGTGGCCAAGCGTGCCAAGTTGGAAAATTGATTGATCACCTTTGTGGTGACCTTCCTGAGGTTTCCATCCCTCCCTCTACCATGCCAAAGGAAAAGGTTGAAGGTCTAGTAGCTTCCTTAAAGGCCTCTAGCTCCGAAGTGCAAGCAGTAAAGGCCGACTTTGAACACTAGAGACTCCGTCGGAAGTGCGAGCACAATGCACAACCTTGGTCAAGGAGGCATCAACCAGTATTGCAACAACAGTCACCAAGGGCACTTAACTCTTGGACGCAGTCATGGGATTGTGGAATCTAGTAAAGATCAACTTGCTCGTCAGGAAAATCTCACAGGAACAGCACCAAAAGAGCAAAAATTCGATGAGCTTCAAGAGGCGTTGCCCACACTTGTGCCTACTCAGAGAATGGTGCATTTGTAGATGAGCTAGGTGCTGTGTGATGAAGTTGAAGATATGAGGCATAAGAAGCCCATTATGACCACCCACATGAAGCCATGGACTGATGAAGCAATGAATATATCACAAGACCTAGATGTTGATGTAAAAAACCTAAGCCAGACGTACCAAAGCATTAAACTCATAGTAAAAGGGCTTACCTCTTAGAAGTTGGTAGACATGGATTAGAGTGACATTGATCATAGCGTGGGTATATTTTCACCCTTCACCACCACCATCAAGGAGCTGAAGACGAAGAAGAAGATCCCAGCACCTATGTGATTTGGGATGAGTCACAACATTGTGTTGGGGGACTATTAGAGTAGGGTCCATTAAGACCACATTTTTGGGATTAAATAATAGTATTTTTGTAGTTTTGAGTCGTGCGCATCAAGAATTGAAGATTCAAGGGGATTTGAGGTGGGTCAAAGCCCCTTCATGAGTTGTAATGGGTTAAAGGGTAAATCTAGGAGTCTCAAACCATGATTTGAGGACCTTAGTATGAGCACAAGCTAAGGTATAAGTAGAAGTCTAGATTGAGTTAGATAAGTAAGTTTTGATGGAAATTAATGTAGGAATGCTAATGATAGATCTCTGAAGTAAGTCTGTGTTAAGTGTTTTGTGTCTAAACGGCTCCCGTTGGCTATGTGTGTAGAGACCTTAGTTTTCCTATGTGCGGACCCCATTGTATGTGGGCGCGGGTAGATATGAATATGTATAAGGGTTTTGTGGACTGTAAAGGGTTTTTGAGAACATCTGATGAATAAATATCAGTTTTGGGTAACTCTGAGTACTAAATGCATCTGTAATCTATTTCTCTGATATATTTTTCTTATGATTTATATTACATGTGATTGGATCGATTGTGTACATGTTTTACTATTGATATGAATGTTAATTTCATGGATCTATTGCTGTAAGGACTAAAAAACACTTTATTAAAGGAATTGTGGATCTACTCAGAGTGCACGCGCAAGGTTGTCTTGTGTGAGTTGACCTAGTGTTTCTGGTGTGCAAGAGAGATTGTTAATAAGTAGATCTGAGGCCACCCACTTCATTTAATTCTCTCTCAGGGTGTGGAAACCTAGTTCCAACAACCCCCATAATGATTTGGGTGAGACTTTTGCCTACGCAAGTAGGTAATTGCCGAAAGGGCCAGTAGTAAGAGGGTTTTGTTGGGTACACACTAACTCTGAACCTAGGTCAGGACCCCTTAAGCCAAAAATTCTCCCACCAAGGCACCATCGTCACTGAAACAACCATTCAACTCCAAGACATCTTGCTCCTATCACATTCATTGAGTCAATCCTCATGAACCTATCCCATACTATGCTCATGGTATGCACCGCATACTGCATCAAAGTCAAGTTCAAAATTGACCACTACTCATCAACGAACAAGATACTCCAAGACCAACATCACATGAATTATTCATCAACTAAAACTCTCTTCAAGTAATCTCAGGATCCTTCAAACCATCTTCATCCAACACTTCAGGAAACCATACTTGTTTTAGTAGCAAGTATCATCACAATTTTCCTCTGCTCTCTTCGTCGCATGAATTCTCTAATATGTCACCCATGTCTTGAAAATTACCATAACCTTGTAGTTCGAATTCGCCCAACACACCCATCAGTGCATCTTCATTTCTTCATATCACACTAGCATGCCCATTTTGCATGACATCCTTACTTGGCACTTCTTCTTGATGTCCATTGCGACATCCTTTATAACGCCCTTGCTTGATATCCTTACACATAGTATGTCATGCCCTTCTCTTCCACTTGATGCACACGAATTTAGATGCCCAACTCATCCACTTTGGTAGGATCATAGAAACTTCAACCATCACATACTTTCCTTTAGTCAAGTTAGTGCCCTCGATTTCCTTACCCTCATATTGCCATCACAGGTACCTTCCATCATTGTTGCCTCCCCACTAAATGTTCATCAAAGACTATTACTTGGCTAAGCATGATTCAAATGATGAAGTTGATCCCAACTTATGGAAGAATGTAATAAATACAAAAATACACATAAACACAGAGATGCAGTAGAAATAAAAATTCATTTCATTAATATCAAATGACTAAAATATGCTTATAGACATAATGGAACAAACTAGCTAGGATGTTGGTAGCTTATCTCTGAGAAGAGATGTGGCGGCTACAAGCCTCTGAAATGCATTACAATGAGGCTCAAGGGACTTTTTATTATTTAAAAACATAGGAAAACAATTACAAGGGACTATTTATTAAAATTAAAATTAAAATTTTAGAGTTTTACATACAATTACAATTTTACAATTTTACATATATACAATTACAATTAAAATTACAATTACAATCATTTCACAATAAATTAAATATTACAATTACAATTTAAATTTTACAAATATTTTACATAAAATTACAATTACAGATACAATTATAATTTTTCAATTTTACATACAATTAAAATTAAAATTTCAATTACAATCATGACATAATATTTAATAAATATCATGATTTAATATTAAAAATAAACATCACGATCATGATAACCATCATACAAACATCATATTCGACTAAAAAACACATTCAAACTCGCTAACATCATCTAATCATCATGATCATGATCATCTAACAAAACACAAGAATTGTATAACATCATCACAACACAAACATCAAATATACATCTCATGTCAAATAAATGCTATCACATACACATCTGTCTGCAAGTTGCACATTAAATGAACATATCTAACATGACCTAACAATATACACATCATGATTATCACCAACATGTAAATTAAGTAGAACTGCAACATGAACATAAAATACATTGACCACACACACACACACACACACACACATATATTTATATAACTGTATAATGTCCAAAATATACGACTATATTATAAATGTCAAATATCAGCTGGTGGTACATAAAAAATAGTAGTATTCAAGGCTTCCCCAGTCAATGGTTCAACCTCGACAAGCTCAGATAGATTTTGATCATCATGTGCCTACTGATATGGAGGTGCCTCATGCTGATTAGGATCAATTGCTTTCTCATGATGACTCGATGTGGATGGTCCAACCTGCTCATGATCATGACTACTAGATGCTGCAGGTTGCTCATGATGACTCGACGTGGATGGTATAGCCTGCTCATGATCATGACTACTGGATGCTGCGGGCTACTCATGATGACTTGATGTGGATGGTCCAACATACTCATGATCATGACAACTAGATGCTCCAGGCTACTCATCTCCGACGGGGGGTGAACGATGATCACTCCCCTGATCGTGATCATCAAATGATGTGCCACTGATCTACTGTCGATGTGCTACATCTCCACCATGCTTACATCGAACAACCCTCCTCAACTGTTGATCAGGTGATCATGTCCAAAGTTGTAAAAATGATCAAAAATGGAATTTCTTAGAATTGGTTGCAACCTGAACGACCGGATAGGCCTCGTCACTACGATTCTGGCACTGTAAATGAATCTCAAATTAAAATTCATATGTGAAAGTTATGCTGGTTTGAATTTTTTAGTATCCTTCAAAAAATCCAGTTGAAAAAAGTTGACTTTGACTTTGGAATTATTAAAAAAATAATATTTGAAAGAATATTTTGAGAATATTCCATCTAGAGCGAATCAGAAGTGGAAAAGTGGCATATTCTTATTTGATGGATGGTTGACTTTTATTTTGGCGGGTAAATCATGGGCTGCCATGTGGCCGCCTGGCCGGCAGAAATATTGGAGGTGTAAAATTTTTGTGTTCCAATGGGTTTGAATCGGTGACCTTGTACGCTCGAGCTCCCAGGCCTAACCATTCGCGCTGGCAGTGTTTATTAACATGTAATGGGCGGTATTTTTATTTAAGTTTTAAATTTGATTGCGGCGGAAAATGTAAAGGGATAGCCCCTTAGGGCTAGCCTGACTCCACATGACCTGGTGCTAATACGGGTGACCGACTGTTGGAAATGGTTTCAAAACCATGATATGTGTCCACACATAATAACATAAAATGCCATGGTGGTTTGTTAAACGAATTCCGCCGACGGTTCAGGTGGGAACAAACGGTCCATGTGAACACAAATTCCTGACATTTATTACGACTACTAGCAGTTCCATCAATTTTAGCGCCACTTCGACATTTTCGACCAGATTGCCAAATTAGTGCCCTTAACTACAGTTCTCCCACATTTAGTGGGGTTTTCAATTGACATTGGGTAGAATTTTGTTTTCATCATAACTTCTTCAATATTGATCCAATTTAGACAAACGTTTGGTCAATTTTAGGTATTCTGAGCATTCTGGAGAGTTTGGGACATGTTGTAGAGCTAAAGTAGGTTCTCTTCAGCCATTTTTTATTCAGAGAAGCTTGTAGAGCCACTAGGGCCATGAGGGAAATGGAGCTGCATTGGGCTATACTTCATTGCTTGAGGTGAAATAAAACCCATTCTTAGCTTATTTCTATCTTCTGAATTTAATTTCACAGCTCTTTCTGCCTACTTAGGCATATTTCTCACTGTAAAACCAATTTGAGTAACTTAATAGAGCACAGACATGCCCATTGGGAGCCTTGGACCCAGAAGATGTAGCCCAGAAGGGGTGAACTATCTTATCATGTTGTTGTGTTATCTTATGGTGAAGTTTTGCTGCTGTGTATTTCTGATTTAAGATGTTAAATAGTAATTTTAATTAACATTCCCTCACACATAAAATCAGAAACAGTTACCAAAAACACTTTTTTGAAATTGAAAGACATGGAGAATATTTTTCACACTTAATTTAATGGAAATGGATATTTTGCACAACATTAAAAATAGTTTCATTTTCAGATCAGATGGTATCAGAGCTCAGGATTTGAGCCTTAGGAGTTATATTTTTCCTGAGCATTTGTTTTGTGCAAAGATATAGTTGATTGTTTGCAAGTTTTGATGCTTAGTAGGCTTAAAAT
This sequence comes from Pinus albicaulis, assembly GCA_034641835.2. Lineage (NCBI taxonomy): Eukaryota > Viridiplantae > Streptophyta > Pinopsida > Pinales > Pinaceae > Pinus > Pinus albicaulis. The sequence continues at coordinate 542,670,627 of CM076578.1, read as the reverse complement.
CAAGAGAGGTGAAGGACAGTTGGTTAGTGCACAAAGTAATCCACAACCAAGAAGGGCCAAAGAGCCACCTCCAAGAGCCATAGAAGCAGCTTCAAACATGTCTTCAAGAGAAGGAGAAGCTCCTGAAGACATTGATCCCAAAGAAGAAGAACGGGTATTCATAAAAGATTTCCTAGACATGACAGATATGGTAAGGATACTCTACCAATAAAGGAATGATAGGCTTGCAGAAGAAGGGTCTAAAAACCAGAAAGAAGGAGAGGGCTCTTCAGGAGGAAATAAAAGTGATGACAAGTCAAAGAAAGGACACAGAGGAAATGGTGATCCACCATCCCCATCTTCATCCTCTTCCTCTACATCGTCATCCTCAACTTTGGTGAATCAATCTCACAAGTCTAAAACCACTGGTAAAAGTCCATTTTTAAAGCTTGATGTTAAATTTGAGTTGCCTATGTTTAATTGTAAGGTCAATGTAGAGAAACTTGACAATTGGATAAGACAATTGGAAGTTCACTTGAGGATACAAAACCTTCATGAAGGCTGCACCAAGATTCAGTAAGCCTCTTTAAGAATGGAAGGAGTAGCATTGGTATGGTGGGAAGCCAAGACCAAGGATGAAATTAAAAAATGTGGTAAGATCACTTTATCATGGGTTGATTTTATTTCCGCAATTAAGCAACAATTTTATCCATTAGCTCATTTACAAAAGGCTATCATGAATTGGCAAAGTTTTAGACAACTTAAGGGACAAAGTGTTCAAGATTACACTCAAGAGTTTAGAAGAAGGGCTTAATACTTGGAATTGATTTTCATAGTCAAGATACCTTGCTGAAATATATAGGAGGTTTGCACAATTATCTTATACATATTATCCTTATGTTCAATCCTACTAGTCTAGATGAAGTTTGTGTACAAGCTATGCATTTAGAGGCTAGAGGTAAAAAATATTTTGATGGGAATATGGATAGTGAATTCAAAGGAAAAGGGAGGAAAAGAAATGCAAACTCTAGAAAAAAAAAAGGAAATTTCTTTTGTAAAAACTGTTCCAAAACAAGCCACAATGAAGAATATTTCTGGAAACTTCATTCGGAGCTGAAACCAGAGAAATTTAAAAGCAAATATGAGGCCAAACAAAAGGGCAAAACTATTGCAATTGTTGAACAATACTTAGGGTCTGAATTAGGCGATGAAGCTAAAAGCATAGCCATGATACTAAAGAACATAAAGGGGAAAGATATTTTCAAGGAAAAAAATCCCACTTCTGGCATTTTAAACTGTCACATAGAAGCTCAAAATGAAGAGAGGAGGATAGATCTGTTTCATTTGAGGATAGTATCCAAACACATAAAGATAGACACATTATTTGACAGTGGGTCACAGGTGAATCTCATCTCAAAAGACTTAGTCAATAAGCGGAAACTTGAGACCATTCCACATCCTAAGCCAAATCCACTTGGTTGGATTTGCAAGGATGATAATTTACAAGTCTCAAGAAAGTGCACGTTGCGCTTCGCGATAACAGCTCATTATTTTGATTTGGTTGAACTAGATGTAGTACCGCTTGACATTATAGGTGTGGTGTTGGGTAGTCCATATTTATATGACAGAAAAGAGATCTTCCATCACCATGAGAACAAGTATCATCTGTTTAAGGATGGTAAGGAGTTTATTGTGAGAGCACATTGGAAGAAGCTATAATTTTATTTAGTGAATGCAGGGCAATTGAAAAGGCTTGTGAATGGAAGTCAAAATATAACTTTGTTGATGATTAAGCAAAAATATTTTGTACATAATCCTTTTCATGTTATTGCTTATGTAAATGATGATATATTTCAGTCTGAAAGAAGGTCGTATTTGGAAGAAGATGACAAGATGTTGCAGAAAGTGCCTTTGGTGTTGATTGGTGCAGACAACAAAGTGTTGGTGCAAGGTGGTGCAAAAATCCAAGAGAGGGTAAAGCATGCAAGAAAAGATGGCACAAAGTTCAGCATGGGTCATTGATGGTTTCAAAATGGCAGATTGGTATGGCGAAAAAATTTGGTCAGGAATCGACACAAGTACATGGCTCATTCAGAAAAAATTCGCCATAAGGACAGTTGGCAAGGTGAATCTCAATTTTAGTTTCCTTTGAAGGTATACCATTGTAGAAACAGTAATATTTCTACAAATTATAGTTTATGTTCAGAAAATTTCAAAAAATTTCATTATGACTGAGTCAAGGTTAGCAACGGTCGGTCAGCAGATTCAAGGAAGAATTTATCTTTTTATGAGAAGCTCAATTTGATTAAGTCAGGAAGGTTTCAGTGGTTCAAGGTTGGAAGAGTGGAGAATCTGTCTCCTCATCTTCAATTTCTGTAAATCAGAGAGCTTTTGGGGTCCAAAAGCTTCCCATTTGGGAGGTGTGATCATGTGATCATGTCCAAAGTTGTAAAAATGCTCAAAAATTTAATTTCTCATAATTGGTTGCAAGTTGAACGACCAGATAGGCCTCATCGATGCAATTCCGGTGCCGTGAACAACACTCAAATCTGACATCGTATGTGAAAGTTATGTAGGTTTGAAGTTTTCAGTATCCTTCAAAAAAACCAGTTGACCAAAGTTGACTTTGACTTTGGAAATATTAAAAAAATAATATTCCAAGAATATTCCATCTAGAGCGAATCAGAAGCGGACAAGTGGCAGATTCTTATTTGATGGATGGTTGACTTTTATTTTGGCGGGCCAATCATGGGCTGCCACGTGGCAGGCTCGGAGGCCGCCATGTGGCCCCCTGGCCGATAGAAATATTGGAGGTGTAAAATTTTTGTGGTGCAATGGGTTGAATCGGTGACCTCGTATACCTGAGCCCCAAGGCCTAACCAATCGCGCTGGTGGTGTTTCTTAACATGTAATGGGTGGCAGTTTGATTTAAGTTTTAAATTTGATTGCAGCAGAAAATGTAAAGAGCTAGCGCCCTAGGGCTAGCCCGACTCCGCATGACCTGACACTCATAACCCTCGCGCTAAGCTAGATGACTGACGGTTGGAAACGGTTTCAAAACTGTGATATGTGGCCACACGTAATAACATAAAATGCCATGGCGGTTTGTTAAACGAATTCCACCGACGGTTTCGGCGGGAAAAAACGGTCCATGTGACCAAAAATGCTTGAAATTTATTACGACCAAAAGTAGTTCCACTGATTTTAATGCCACTCTGAAATTTTTAACCAGATTTCAAAATTAGTTCCCTTAACTGCAATTCTCCCACATTTAGTGGGGTTTTCAATTAACATTGGACAGAATTTTGTTTTCATCATAACTTCTTCAATATTGATCCAATTTGGACAAAATGTTGGTCAAATTTGGGTATTCTGAGCATTCTGGAGAGTTTGGGACAGGTTTCAAAGCCAACAGAGGTGTCCTTCAGCCATTTTATCTTCAAGGAATCTTTTAGAGCCACTAGGGCCATGAGGGAAATGGAGTTGCGTTGGGTTATACTTCACGGTTTGAGTTGAAATAAAAGCCATTCTTAGTTTATTTATGTATTTTGAATTCAATTTCACATCCATGTTTTCCTGTTTAGGCATATTTATCACTATAAAACCAATTTGAGCAACTTAATAGAGAAAGGACATGCCCATTGGGAGCCTTGGACCCGACAGATTTAGCCCAGGTGGGGTGAACTGCCTCATCATGTTGCTGTGTTATCTTATTGTGAAAATTTTCTACTGTGTATTTATGATTTAAGATGTTAAACAATAATTTTAATTAACATTCCCTCACACATAAAATCAGAAACAATTACCAAAAACACTTTGTTTAAATTGCAAGACATGGAGAATATTTTGCACACTTAATTTAATGGAAATGGATACTTTGAAAAACATTACAAATAGTTCCATTTTCAGATAAATCGCACCACTAAGCTGGTAGCTCCAATGAAATGCCACATCAGAGTCAACATATCACGTGGCATGCCTCTCCATATCGCTGTCAGCCTATCATCGCCCTATATCTCTCTGGTAGTGGCTGACCTGACTCCCTCCTCCACTAGGAGTCAAAAAAGTCGGTTGCCCAACTCCATCCTAAATCTAGCTTCAGGCCTATGCCTCAGACCCATCGGTACCTGTGCATGATCACGAGGACCAAGTTTGTCATCAGCCAGATCCTCCACATCTAGCATCTCTTGATCGTCAGGAGGATCTAAACATGGATCATTTGGTGGCAATGGCATCTCATTTCCATAAAATTCCCCAATATCTATAAAATATATATAAGTACACAACAATAATTAGACAATTTCATTAAACAATTTAAAAAAAACAAGTTAAAGAACGTGTTAGAATAAATTTAAAAAAAACACTAATATTACCTCTCTCATCCAATGACTAATCAACTATGAAGGGGATGTTGGCACTCACTCACTAATCCAAACCAACATACAGACATGGGACCATAATGAAGGCGTGCTCATCAAAACTAGAGAGCAAGTCTAGTGCATCATGAGAAATCCTCGCAAAAAGGTCAGACTCGCCCCTCTTGGGCATCATCTATTGCCACATCTGCATCCATACATGCAACATCAACCTATGAGGCTTCTGAAAAAAATTAGGCCTCGTCTATATTGGAAACCTCCCAAAAAAAAAAAAAAAAAGCTCTGAAGCAAAAGGGAAGTTCACCCTCCATTGTGCCTGAGCATGACATCTATCTAAAGCTGTATAAAACTGCCACAAAAAAATCATAGACCAGCTCACAAGTCATGGCGCTTGTAACAAAGAATAAACATAAAATAAAAGCGGGCAACTAATGTGTTTCCTATCACTGGTATGATGTGCAATGATCGAAATCAGTAGTGATTTTCACTTCACCTCCTCTCCACCAAACGAAGCAATGTGTAACTAATCACTGGAGACTTGAAAATATGCAGGAGACACTATATCAGCGCTAATGTATCTAGGGGAGTACACCAACTGACTCCTTGTTGTATACCCGACGCAGACCTTTGGGAACGAGGGAAAATCCCACCCTCTCCTCGATAGTCTAGTAGAAAAATACATGTCCTCCTCAGTGGGTGCGTACCACTAGTTAGGACAAAACCAGAAAGGCTGACAATGGGCATTCCACCTAAAGATAAGTCGTCGCAATAACACATTATGGCCCTGCAGGGATGTAGCCTCCTCACAGAAATTGAGGAGGCCTACCTCCTTTAGGAGTGCTTGGCTAGTTGCTGTAATAGGGTGAGGGTACATAATTCTGTTCCTCTCTCTTGCCTCCCACAGGTGAACCACATTATAATGGTGCGCCATATGTCACTGTTTTTCCCTCTCTTCTCTCCTTTGACATCACTGAATGATTCATGTATTAAATACAATTTTTTTATTAAATGAGACATGTATTTAAAATATATATATAATTTTTTTCGAAAAAAAATAAAAAAACAGTTAGTGCGCCAAAAAAACAGTCATGCACCAGTACTGGTGCATCTGTTTTTATCGTGCACTGTCCGTGGTGCACCTAGAAATTTTTAGCACAGCGAAAATAGGAATTGTACTTTATCCAACGATGCATTGACAAAACTATCCATCCCAAAGTGGATAATTACGTCAATGCACCGCCAAAAATTATTTAATGGTTAATGGTGCATTTGTTTAACCTATTGCACTGTTGACTATGTACAAATTCGGGAGGGTGGTGCCCTGACTAAACATCTCGCCCTGGGGCTGATAGTTTCGTCAGCACATTTCCATCCTAGCATCATTACACGGTCAATGGTGCGGTGGTATAACCATCCTCACCATTGAATATGTACCAGTATTGGGAGGGCGTTATGCTATCCAAACTATGCGCTCGGGCGTGGAGAAGTTTAGCTCGGGGCACCGCCTTCCGACATCAAGACATGAAACACGTGAGTGTCATTTACATGACCGCATCGTTGAATATGGACCGGTGTCCAGAGGGCAGTGCCCTGACCAAAATATCTACCCCGGGGTGCATAGGCTAGTTAGCGCACTGCCCTCTTGAGCTTGGACATAGTCAATGGTGCAACCGATTAACCGATCATACTGCAATTTATGTATTTAAAAAAAAACATGGTGCACCATTTTGGTACCACACACGAATCGTTGTGGTTACCGTTAGCATCGGTCGCAGTGCAGCCTGTAAATTAACAATCAGCATCGCAAACCGGTATGAATGGAATGGCTCAACCGCACCGCAAACTGGTATGAACCGAATGGCTCAAGCGCACCGCACGGGAAATTAAAAAAAAAGGTGAATTTTAAGTTTTTTTTACAAAACTAATCCGCTAAAAAGTTTAATTATGGAGAAACAAGTAAAATAACTGTACATTTGGGCATCGAGTAGGCATATTTGTTGTATAATTTTCAAAACTAAATTTTCCCACCATTTTCCAAAATTTGAAATCGAGATGGTGGGAAATGGATGGCAGCAGTGTGTGCAATGGGAGCACCGATGGCAGGGCACCTCACACAAGGGAAATTCACAATGGTGCTTGAGAGCTCTGAAGGACGAAAGAAGTGAAAATGTGGATTTTTAGCCGTAATTTTTTTATTATTCAATCCTATTCCACTGCACGGGTTTTTGAGGCACACTAGGCGATTTCTTCCAAGCAAATCAAGTGGTTTCTTCCAAGTGCACCAATCTATTTTAGTTTTGGTGGGGATTTTTATGATGCGTTGGGGCTAAATCTTTCTAGCGCACCAGTGCGCTATAGTAATTAGATGCACTGAGAGGGTTTGTACGAGGAGCACAGTGTTATGGTGTGCCAATTTGTAGTACAGACCAGTGCTTTTCTAGTTGAATGCACCAGTGCAATTTAGGATGAGAAATGCACTGGACAAAAAACATCCGCAAAAACCTCCACGCGCCAACCACCTCTAGAAACCTCTGCTACCAACGGATATCTTGTCTATTTTTATAAGGGGTTCCTCAAAAACATCTGCTAGAGGGTATTTACATTTTAGTGTCCTTCGCTTTCGAATATTAATCCATTTGATCTTAGAAGTATTTGTGCCTTTGAGCCCCACATGAAGGTAGTCTACACTCCCTTATTTTTGATGTCCTTGTTATTTCTATCAAGAATGGTGTCTTGTTGAAGCTTATCAAGGTGTTCTCGAGAAAAATCTGCAATGGAAGGAATCTGGACCTTTTCTCCTTGATCCTCAATCAAAGTAGGCTCATACAACCTTAAGTTCTCAACATTAACAAGAGAGTAAATTTGCCTGTATGAAGGAAAATCTAACTTGAAGGCATTTTCACTAATATTTTCCAAAATTTTGAAAGGACCATAACAATTTGGTTTTAGTTTTTTACCTTCCCCTTAAAGCCTCTATTTTATAATGTGAAGCCAAACTTGGTCACCAACTTGGAACTTGTGATCTACATCCTGCTTGGCATGCCTTTCTTTGTAATTTCCTTGGATTTATTCAAGTTGATCTTGAAATATTTAATGTACCAATTGGATTTGTTCTATAAACTTCTTGGCTTTTTCTATGTCGCTATGGCCATCAATAGTAACATACTTCCCAAAAATGAAACCCAATGGTAGTCTAGCCAAGTATCCAAGACATGCCTCAAATGGCGATGTTTGTGTAGAGGAGTGTTTTTCACGATTGTAAGCATGATGAATGCAGTGCAAGTTTTCACCCCACAACTTAGGATGCTTGTTGAAATATCGTTGAAGAATCTGTATGAGTTTTCGATGGACCACATCGGTTTGAGAATTTGATTGTGGATGAAATTTTGTACTCTTTCTCAACTTGGTATCTATCAAGCCCCACAAACATGACCAACAGTTCCCAACAAATTGAGAATCTTGATCACTACCAATGGATGTGGGAAATCCAAAATGAACCCAAACATGCTAAACGCATAAGTGAGTTGTTTTGCAGCTGTGATACTATTTTTACATGGCATTAATATACACATCTTGCTGAACCTATCCACAAATACATACAAATAATCATGACCACTTTTTGACAATGGAATACCTCTTACAAAATCTATAGAAACACTCTCCCAAATACCTGTGGGTACACACTATTTCCAATCATTTAGGTTAGCATTGCACACCTTGGTAAGTGCAGTCTCCAACATCTTGTTGAAATCTTCCATTGCACCATTTTCTTGTGGGTGACAGGGAGTGTTCTTCTGATGATGCATCTGAATTTTGTATGTCAATGCTTCAATAGTTTCATTCACAAAATGCATACCCTTATCACTTACTATAATCTTATTACATCGAAGGCGAGTCACAATATTCTCAAAGATGAACTGTGAAGTTGTATCTGCAGTACAATCCTTGACAGGCTTAGCTTCAATCATCTAGTTAAATAGTTCATTGCAATGATTATGTAACGCGCACCACTCTTCTTTCCTGGATGGTTAACAGGTATGACAAAGTCTATAGCCCATTTCTCAAATTCTTGTAGTTCCATCTGTAGATGCAGTGGCATATCATCTCTACGCGATGGATTTCTAATCCGCTGACATACATCACATGCATGGAAATGCACATAAGAATCATTGTGAAATGTGGGCCACCATAACCCAACTTGAAAAATATTTTGCATGGTTTCCTTTCCTGCATAATGACCATCAGAAACCCCTCCATGAGCTTCATCTAAGATTGCATGTCTTTCATACTCTAAAACATATATTTGCAGAACTTCATCTGCACCCACCTTATACAACTGGCCAAAAATAATAGTGAAGTCTATTGCACATGACATAAGGTATTTATTTTGTTGTACTATATATTCTTCAGGAACGTTCAGTAGCTAGGAACTTAATAATATCAGGTAAATGCTCATCAACTACCTTTATCGCAAAAAACTGCGAATTTGGTAATCTATCCTCCAATTTCGTAGGTTCTTCACTGGTTTCAATGCGCGGTAGATGGTATAGCCCAACATTTTGTCTTCTCGATTTCACAATGATATCAAAGTCATACTCCTAGAAAAGCAACAACCACCTATAGATATTCCCCCCCAACAAGTAGTGGTGGAATTTATGCAGTGCATACACCATTTCTAATCCTTCTCTTTCCATGGTTGAATAATTCCTTTCTGTGCTTTAGAGTTTTTGAATGGTATAAGAAATAGGGTTATCATTCTCTATAGCTCCTGGTTGCGTTGAAATAGCTCCTAGCATGATATAGGAGGCATCAACATGCACATGAAACACCTTAGACCAATTTGGAAATACCAGTATGGACAAAATGACCATATTTTCCTTCAACAATTCAAAGCTCTTATGACATTCTTCATCCTCGCAGAATGTCTCATCCTTCTTGAGAAACTTCTCCATGGGCACAGTTATCAGTGCAAAACTTGAATGAAATTTTGATAATACCCAATGTTCCCCAATATTGAGCGCAATTTTTTGACATTCTCAGGTATCTCCATATTAACTATGACTACAATATTTGTAGGATTTACCATCAACCCTTGCTGGTAGGCAAAGTGTCCCAAAAATATCCCGAATGGAACATAGAATATACATTTCTTCAAGTTGAGTGAGATCTGGTGCTTTCTGCAGGTATCCAACATTAAGTGCAGATTTGAAACATGTTTTTTCAACATCCCAAATATAGTCCACTCATCAAAGTACACTTCTAGGAGCTTATGAATAAATTCCTAGAAGGAAGATACTACTATGCACGATAAGATGGAAGACGCTTTCTTCAAGCCAAAGGGAATGACTCTATAATGGAAGGATCCACATTCTGATGCAAAGGTAGTATTACTGCGATATTCTAGCACAATCCTGATTTGATGATACCTTAAGAAACCATATGTGAATGAGTAAGCTTCTTGTCCTCCAACATTGTCTAGGACTTCATCAGAAAATGGAGTTGGGAATGGATCATGCACACAAGCATCATTAAGTTTTCGCAGATCTACATAGATCCTGATTTATCCTTTTGTATTATTGGCTTGCACTACCATGGGACTCACCCAATCAGATTTAACTATTAGCTCAATGATTCTTGCAAAAACCATCTTATCCAACTCTTCCTTTACCTTTTACTTATATTTCTGATTCAATCTCTATGGGTGCTGCTTCACTAGGCACGCTTCAGGTTTCAAAGTGATCTTCATAACTCCAAGTTCTCCCATTATTCCTTTCAGTTCTAAGAAATTTTTAGGGAAAAAGTCCTGATACTCTTTTAGCAGTTAAAAAACCTTTCCTATTGTGTCATCATCCCAATTGTCTCCAATCTTTTCCAACTTTGGTTTCTCTTCAAAACCAATATTTACCTGTCGAATCCTTAAAGGTTTTGTCATACCTAATGAAGTGATTGAAGGCCCAACAACTACGCACTATCCATCATATTCTGGAATCATGATATTCCTTGGATCTTCTTCATTTTCTTCAACTGTTAGATTTCTGTAATTCACAATATCCTTCATCTACGCATCCCATGCTGGTGGCGCTCACTCAATCACTAGCTTTGTTGTATCAAATATAACTTCTTGAATTTTATGCAGTGCTTTACCAATCTTATCAAATCCACTCTCAAAGCTGAATGTCAGAATGAAACTCTCTATCAGCGCAGACCATTCACTAGTACCTTAGCCCATCTTTGTCTCGCAATACCACTCAGTTGGTACTTTCCCCAATGTATGAATAAAGATGTAGACCCATTTAGGTCTTGGTTCTATGCCCCATACCTGATTCCATTTAGCCAAATGTCTGTGTGGATCATCCTTTCTAGAGTAGACTTATTCCATTCTAATAATTGGGTGTTCAAAGTGTAACCTCATCATGTGTGCACATTCATCCCAATTTCCCATGTTTTCTTTATGAGTCCCCCACCATCGTGTTATAGTAGTGTGCAACGCAAGATCCAAGGCATGCAATATTTTTCCTTCTCATACAATTCTTATAAGTTATCCTAAAACATGTTTACATCAGTCAAACCATCATAATGTGGTAATTCATTTACCGTAGATGTTATGCATCGAAGAGATCTGGTCACTTGATTGTAATGCAACACATATACTTCATGCAACCGGTTCTTCCAGTTTTCAAATTCTTCATTAGAAACTGAGAAGCAAGAGCTATCCTTCTCCCAATTAAGATTTCCATCAACCGTTGGGTTGATCCAATATTCCTGGCATAGTGTTAGCTTATATATTTGGTCAATATCAATGTATCATCATTAGCGTGCACAGGTTTTGCCTATCTTTGTCCTTCTGTAGGATCTAGGGGAATGATGCCTCATGTTCCATTGCTTTCAAACTCCATTATTCAATTCTTTAGGTTTATGACACCATCCATATCAATAGCCCAGTCTAATCCCAAAAACGGAGGATAAAGATGTCTATCATCCACAATTTGGATAAATTCGAAGTCTGCAAGTACCTTAACACCTTCAGTAGTGACTACAACCTGTGACAACCTTCCTAATGGAAAGATTTTCTGTTGATTTTCCATGCGCAGTTGAATGGTAGAGCATTCCAACTTGGGTTCTCCCATGTGCTGCCAGGATATATTAGGTAGGACATTTGCATTGCACTCCAGATCTAGAATAAACTGATCCATCTCATAAGCATCGATCTATGTGGTCATACACATCTCTCGCCCTATCCTTTTCTTATTCTTATAGATTTTTTTGAAACATTTTTGTTCTACTAGCGGTTGTTCCTTCTCTGCGTAGTTATCTATCAGAGTATGAAGGTTCTCAACTGCCTATTTCTGTGCAGTAACTTAATTCAATATTGAAAAATGGTTTTATTTCTTCATCTACCCCAGCCTCCTTCATGGCTCTACCTGATGGTGATGAGCTTCTGCAAAATCCTTTCGCACTTCAACAAAAGTCTCCTTTGCGCACTGTAAATCAAACCCCTCTTTTTTTTCCAGGTGCCTTACGAATGAAAAGGTCAGTATTTGGCTTCTCTCCCTTATCTTCACTAATGGCTACAGTTCTCCTAGTGACCACATTTATGCTAGGATCTTCCTCGGGGGTTTCTTCTCTAACCATATAAAGATTTTGCATTGGAGTTTGTGTCTTTTTCTTCTACATATTAGCAATCAAAATAGGGAAATCTTATATTACATGGTCAAATTTTCTACAATACCTGCATGATTGTCACACTAGATTTCGACATTCGCATGTATAGTGAACATCATCTCCACAGTTGTAGCAAATAAATTTCCTCCTTCGTCAACCAAGTCATCCACCTCCTCATCCTCTTTCTTAGCCCTAAAATCCACTATGCCCATAGGGGGATGTTGGTGAGGTAGGTTCAAGATGCATTCTATATATTTCAACATTGTACAACATCATATCATAAGTTCGACAATGTTTCTCATTGTGTCCTAGTGATGAATATAATATACAAAACAGTGACTTCAGCTGAGGCTGGTACTTTCTGACAATTGGATAGAAATATGTTTCATGCAAAACCGCAACTTGATAGACTATGCACCGTATTGGCTCAACCATGCTCTTAAGCGGGTTAGGTCCTCTAACATTTAGATAATTATTGAAGATAGGACATTGATCCGTATGGTGCCCAACAACTTTACATTTGATGCACCAGACCTCTGTGCATACCTTCTTTCTCTTACCTTTCTGTAGTTTCTGAATCTCCAAATGTATTGCTTCCAACTGAATTTGAATCTGTTGAGTTCCAAGCACAACAGGTGTTGGGGTAGCTTATATTTTCATTGGAATCTCCATAGCCTCAGTCTGCGTGGAAATATTCAGTTGACCCAAGGGCTAGCGCATATGTGGGAGCAACATAGAAATAAACTAGTCCTTGTGTTGGGTATCATTAATAGTAAATAGAGCATCTCTGATAGTGCACTTCAGCCTCTGATATACCTCACACACATATTCATTTACCTCCTAGTGAATCTCTTTAACTTATGTAACCAAATGTGCATATGACTTAAGCTTCTTGAATTTCTCTTTTAGGGCATATTTCACTTCATCGAGAGTGGCATTAGGGTTTTCTTGGACATATCTGATATACCAATCCATTGCATGATCTTGGAAAGCAGTGGCTAACTATGCTTTCTTAATATCATCATTATGAACATGCTAAGATCTCCATACAACATTAGTCACAAACAAAAAGTGCTTTGTATCTTCATTATCAATACCCCTAAAAGTAGGTAGCTTCATGGACATGGCCATATCTGTGCCCGGGGGAGGTGGAGGTGGTGGTGGAGATGGACTGTGTGGTGGAGAGGATGCTTTGTGAGACAATTTTGGAAGCAAAGTGCATGGGATCTGAAATATGGTCAAGGCTCTTTCCTGATTTGATGAAAATTATTCTTGGGATACTTCCTCTTATTCAAGTGCATAGATTCACTAGAGCTACTAGTTTCTAGTTCACCGTCACTGTCATATCTATGCTTGAGAGGGCTATAAATAAATCCTTTTATGGGTCTTCGAAGTAATGTCTTCCACTGCATGTATTCGGCCCCTTCGAGACATTCACTTAATATTTTTCCAGAGAGAGCCCTGTTCACATAATAGCATCTTCAGCAATAATTTCAAAGAGAGCAGGAATTTACCTCCAGGACCCTTGAAAAATATACTTTCTTCTTCATAATATGACACAAAATGATAAATGGAAATTTTAGTCACAAATCCTCCCAAGACACGATCGATCCAATGATATATCGCATGGGTGATCTTATTGCGTGTCTTTCCTAATTTTTGTATTAACTCAGGTGTCCACTCAGTGACTGTGTCGTCCTTCGCATAGGTATTGAATTCAGTTAATCACGACAACCACTCCTGTATCTCAGTGTCAAAGGAGAAAAATAACATCTCATGAAATTTTTTATAGATGTACTTCTAAACCCACTTTTCAGTAGATATATTAGAACTTCGCTTCTCTTGGATCACGAATTCAAGGATATTTCTATCCATCCAATATTGCAATTATTTTCGCGAAGGCCAATAAAACATCAAATATCCCTCAAAATGATCTCGGACCTGGAAAGGGAACCATTTATTGGCTTGATGGGTCCTGACCCAAGTTCAAAGTTTATCACACAACCAAAAAACCCTCCAACGACTGGCCCTTTCGGCAATGACCTGCTTGCACAGATTAAATTCTCACCCAAAGTAGTATGGGGGGTGCTGGAACCAGGTTTATGTACTTTAAGGAAGAGAATACTGTGGTGGCCCTAAATAGGTTGATTTCAAAACTTATACAAATATGAAACAGATGCGTTCAATTACATAAAAATACTTATCAGATCGTTAACGATATTGTAACTAACAGACAAATCACAAATCACTTCATTGCAGATATATAAGAACAGAACCCGACCTATTTAATGCACAATAACTTAAGCATATTTATCCATGTATTCAACCATCAATATATATTAATGAATAAATAACATATCTACTCATGCAGATATAATTAAACATAATAGAAGTAAAGTGAATTCAATGCAATAACATAATACAAGTCACGTAACATAATGCTTTCACTAAAACAAATATTTGTATTAGATTCCAACAATTCAATACAACAGACTTCCCCTTACAATTACCCTTCTACGCGCACATTCGACGGAGTCGACACAGAGCCACGACTAGGTCTCCATGCACACAGCTAGCATAAGCCTTTCTACCCAAACCCATACTTACAAAAGCGCATCATAGACTTGCTTACATCAAAATATCCTATCAAATATTACAACTTACTTAGACTCGATCTATCTATTTATATCCATCTTAGCGCATAGATACTATGGTCTCAAACCATGGGTTGAGGCCCACAGTTTACCCTTAAAACCTTTTTACATAAAATAGGGACTTTGACCTGCCCCAAAGCCCCTTGACCTTTCCGTGCAGCATGCATATGAAAAAATATACAAAAAGATACCCAAAAATGTAACTTAGGGGACCTTGTTCCAACAAATGCTAGTAAACCTAGGTGGTATATAACTAACCAAATTATCTATTTCAAATTAGCAAAAATAAGAAAAACAACATTGTTCAATAAAGTTCACATTTACAAAAAAAGCCATTACACTTACTGAAAAATTTATTCATGAGTTAGAAATAAACAATACAATATAATCAACGAGTCCAATTTACTTATATATTTTCCTTAACTATTTGGAATGACTAAAAAATCACTTGGAAATAGAGTGCTCCACCGAACCGATGCGTTATGTTTTTGCACAACAAGACTCCCTCTGAGCCAGTTTCTTCTTAGAAAAAATGCTTGACTGTGACCTAAAAAGGTCTATCCAAAGGCATCGAGACTTTACTAGTCCAACCTAGGACTCAGGTTCACAAGTCTTTCTTAGGGATTCCACTGTCCATCCACCAACTCCAATATTCCCTCTCTGGCAGCATCCTTCCCACCTTCCACATCATCCTGTTTTAGGTTCCAACGCTTAAATATTTAACTCCTCCCTTGGACCTCCTCCAATCAGGTACCAAGTCTCCAAGTTTCCCTCGGGTTTTTCTTCCCTCTCACCCTCTTGCATCCCTTGTCCCATCTCGAATGATTTATCCCTAGGGAAAGGAGTAACTGTCTCATAACTGTTTGGTGAATGAAACTCTCATTTAGCACATATCAACATAATTTTTTATGACTTGGCATAATATACAAAAAAAATTAAAAATAAAGAATAACATTTATATTTCACCATCCTCTCTAGGCCTTTTTCTTGGCCCATATTTTTATCAAGTCATATATGGAAAAACAAAATATTTGCAACTTTATTGAGGGGTGTTAAAATTAGCTTTATTTCTTAAATAATATATTTTAATATCAGTTTTATCTAAATTACCTTTACATAAATATTTGTACATTGATGCTAGTATTCATCTAAAAATGATGATGATGTAAAAATAAAAAATTGTGTGCCTACGAGCATACACACACATGAATGCATTAGAATGATTAGAAACATGCACATGTTGAGCCTAAAACCTTGAAATTCTTCATGTCACCGCATACCATGCCAAATTATTATTTTGAAGAATGTGTGTGCATTCTTAGTAATGAGTATGTGTTCTTAAGAATGTGTATGTTTTGGTCTATCAATTGATATCCAATAATGTGTGTAGTGCATTTTAATTCTCAGTGAGAAAATTCAAAAGTGATAAAAGGGGAGCTTGAGGAGAAATTATTACGTGAGTTTTTTATCATGGTAGTTGAATAGTTATGTGTAAGTTTATAAATTTAATTCTTTTATATTTCATATATATTTTAAATTATTAAAGAAAAAATCCCTCTTTGATTGTGGCTTATTTAAATAACATGAAGTCTTCATTTGGGGAAAACTCAAACCCATTATCACCACATCAAAACAAACAAATCCCCAATTTAGAACTAGTAAATTTAAACCTTGAAATTGATGTAGGGTTGAGGTTATTAATAAATATCATATAATATTTGAGTCATAATAGATATCATAACTAATTTCATTGGCTACATCACCATATTCTATTGTTATTGTTATTTTTATTGTTTATGGCTATGACCAATAATCATATATACATAATTGTAACGCTAGAATATTTGAATAATATAATATGTGCCCAGATAGAAGCCAAGTAAAACATATCAACATTTCAAAAAAATATTTTATGGAACTATTTATCGACCCTATAAGACGCACCACACTCATAAAGGAACACATTTCCATGGACTAGCACACTTTTCATTTTTTTAGACAATTGGATGGATAGGTGATTCTTGCCTTTTTAGTAAACCTCCCTCTAAAAATAGAGAGGTATATTTATATTTCATTTTACAAAGTTATGGGTTGAGTTTATGTTAGGTCACCATGTCAACTACATGTTATATATATTGATATTAGTGAATTCTAGGTGGGTGAGTCATAGCTCCACAAATGATTGACAAAACAATAGACATGGTCGATTGTTAGGTCCTCATCATCCTAGGTAGAGGCATATCTTCCTATAATACTCCCACATACACAAACATTAGTTATAAAAAAATATAATTTTTCCAACATTATTTATAACCTAATTTAGCATATCACAGTTTTAGAATAAACCGACTAGGAGGGATTCTTAGGGGATCCTTAGATGATGTTAGAGGAGGGGATGAGCCTGAAGGTGATATAATAGAATTTATCTAGAAAATGTCAGATGGGATCATTATGCATTCCCATGCTAGCACATGGGACCCTCATAGTGTTTTCTGGATAAATCCCTCTCTCGAACAAGAGTGATCTCCATAGTATCCCAACAGATAACTAGAAACAAACAACGAATTGAATATGTATTTCCTTAAACTATTAACATTTAAATTATTATAACTTAGAAATGAGGAGGTTATGATCCTACCTTTCAATGAGATGTTTGATGTAGACCTTTCCTTTCACTCCAAAGAATTCCTTCGATGCTGAGAAGAACCTGCAATGAAAAACATGCAAATCATCAAAATCAGATGCCGTATATAATAATAAAAAACACTAGTTAAAATTAATGATCAAGGATATTAAGTATTTACATTGTTTTGATGAATCTAAAACAACACAATTAGTAAAAGAGATCCATATGTATTATCAAATACTATAAATAGAAATCTTACAACATTAGCCTTGATGTTGTACATATTTTTTCTGTATGCCTTCATAATTGTGCTCCTTGGTTTGTCAAGCCTTCTTCTCTAGAATGACCAACATAGATTTATCTTCAATGAAATCCTATGTACAAGGTGTAATATTAAATGTACATTCCATAATCTACTATCTACCCCTAACCCTGAAGCTTCAGCTCAATTTATAGGAGAAATTGAGGAGGTTTCAGATTCATCAAGAGAGGGATGCGATCCTCTAATGAAGAGATTAGGGTTCCTTTATCCAAGGGGATAAGCTCCATGAGTTGCGAGATATAGCTTGAACTGGCACAACTCAAGAGGATTTTATTTGGAAAAATATTTGCCCAACTAGGCTTCTAAAAGTTACTTTTTCACGTTTACTTTCTTTTACGGGGGTGCACATGTTTTATGGGTGAACAAAGAGGATATCACCAAAACTAATAGAGGAAGTATCGGTGCATGTGCAGATAATGACCAAAAAAAGCGTGCAGGCAACCATTAAGATATTTTAAGAGATTTTTTCCATTTTACAAGACTTGGTTTAGGAACATGAATTTGTTAAATTCTAAGGAAGCATGAGTATGGATGATGATAGATCCATATTGACATTCGAATGCAATGGTGATAAAATGATGTTTAACATATTGGCCCCTAAAGTGCGAAGTTTGAGAATTTTTTTCAAGAGAGTGATGCACTTTATCATTCCAAGGATTGGATTGGAGACAACGGTAAAAAAACCTGTAAGAAACATTCAATGCAAATATTTAATCATCACTAAGGTATGCATTGCCATATTCAAAGAAAAACAAACTAAATGTTCTGGTACAGATATGAATTTAGCATTACATCAAAAGTAGACATAGTATGGGCGCAACCACTTGTTATGAATAAGTCGATTGTAACATGAATACATAACTCGCAACATGGATGGTTGAAACTAGATCCAGGGTCTTGATTTTTTCTTCTCGAACTAGTTTGAATCTATCCATGCGAATGATTGTTTCTAATTCGAACATGGTAGAAACCACTTGATTACTGGTCAATGAAGAAAACCATTAACAAGTGTGAGAGAAACCACTAGTAATGAAAATGGCTCTCAAAGTACCACAATACAATCTATAAAATTTGAATGAATGATTTGCAGTCGAACACTCATAGAGTCATTTGATCGAAGGCCAATGATGAAAATCTATTGTTGAGGCGAGAAACCTGTCGTTAGGTCATGCATATTCCAAGGTACTGATAAGATTTATAGTTCATCTTCCTAGATAATGAGATGATGTCAATAGATCCTCACAGGACGACCTACCACACGAAATTATAATGTCAAGTTTTGAAGAAATGTTTTGCAAGGATTAACTTGGGGATGGTCAATGTGAATGGAGACAAATGTTTCCAATGAATAGTGAATTTTAAGTTGAAATTTCTCTCGAACACATAACGACATTTTAAATGACTTGGCAACATTTGGCTTAAAGATAATACCCAAAACCGGTTGAAGAATTTAAATGAGGTTTGATTAACTGTAAGACAAAATTATTAACCAACCCAAACACGAGTGTGAAAAAGTGTCATGTTCAAGAGATACATGTTGCTTTTAAAAAAAAGTATAAAATATGGATTATTTTTCTCACTTTTTCCGCCACCATTATTGGCAAGTACCTCATTATTTTTGTCAAGCTTGAGGAGGATAAAATTTTCTTGTTTTGTAAGCTCATTCTTCAGATGAGTCCATCTCAGTAAATTTTAAAAACCCTAAGAATGAGTGGTTTGGTCCTGTTGTAATCGACAGGTCATGCACTATTTAATTTTAACGAGTCCAACATAGGATTAACTCGGTGTTTTTCAGTTATAGGGAGTTAGAGGAAAAACATAAGTAAACTCCGTAGTGTTATTTTTAGTAAGTTAAGTCTCTCAAACCCAAAAAAGGATAAAAGTATGTAGGAGAGAACTCTATTGACCATTCTTAGTCAACGTATACCTTTTTCTTAATTCGTCTAGTTCAGTCTGGAAAAGGGGTAAACTTATACTGAATATATAGTTGTTCGTTTATTTTAACGAGTTCGAATTATCAAGTGCTCAAAAATCTTCTCATGTTTAGAGATTATGAAAAGGGCTTAAAAGAGGACTCCATCGTTTCTCTTTTTAGTATTTTTTGAGAGCCCGAAAAAGTGATAAAAGATTACTCATTGTCAAAATTATTCGTTTTCAGTCACAACCTGTTCTCTGCACAAAAACTCAAAAATTATAATCATATTCTCTCAATCATGGTAAAAGCATTGATCCAGGTGGATATTGGTGGCCACCCACCTATTCCACTTGGCCCCCCACCATTGTCTCTTTCAGTTTTTCCGTTTTGGCATAACTTACTATTTTTAGCAGTTTTTCGGGTCCTGAACTTCCGGAGCCGTTTTGAGGCCCTAAACGACGTTTTTTGGGTACGAAAGCGCCAGCGAATTTTCTGATAAAATTCGTCCCGACAGCTGTAGTCCTCAGATAGAGCTTTCTAATGATGTATCATATGCGTCAAACGGAGATAGTATGCCAAAGTTACGTCCCTGGGAAGTTGAAACACCAATTTACCCAAACGGGGCCCATAGTTTTGGCGCTTCATCTCCTAGGGTTAGGTTTTTGGGATGTTTAGGGTTCTCCGTTGTTTATCAATAATAAATAGGCCCTCCCGCCTCATTGTAAAGCAGTTCAGAGGTCTGTAGCCACCACATCTCTTCTCATAGATTCGCTACCAGCACCCTAGCTATTTTATTCCCATAATGTCTGTAAGCATCTTTCTGTTATTTGATATTAATGAAATGAAGTGTTATTTCCGCTGCATCTCTGTATTTATGGTTATGTGTCTATTCTGTTGCGTTCCTGCATAAATCCGGATCAAGCATTCAAAATTTAGCTTGTAAATGTCAAAATAAACAAAATAATATTATTTTATTCATGAAAACCTATAAAAAGTTGTCAGAACAAATCATTTTTACCTTTTGATTTCCAGAGCAGTGAAAATGAGTTTTAAACATAGATCTTCTGAAGTGGATATCGGGAGAACCAACCAAACATTTCATAAACCTTCAATTCCAAGTATTTTATCTCTTCATTGTCTTGATTTTCATCTCTTTACTTTTTCAATTTAAGTTTTTAGATTATTTTTTTTGGAGGAAAATTTGTTTTAGAATCAACCCTCAGGGGTGCGCAGGTTTTTGTGGCAAAACCCGCGCACCCCGATGATTTTTTAATATAAAAAATCACCCTGCTACCATGGTTTTTATACATAAATCATGCGCAAAAATGCACCATTTATGAATAAAAATTGCGCAAGTGTTGTGGTGTTTTCAAAAATATAATCTCCTTCCATAAAATTTGCTCCAAATTCTCCCACAAGTTTTCTAATGTTCCTAAATTATTGTTTACAGGCAACCAATCATACTTTAGTGGAGATAATTTGAGAATGAATCACACGATAATGAAGCCATTCATAGTCCAGAAACACTTCGTGTGTTGAAAAATTTCGGTTTATACAAATTTTGGGAAATACAAGGAATGAAGGCCAAAGTGAAACTCATGAATTGGCAGGATAATGCCTAGGTTGTCGAGGAACAATGTTTTATCATCGGGGATCACAAGCTTGTGATTGAAACAATGGATATTTATTTCCTCATCGGTTTACCCTGAAAAGGAAGAGACATTTCCTTATGCGGCACATGACCAAGGGGACTACCTACTGCTTCTTATATGGTGCAGTATTTCACACAAGATTCACAATTGAAGGATGCCCATATCGAAATAAAGACCATTGAACAAATAGACCTTAAAATAATTGCTTTTAAAGTTACTCAATTGTGTGGCAGTGAAACTGCTCATGTGGATACCAAAGCATATATGGAGACTATTGTGAGTGTTCCAAGGGAACAATTTTTAAATAGTGTGAAGGAGTGTTAGTCAATATGAAAGGCCAACTCATGCAAGAAAAGAATGGGAAGATGAAGAACTTTGGTTATGGAGCCATTCTCATATCTTTCTCTTTGGAGATAATTCCACTCCTTGTACCTCAGTAGCTATTAGTGGATCCGATAGGACTGAGGGAATGGTGGTCCCATGGTCTGATATACTCAGTTTTTGGTATGGCTCAGGACCCAAATCTTCATGATTGAAGATTTTCCTAATGCAGGGGTTGATTTCAGGGGTGATCCCAATGTATCACTCCCACTAGTAACACAGTGGGATGCGTGAGGTAAAAAGTCTCATTTTGAGTTTTTATATCATCTAATTTTTATTTTATTTTTTATCATCAAATACTGAAAAAAACATTAAAATGCAGATGTTGGCCCAACACGACCAGTGGTGCTTTGTAATTTTGATAGGCAAGAAGCATAGCCCATAGTGACAACTCTACCACTTACTAATTCAGTAGAGGCTTTTGCATAGTTGGAACACAACCTGGAGAGGCTAACCATTGAAATCCCAGAGAATGGGACAGACAATTTGCCTCTCAGATACAAGAGACATGTGACTGGGGTTCCTAGTCCATTTAGGCGATATCTGTGGAGAGCGGTGCATGTTATACTCTGCTACCATGATCATAATCATGGATAGTTGATGGTTGATTTAGATTGGCGTTTTGTTTTTTAATATTAGTATCTTTAGATCCTAAGGTGTTTGAAAATTATGATCACAGAAAATGTAATATATTTTGACACAACTATTTCGACCTAAACTACTTTCGATCTCTGAGTATCTTGTTCAATATGGATTGAATATTGTTTTTTTTTTTACTTTCAACGCTGCAAATGTCTATTTAAAACTTTATTAGTCAATGCATTAGTTAATGTGTTTAAATTTCTTTAAATGTGTTTATATTCAATGTAATAAGAATGTCATTGCAAGAGACGAACCCTTAAAAACATTCTTAAGAAAAATGAATTTCTGATTGCATAAATATAGTTCAAATGTAATACAATGAGTTTAGAATCTAACCTGAAAATAAAAAATTGAGTCCCAAATGAAATGGAATCAAATAATAGCTCAATGACTGCACTATATTGTCCAATATTGTTCGTTTTTTGACCGAGGCAAATCCCATGAATATAAACTAACTCATCAGTGGGTGAATAGATAACCCAAGTAGTAGAAGATAAGTTTTGTGTACTACGACAGGCGCGGTCAGCAAAGCCTATGTAATTATGAGGGAATATCGACATCTGTAGTATCGAGATTAATCAAGATAAGCAGCAAAAGTAGTGAAAACTTGGCAAGAAAAATAACTAATCTAAGGCACACTTCTCTAATCTAAGGCACACGCTTCTAAAATGTAACTAATGTAGGAAGGAGATACTCACACGAAAAATCATGCCTAATATCTCTTTAGATAAAGACAATTTCTGGGCTTATCTAAAGAGACGTCGTCATAATCAACTAATTCATAGGCCCCTTTTGCAAGAACATGCTTAACAATAAAAGGACCGTGCCACATTGGTTCAAATTTACCAACCCCTAGTTTATCATGAGATTTATCATATACTAAGACTAGGTCACCTTCTGAATATATATGAGGGTTAATTCTTTGATCATATTGAGCCTTAACATGTTTTTTAGGAGAGATTCAATAGCTAATGAAGGGGTGTGGTGAGTTTTGTCTAACTGTGCTAGGTATAAGAAACGTTTTTCCTCTTCAGAGGTAATTGGTAATAGCTCAATGGATAGTTTGCATGACATAAATTCACATTCAATGGGTAAAAAATATTCTAAACCATAAACGAGTTGAAAATAAGTAAACCCTATGGATGTTTTTGTAGAGGTACAGTATGCCCACAATGTAGAAAAAATAATGGTATGCCAAATCTATTTATGGATTCCTATAACTCTTTTAATCATGTTGGTTAAAACCTTGTTAACAACCTCAACTTGGCCATTGGCCCGTGGGTCATATGGTGTGGAATTATCATGGTGTAGGCAAATCTGAGCAGAAATTTTAGTCATCATAATGTTTCAAAAGTGGCTACCATGGTCTGTAACGATATCTTGAGGGACACCAAACCTAACAATCACATGATTGAATACGGAAATAGCTGCAATTTTTCCGTTGGGCATGAATTTAGGCATCGCATCGTCCCATTTGGTAAATTAATCTATAGCGAGAATAATATGCCCATGACCCACGACAGAGTGAGGGTTACATGTAATGAAATCGATGCCCCATTTTGCAAATGGATAGACAATTGTGATTGGGTGAAGAGGAGATGGAGGTGCATGCATTTTCCAATAAACAATCTGGCAATTGTGGCATTTTCTATCTACAAGGATACAATATTTAAATAGCGACGACCAGAAATAGTGAGTGTGGAAAATATTTTGTGCTGTGGAAAACCCAGACAATATATGACCACCACATGCTCCAGAATGGTAGTCATTTAAAACCCTTTCGGTTTCTTCGTGAATTATACAATGTCCAAAAAAAGAATCGTCACCACCAGGATAAAGAGTGACGCTAAAAATATTGTATTGTTGAGACTGGTATCAAATTATACATCAACCAGATCATGAAACTTCTAGCCAAAAGATTTTGGTTTGAAGATATATAATGATATCTCCATACCAAGGATCTAATGTACTGATTAAAAACAAAGATTCATCGAGAAGATGGTCCTGTTGGAGCATGGTCCCCTAGGGTACATTTTTTAGTATATTTTTGTATAATCATGCATATGTGCATTGCGTGGAAAGGTCAAGGGGATTTGGGGCAGGTCAAAGTCCCTATTTTATGTTAATGGGTTATAAGTGTAAACTATGGGCCTCAAATCATGGTTTGAGACCATAGTATCTGCGCACTAAGCTAGTATAAATATGTAAGGGTTGAGTCATGAAGAGATATATATTTTCTGGTAATTCTTAGGTTGATGAAATTTGTGTAAAGGTTTTTTTCTAAGTTTGGGTTTTTGTTTAGAAAGGCTCATGCTGGCTGTGTGCGTAGAGACCTAGTCCTGGCTATGTGGGGACACTACCCGCTGTTTTCACGGAATGGTAATTGTAAGGGAAAGGTATGTTTGTACTGAAATGTTGGAATCTAATACAAACACTATTTTTGGTGAGGCATTGTGTGATCTGTTTCACATTTTAGCTTTGAGATCGCTTAATTATGTTATGCTTAACTGTATCTGCGAGAGTAGGTCTGTACTTTATGCATGAATATATGTTGATGGTTGAGTACATGACTAAATATTCTTAAGTAAATGCGCAGTTTGAAGATATGATCCTATTCTTATATATTTGTGGTGAATTTTATGTACGATTCATCTGTTTTTTGCATTATCCGTGGTTGCGACAAGTCGATCTGATAAGTATTTTTTTGTAATTGCGCTCATTTTTTTCTGATCTATATAAGTTCTGCAATCAACCTGTTTAGGGCCACCACATTATTTTTTTCCTCTAGGTGCAGAAACTTGGTTCCAACACTCACCACACTGCTTCAGGTGAGACTTTGATTTGTGCAAGCAGGTCATTGCCGAAAGGTCTAGTAGTTGGATGGTTTGTTGGTTACACGATATAATCTGAACGTGGGTCAGGACCCCTCAAGCCAAAAAATGGTTCCATTGTCAGGACCAGGATCATTTTGAGGGATATTTGATGTTGTGTGACCCTACATAGAATGAATTTAAAGATTGGCTGGATATAAATATCCTTGAATTCACGATCCAAGAGAATAAAAGTTCTAAGATATCACCTGAAAAGTGTGTTCAGAAGTACATCTATACAGAAGTTGACAAGTTATTATTTTTCTCCTTTGCAATTGAGCTGCATGAGTGGTTGTCATGACTGACTGAATTCAATACCTGCGTGAAGGATGACGCAGTCACTGAGTGGACTCCTGAATTAATATAGCAATTATAAAATATAGGAAATAAGATCACCCACATGATATTTCATTGGATTGATTGTGTCTTGGGAGAATTTGTGACTGAATTTTCCATTCATCAATTTGTGTCATACTATGAAGCAGAAAGAATATTTTTCAACGATCCTGGAGGTATGTTCCTACACTCTTTGAATTTTTTGGTGAAGATGCTATTATGTGAACAACACTCTCTATGCCAACATATTGCATGAATGTCCTGAAGAGGCCCGACTACGCGTAGTGGAAAAACTACCGCAAATACCTAGAGAAAGGATTTATTTATACCCCTCTTAAGCATAGATGTGATAGCGATGGTGAACTAGAAATTAGTAGCTCTAATAAATTTGCGCACTCTGAAGAAGAGGAAGTATCTCGAGAAGAATTTTCATCAAATCAATTTTTAACAAAGAGCCTTGACTATATTTCAGATCCCATCCACTCCACTTCCAGACTCATCTCATAAAGCGCCCACTCCATCGCGCACTCCATCAACATCTCCACCTTCCCCAGGCACATATATGTCTGCGTCTATGAAGCTACCTACTTTTAGAGGTATTGGAAATGAAGAGAACGAGAAATTTTGGTTTATGAATAACACTGTATGGATAGCTCAATAGGTTAATAACGATGATATTAAGAAAACACAATTAGCCAATGATTTCCAATATTGCACATTAGATCGGTATATCAGATATGTCCAATCAAACCCTAATGCCACTTCGGATGAAGTGAAATATGCCCTAAAATAACAATTCAAGAAGCCTAAGTCATATGTTCAGTTCGTTACAGAAATGAAAGAGATTCAGCAGGAGGTAAATGGATATACGTGGGAGGAAAATCAAAGGCTGAAGCATACTATCAGAGATGGTGGATTTACTATCAATGATACCCAACACAAGGAGTGGTTTATTTCTATGCTACTCCCACATCCGTGCCAACCCTTGGGTCAGAAAAAGATTGCCATGCAGGCTGAGGCTATGGATATTGCAATGAAATTAGAAGCTACCCCAACACTTGTTGCACTTGGAACTCAATATATTTCGAGTCAGTTGGAATAAATGCATTTGGAGATTCAGAATCTGCACAAATATGAGGGAAAGGAGGTATGCACAGAGGTCTGGTGCATAATATGTAAATCTACTAGGCACCATAAGGATCAGTGTCTCGTCTTCAATAATTATATGAATGTTGGAGGACCTAGCCCACTGAAGAATGCAACTAGGCTGATACGGTGCACAATCTGTCAAGTTGTGGGTTTGCATGGAAATATTTTTTCCAAGGGTTGGAAATTATCAGCCTGAGCAGAAGCATCTATTTTTAAGATTATGTTCATCATTGGGGCACGATGAGAGGCATTTTCGAACTTATGATATGATGTTAGACAAAGTTGAAATATATAGAATGTAGGCCTAACCTACCTCACCATCATCCTCGTGTGGGCGTGGTGGATTTCAGAATAGAGGAAGAGGAAGAGGAGGTGGATTAACTAGTTGAGGAAGGGGGCAGGTAATTCTTTGCTACTGTAGATATGTTGGTCACTATGCGCGCGACTGTCCCAATATAGTGCAAAAATCATGCAGGTATTGTAGATATTTTGACCATGTAATAGAATATTTCCCTCTATTAATTGCTAAGATGTAGGGGAAAAATATGTATACTCTGACGGAGAATCTTCAGATGGTTAGAATAAAATCTTGCGAGGAAGATCCTGGTGTGAATGTGGTCATTAGGAGCGGTGCAACCACTAATGAAGATAAGAGAGAAAACATGGATACTGACCTTTGGATTTGTAAGGTACATAAGACAAAAGATGGATTTGATTCACAATGTGCAAAAAAGACTTTTGTGGAAGCACAAAAGGGGTTTGCATAAGGAAGTGCATCAACATCAAGTAGACCCATGAAGGAGGTAGGGGTAGATGAAGTAATATAATCCTTTATACAAGCTTGCATTAAGTTACTGTGAAAAAAAAGGCGGTCGAGAACCTTCAGGACTTGATAGACAACTAGGTAGAAAAGGAACAGTCGCTGGTAGAACAAAAAGTTGTCAACAAAATATATAAGAATAAGCAGAGTACGGGGTAAGAAATGTGTATGACTGTGTATATCAGTGCTTATGAGATGGATCAGGTTATTCTAGATGTGGGGTCCAATGCAAATTTCCTACATAAGAAAACCTAGCAGTGCATGGGAGAACCCAAGGTGGAATGGTATACCATTCAACTACGCATGGAAAATCAATAGAAAATCATTCCATTAGGAAGGTTGTCATAGGTCGTAGTCAGTATTTAAGGTGTTAAGGTGATTGCAGACTTCGAATTTATACAAATTGTGAATGATAGTGATCCTTATCCTACGCTATTGATATGGATGGTGTCATAAAGTTGAAGAAGTGAAGAATGGAGTTTGAAAGAAATGGAACCATATTCCTCATCCCCCTAGATCCAATAGAAGGTGCGAGATACACAGAACCTGTGCAAGTTGATGATGATATTGACTAGATCTATAACCTGATTCTATGCGAGGAATATTGCAATAACCCAACGGCTGATGAAAATATTAATTGGGAAAAGGATAGCTCTTGCTTCTCAGATTCTGATGAATAATTGGAAAACTAGTAGAACAGGTTGCATGAAGTATATGTGTTACGTTGCAATAGAGTGTCCAGATATCTTCGATGTATAACATCAGAGGTACACGAATTACACATTATGATGGTTTAGCTGATGTAAGCATTTTTTTAGGAGATCTTGAAAGAACTATCCCAGAAGGATAGAGATTCCATTCCTTGGATCTCGGATTGTGTGCTACTCTAGCATGATGATGGGATAATCATAAAGAAAACATGGGAAATTTTGATGAATGCATGTGAATGATGAGATTATGCTTTGAATGTCGAACTATCATAATGGAAGAAGTAGACTATGGAAAGGATGATCCACATAGATATTTAGCTAAATGGAGTCAGGTATGAAACATAGAACCGAGACAAAAATGGGTCCACATGTTCATTCATACATTGGGGAAGGTACCTACTGATTGGTATCTGGAGATAGATCTACGCCAAGGTAATAGTGAATGGTCTGTGGTGATAGAGAGTTTCATTCTAACATTAAGCTTTGAGAGTAAGTTTGACAAGATTGGTAAATCATTGCATAATATTCAAGAATTTATATTTGACACAACAAATCGAACGTTAGAGTGCCTTGACAACATGGGATGCGTAGATGAAAGATATTGTAAATTCTAGAAATCTAACGGTTGAATTAAATGAAGAAGATACAAGGAATATTATTATTATGGAATCCGAGGTACAACGTGTAGTTCTTGGGCCCTCAATCACTTCACTAGATGTCACAAAGCCTCCAAATATTCAACAGGTGAATATTGGGTTTGAAGAGAAACCAAATTTGGCAAAGATTGGAGATTATTGGGATGATGACATAGTAGGAAATTTTTTTGAGTTATTGACAGTGATCCAGATTTATGCAGGAATGCTACAGAATACAGAAATAATCATAAACATAGAAATGCAATGGAAATAAGGATTCATTTCATTAATATCAAATCACATAAATATGCTTACAAACATGATGGAAATAAAATATCTAGGGTGCTGTTAGCGAATCTCTAAGAAGAGATGTGGTGACTACAGACCTCTGAACTGTATTATAATGAGGGTCGAGGGCCTATTTATTATGGAGAAACAATGGAGAATTCTAAATGCCCAAAAACCTAACCCTAGGAGATGAAGTGCCAAAAATATGGGCCCCGTTTGGGTAAATTAGTGTTTCAAATTCCTAGGGATGTAACTTTGGCATACTATCTCCGTTTGGGGTTTCAAAACAGCTCCAAAAGTTTAGGACTCGAAAAACTACTAAAAATAGTAAGTTGTGAAAAAAAACTAAAAGAGACAATGGTGGGGCCCCAAGTGGAAAAGGCAGGTGGCCACCAATATCCACCTGGATCATTCCTCCCCCCTTAGGAAGAAATGGTCTGCATTGCATTGAGTTCCTCCATGAGATGAGGAAACTTCTGTTGAACTTGGTCCTTGGTGAACCACTTTCCTTGGTGCAGGAGTTGGCCAGCTTTGACAACTTGATACAGTTGGATCTTCTGTCGGCGAGTGTTCCTGATTTGCATGTCCATGATATAGTCTGTGGTGGCCTATTCCATGCAGTCTGGGTTTAACTCTTTTGGTGTGAGTTCTTCTGCAATGTCAGAGGTGTCCAATACAGGCGGGAAGTAGGGATGAAGGCAGTCTACATTGAATACTAGGTGCAGACCAAGGAATGGTGGCATACTAAGCTCGAAGGAATTGTTCCCTATAGCCTTGGTGATGGTGTACGTCCCATATTAGAGTGGGCGAATCTTGTGGTGGGGTCCAGTGAGGCACTCCTTCTGCAAATGTAGCCACACTTTTTCACCCACCTGGAAGTTATGTGGCACTTGATGTTGATCATGTTGTTGCTTGTACTTAGCATTGGCTCTCTCCAATATGTCATGAACCTGTTGGCAGATGTGCTGAATGCGCTCGATGAAGTTGTTTGCTTTGTCAGCTTCAGACTGGACATGACTCGAATCACTGTAAGTAGCTGCAAATGGCATGGCTACGTCAATGGGACATAGTGGCTACAATCCTAAGCCCACCTGAAAGGGGCTGTGGCCGGTTGAGCTGTGGAGAACCCGGGGTATAACTGTGTTGTACATAGGGAAGGCTCTCATCCCATGTGCGTGGATGCTTTGAATTGTACATGAGTAGAATGTGTACAATCGTCCTATTGATGACCTCTATCTGGCCATCAGTTTGGGGATGCAAAGCTGTGGAATTGGTGAGATTGGTGTCCAACATTGACCAAAGGCTGGACCAAAATGTGTTAAGGAACCTGTTGTCGCGATCTAATATGATAGACTGTGGGATCCCAAAGTACACCCACACTCGTTCAAAGAAGAGTTTAGCAGTGGCTTCTGTTGTGATATTCTTCTTGCAGGCCACCATAATGGCCATCTTTGAGAATCTGTCGACGACCACGAAAACACAGTCATTTCCATGCTTAGTAGAAGGAAGGCCTGACATGTAATCCATGGAGATGGATTCCCAAGGTCGACTAGGGGAAGGTATCAAAGTATAGAGCCCTTCCTTCTTGATGGCCAATTTGGAAATGGCGCAAGAAGTGCAGGATCTGATGTACTTCCCGACATCCTATTGAAGGTTCGACCAATAGAAATACTTCTTCAGTACTGCCACTATTTTCTCGACACCAAAATTCCTAGCAACTCGACTGTAGTGCGCTTCCCATATCATCTTGGCACGCTCTCTTGAAGGAACACAAAGGTGTCCTAGGTGACATAATAGTGCACCTTGGAGGTGAAAATTTGGAACTTGTATACCCCCTAAGAGTGCCTTATATGTGGAGCTGAATTTTGGATCGCTCTTGTAGAGAAGCGGCCAATCAGAAGTCTCATGCCCATAAGAGTTGAGAACGGTGGTTATGGCCACGATCGGTGGTTGGCTGAGGCAATCTGCAACATTATTGGTGCTACCCTTCTTGTACTTGATGTTTAAATGAAATTGTTCCATATATGTGGACCACTTCTCATGGTGATCGTTCTGCAACTTCCCTTGTGTCTGTATGAACTGCAGGGGTCGGTGGTCTGTGTGGATGACTATCTCCTTCCCCAAAATATAATGCTTCCATTGTCGACAAGCCTACACAATAGGATAAATTTCTTTGTCATAAGTGGGATACTTTCGAACTATGTCAGAAAATGTCTCACTGTGATATGCCACTGGATGCCCCTGTTGAGTAAGAACTACCCCAATAGCATAGTCAGAGGCATCTATCTCGATCTCAAATGGTTGTTGCAAGTCTGGTAATGTGAGCACTAGGGCAGAACAGAGGCGATGTTTCAATTCTACGAACGCCTTCTGTTAAGATTCCGACCAACATAATTTTTCTTTCACTCCTCCCTTGGTGACTTGACTCAAGGGCCAAGTGATATGAGAGAATCCCAACACGAACATGCGGTAGAAATTAGCAAGACCTAGAAAGCTGCGAATCTCTATTAGGGTGGTTTGGGCTGGCCAATCCCGAATGACTTGGATCTTGGTTGGATCCACGTGCACCCCTCTTTCATCAATAATGTATCCCAGATATTGAACCTGGGTCATGCCAAAAGTGCACTTCTCCAAATTGACACACAACTTGTGTTGCCACAGTGTTTGGAGGACTTCTCGAATGTGGTGGAGGTGCTCTTCCCAAGTCTGGCTAAAGATAAGAATGTCATCCAAGTATACCACAACAAATGAGTTGGTGAATGGACACAAGATGTCATCCATCAACCTCATGAAGGTTGCAGGAGCATTTTTCAATCCGAAAGGCATGATGAGCCATTTGAAAAGGCCCTCCTTGGCTTTGAAGGCAGTTTTCCACACATCATAGGGTTCGATTGGTACCTGGTGATACCCAGACTTCAAGTCGATCTTGCTGAAATATTTTTCCCCTTTGATTTGGTCCAGAAGGTCATCAATTCATGGGATCGGGTACCTATTCTGGATAGTGATCTTATTCAGTGCCCAATAATCAATACAGAGTCTCCAAGTCCCATTCTTCTTCTGTACCAACACGATAGGGCTCCCACAGGGAGATGAACTTGGCCAGATGTGACCTTTCTATAGCAGCTCATGAATATGCCTCTTGATTTCATCATTCTTCAGAATAGAGTGCGTATAGATCAGTCCATTGGGTAGTGGCGCACCTGGGGTTAGGTCAATGGGGTGCTTGACCTGGCAATGTAGAGGCACCCCTGTGGGTGAGGTGAAGATGTCCCCATACTCCTCCAAAACCTTGTCCATTTTTTGTTGTCGTGCAGAGGAGCCATGGCTGGAGGTCGTGGCCACAGTCTTCTACTTGCCCTAGGGGTGGATCATCAGGAAAAAAAATTTCCTGTTTTGGGAAATGAGCTTACTGCATTTTTTTGCAGTAAATAAAGAGATAGTGGGAGGTGGTGGTACCTCTAGTATCCTGTACAAGTTATTTCCCAAAGTAACAATAACAACATGGGGCCGGGACTCATACACAACATGTCACTTCCACAAGTATGGTTGACCTAATAATACCTCAGAAACATCAATAGGAGCAATGTCACACAATACCTCATCCATGAAGGGCTTGATGGCATAAGGAAGGCTGCACTGTTGGCTGATGCGGAGATCCCGTCCTTGGTGAAGCCACCCGATTGTGTATGGTTGTGGGTGCGCTGTGGTCGGCAAGCCCAACCGCTTCATGACATCTGCTGAAATGAGGTTCTTTTGGCTCCCATTGTCGACACTAAACCATATTGGGGAACCCTTTACCCACATCCGATAGTGGAAGAGATGCTCTGCCTCCTCTGGATCTTATAGTTACTATTTATGGATCTTTGTAGTGGCAACAATGGCATTGGGCTACGCATCAATAATCTGCTTCCCTTTGTCATTCACCTTGTCAGGTTCTGATTCAGAGTCAGAGCATGCATCTGATTTAGAAGCCCTCATCTCGGCCACTAGCGACTGCTTGGCCTGACACTCACTTGTGTTGTGAGTGGAGCTCTTAAGGAACTCACACCACTTTCCCATGTCCTTCTTTGGCTTAGTGGTGTTGTTATTTGCTTGTGTCTTTGGCAGGTTGTCTTGGGCCGCCATGCCTTGGCTTTGTCCTTTGTTCTACGGTTTGGGGGCACCTTTCCCTTGCTTTTGATTCGTAGATCCAAAGTCTCGCTTCTTCTGTTTGAATTTCTGCTCAATCTTGGCAGCATACTGGTATGTTGTACCAATCGAGGAGATGTCGAGGAACTCCATTTCCTCCTGAATTTATCTATGCAGAAAATCACGATACTTTAGCACCAAATGTTTCTCTAAATCTCTGATACCTAACTTTGTGCACAGGGTATGGAACAAATTCGTTAGCTCATGCACATCTTGATCCCTTTGTTGCCTCAACATGGTCCATTGTATGTACTTGTCCTCATAGCTCCCCACAGGATAGTATTGTTCCTTGATGGCATCTCAGAAAGAATTCCAAGTGGGTACGGCTAAGAATAGAGAGGGTTCTGTTTCATCTTTTTTCTCACAGTAGGTTTCCCACCAATCCTTGACATGGGGGGTAGCTTTGAGGAGTGCAAAAATAATCTTCTCCCAGTCAGAAAAATCATGAATCGAGAAATATCCTTCTAATAGATTCAACCATCTATCTACAACATCTGCATCTATTTGACCATCAAATATGGGAATGTCAAAGTTTACTTGTACCTTAAATGGAATCGTGCTTCCAGAGTGGATGATGGATGTAGATGCGCCGCTGGTGGGCAGTCATTGAAGGATCTAGGAAAATTTATCCATCATCACGTTCCTTTGTTTTTTCAGGGCCTCCTCGAGAAATATTTTGATAGGATCTCCTGATCCCTCATCTTTCTTTTCATCCGCCATGGGCGTCCGTCGGGGTTTGCGAGGCTGATCTTGCAAAGGTTCCACCAGCTCGAGCCCTAACTCCTTATACCCCAACCTTGTTGAGGACATGAAAAGAAGGATCGAGAAAAAATAGATCGATCTGATACCACTGATCCAGATTTATGCAGGAATGCTACAAAATACAAAAATAATCATAAACATAGAAATACAATGGAAATAAGGTTTCATTTCATTAATATCAAATCACATAAATATGCTTACAAACATGATGGAAATAAAATAGCTAGGGTGCTGGTAGCAAATCTATGAGAAGAGATGTGGTGACTACAAACCTCTGAACTGTATTAAAATGAGGCTTGAGGGCCTATTTATTATGGAGAAACAATGGAGAATTCTAAATGTCCAAAACTTAACCCTAGGAGATGAAGTTCCAAAACTATGGGCCCCGTTTGGGTAAATTGGTGTTTCAACTTCCCAGGGACGTAAATTTGGCATACTATCTCCGTTTGGGGCTTCAAAATGGCTCCAAAATTCCAAGACTCAAAAAAATGCTAAAAATAGTAAGTTGTGAAAAAAAACTGAAAGAGACAATGGTGGGGCCCCAAGTGGAATAGGCGGGTGGCCACCAATATCCACTTGGATCAGACAGAGTATCAGGAATTATTCCCTACAAAGTTATCATAATTGAAAGGAATAATTGGAGAACTTGGAGTTATGAAGACCACTTTGAAACCTGATGCGCGCCTGGTGAAGCAGTGCCGATACAGATTGAATTCCAAATACAATCAGAGGGTAAAGGAAGAGTTGGATAAAATGGTTGTTGTAGGCATTATAGAACCAATAGAATATTATAATTGGGTGAGTCCCATGGTAGTGCAAGACAAGAAGACAAAAGGAGAAATCAGGATTTGTGTAGACCTACGCAATTTGAATGATGCATGTGTGCATGATCCATTCCCAAATCCATTGTCTGATCAAATCCTAGACAATGTCAGAGGAAAAGAAACTTATTCATTCACAAAAGGGTTTTCAGGGTATCATTAGATCAAGATTGCACCAGAATATTGCAATAAGGATACCTTTGTAATAGAATGGAGATATTTTGAGTATACAGTCATGCCGTTTGGCTTGAAGAATGCACCTTCCATCTTCTCAAATGTAGTAGTGGTTTCCTTTAAAAAATTTATCCATAAGTCCATGGAAGTATACTTTGATGATTGGACTAGTGAAAAAGAATGTTGCCAATCTAGGCTCAATGTTGGATACTTGTAGAAAATATCAGATTTAACTAAATTTGAAGAAATGTATATTCTAAGTGTCATTCGAGATATTTTTGGAACACATTGTCTGCAAGCAAGGGTTGATGGTAGATCCCGCGAAGATCGAAGTAATATTTAATCTGGAGATACCTGAGAATGTCAAACAACTATGCTCAATATTGGGGGACACTGGGTATTATCAAAAGTTCATTTAGGGATATGCACTAATAAATGCAGCCATGGAGAAACTGCTTAAGAAGGATGTGACATTCAGTTGGGATGAGGAATGTCTAAATTGTTTTGAATTATTGAAGGAAAATATGGTCACTATGCACATACTGGTGTTTCCAAATTGGTATAAGGTGTTTCATGTGCATGTTGATGCCTCTTGTATTGCGCTCAGAGCTATTTTAGCGCAGCCAAGAGATGGAGAGATTGATCACCCTATTTCCTATGCCGGATGAAAAATCTGAAGCAGAAAACAAAATTATTCAATCACAGAAAGAAAAGGATTAGTGATGGTGTATGTGCTCAAGAAATTCTGCCACTACCTGCTAGGAGGACATTTTAAGATGTTTACTGATCATTCTTCTTTGAAGTACCTTGTCAATAAGCATGTTTTATGGGGGAAGATCTATATGTGGTTGTATCTATTCCAAGAGTATGACTTTGATATCATTGTGAAACTAGGAAGACTAAATTCTCGACCCAACCATCTATCGCACATTGAGACTGGTGAAGAACCTACGAACTTGGAGGATGGATTACCATATGCACAGTTATTTGCGATCAAGCTAGTTGATGATAATTTACTTGATATTATTCAGTTACTGACTGTTGGACAAGCACCTAAATAATATATATTACAAAAGAAGAAAGAGCTCATGGTGCACACAACTGAATTCACTATTATTGCTAGTCAATTGTACAAGATGGGTGTAGATGTAGTTCTACGAAGATATGTTTTGGAGTATAAAAGGAGTGCAATATTAGACGAAGCTCATGGAGGGGTTTTCAGTGGTCACTATGTAGGTAAATCGACCACGCTAAATATTTTGTGAGTTGAGTTATGGTGGCCCACACTGCACAATGATTCCTATGCACATTATTGTGCATGCGATGTATGCCAGAGGACTAGAAATCCATCGCACATAGATGAGATGCCCCTACATCCATAGATGGAATTGTAAGCATTTGAGAAATGGGCCATAGACTTTGTTGGACCTATTAACCCTGTAGGCAAGAAGAGTGGCGTGTGTTACATAATCACTGCGATTGACTATGTAACTAGATGGGATGAAGCTAAGCCTGTGAGGGATTGTACTGCATATACGCTTGCGCAATTCATCTTCAATAATATTTTGAATCCATTTGGATGTCCTAAGATTATAATTAGTGATCAAGGTGTGTAATTTTTGAATGAAGGAATTAAAGCATTGATAGATGAATTATGGATTCATCATCAGAAGAGTACTCTATATCACCCACGGGTGAATGGTGCGATGGAAGCATTCAAAAAAATATTGGAGACTACGATTACCAAGGTTTCCAATGCTAACTAGAATGATTGGGATGAGCGCGTACCCACAGCTCTCTGGGCATATCAGAACACATGTAAAAATATGATTGGAAGGACACCATTTAGGATGGTATATGGGCAAGAATCTTTGTTTCCGATGGAGTTCATTGTTCCCACATTCACAAAAATGGTAGAAGTAGATGTTATGGTGGAAATTTTTTTACAAGTGGTCACACTTGAAGAATATCACTTTATTTAAAATTACCATCAACAGGTTCAGAAGGTCGGTGAAAAGGCATGACATGATAGGCACATTTGGAAAAATGTGTTTCAGGAAGATCATTTGGTATTTTTGTATCACATCAAGTTTGCGCGCCACCCAGGGAACTTGAAGATGCATTGGCTAGGGCCATATATTGTTAAATAAATCACTGATGGAGGTGTAGTATGCCTGGCCACACTGAGCGAGGATTATCTTCACGGATATTTCAATGGAAGTCGATTGAATCCATGCGTGGATGAACTTGTGCGTACGAAATGACTATATGGACGGATTATTGGATTTACACAGAAGCGATGGCGGATGTGTAGGAAGGTGTGACGTGCATGTAGTAGCTATGCCACGAGGTTGACTGGGTCATAGAGGTGCCAAAATATATCTTTTGGAATAGTAAATATAGAAAATACAGTTTTATTACCATTTAAGGGAGTGTCTAGGCTGCATTTAATGAGGGTATTTTCCTATATTTGGGACCGTTTTGTCATTTAAGGAGACACATTAATGCATAAGGGATGTTTGAAGAAATTCCTAAACCATAAATATGACCTATGGGGTTGCAATTTATCTATGAACTAATCATGCACGAAATTTTAACTATGAGGGCTTCTCAATTTATTACAAGTCCAATAAATTTTATCTATGTGTGACAATTTCTTGTTCTCGTGCATGATGAAGCACTCTAGTAGGGAGAGAACATACCTATAGATGTTGCATTGATCCATTGAATCATCATCTGACTTGACGAAGGCACAAATCCCATGGCATATTTTAGAGGAAATGCACAACCGTAAAGAGGGTGGCCAAAAAAATCAAAGCAAAGTATCAAGTGTCACCCCATAGCAGAGGCTTCATAGTAAGTGAGATCAATGATTCAATTATGCAATTAGAGATGCTCATCTTGGCCTGCAAGATGATGTGCAAGTGTCGACTTAAGGAGGTTCCTGCACAAGTAATTGCACTTGCAGAACAATGTGAAAAATGAGTAATTTACAGTTGGCCTCAATATTTATGCAAGGAGTTTTTGGAGAATGTATGCAAAGAAAAAGAGGATGGAAAGAAATTCTATTATTCTTAGCTCCTACTACTGATAGCCCTTATTGGTTGGAAAACACGGAGGAAACAAAGTTTCCTGAGATAGAGCCACAGATGTGCAAAGCCCCATGGTATGCCACACTATGGAATTCTTCCATCTGTGTGCGCATCATGGAGAATAAGATATTTTGGGTTCTGTGTGATGCCTCAATATTTGAGGCAGTGAAATATATGCCGAGGTTCTCTCCAAATTTGTACGACTAGTACAAGATGATCGCAAACTTTAAGGCAAATTTCCAGAACATGCACATCCGCACGAAGGGTTCAATCGAAGGAGTATGTTACAAATTGCAATATCTATTCACTGAGGATTATTTGTTGCACATCACTGTAGATTGGCCGCTAGCATGGCTTGAGCCAGGTGCATCAACTTCCATTCCTAAGATGCCTACCAAGCCTCGCACTGTTAAACATACAACTGAGAAGACAATAGAAAAATAAGCCACACCGACTACCACTGGTAAAAAAATTGATTTTGAAAGAGACACTGCACCTTAGAAGAATGGTGTCGTGCCAAAAGAGATAGAGGAGCTAGTGGAAGCACAACATTCCAAAGGCACAAAGCATGGTTCTTGTTGAAAATGCAAC
The DNA here is from genome assembly GCA_034641835.2 of Pinus albicaulis. Taxonomy (NCBI): domain Eukaryota; kingdom Viridiplantae; phylum Streptophyta; class Pinopsida; order Pinales; family Pinaceae; genus Pinus; species Pinus albicaulis. The sequence goes on along the minus strand of CM076578.1, from coordinate 542,631,982 downwards.
AAGATGATGGAGCTTAGTGAAATGAAGTCGCCTTCACTAAGTGGGCCCGCAGGCTATTTTTGGCGCAAAGTCTATTTTTAGACTATGTATATTTTTAGACATATGGATCATAAACTATGAGTTGCAGGATGATATTTATGGATGATTGGTCGAGTTGGTAAAAATATATGGACCTCTATTTTTAGACATTGGGCGGTTTCTATTTTTAGACTGCCAGGCTAAAAATAGAACAGTCATATATTATTAACCCTTAATAATATTTAGACTATAAACATTATCTTATCCTCTTGGAGCACTTCAGTTTGATGCTTGGATGTGGCACATGCAGCTGAAAGAAGGAAATACACTTTTCCTAAGGGTTAGTTGAAACTGTTACTTAGTTTGACTTGATTAGAACTCAGTGGCGTGATTTTGGTGGAGTTGATGAAATGATTCTAAGTGGAGATTGTGTTCGGTTGCTTAGTTGAACTAGTTGTATTTAAAGTCATGACAAATACACAATGATGAGTGGTGTGAATCAATTAATAATTAATTCATAATTAATATGTAAATCAGCAAAACATGGTCACTTTTTGTCACATAAATGAACAGGTAGAGCCATTCTGTGAAAATTACAGGTGAAAATTAGAGTCTCTTATCGGTTGTGACTATTGGCTATGCATGGTTGCACACATGATGGAGATTGTGGGGATTTCGTTGAATAGACGATTGAACTTGGATCTCATCATCAGCAATTTCATTAGGCGAGCGGACTTGTGGAGAGATTTGAACACGTGACTTTGTTCAGCTTCTAACTAGTTTTGTGTGTGCTGCTTCAGAGAGATAGTGCTGAGAGCTATGAGAGCTTTGTGCTATGTATTGTTACATGTTCTCTATCATTATAATATACAGATAGTTGGGGGTTTTCAACTATTGCTTTCCCCATTACATACTGTGTTGATATGTGTTCTTGATTATTGTTTTAATGAGCACATGCGACTGCTTTCTATTTCCACATATTAATGATCAATTGTAGAAGAGGTTATGTATTATGCATGAAGCTTAAATAGTGTGTAATCAGGATAATCTCGGTGAATAATTCAACAAATTATTCAAATTTCTACATGGTATCGGAGCGAAATTGATCATCGGATCTATTACAGTGATTACAATTTATTTCAGTAGACAGAGTCTGTAAGCGGGCCAGGTAGCCTCTGGATCCATCCTTTCTCTGAAAGGTGATATATCCGGTAAATGCCCCTACAGTCGATCTACGTAGCACAGAAATAATTTGTTCTCACGAATCCGAAAACTGAGTTGAGTTTGAGCTTGGAATTCGAATTTTCGGAGTTTGTTTTCTTGGTGTCGAGTTGAGATTGAAATGCATTTCAACGGTTTGCGATTCGACGAGGAATATTCCATTAAGGCAGTTCGAATTATGTTGCATGGAAGGACAGAATGGAGGCGGTATTAGATGATAACGGGCTGAAGGAGTTCATAGATAATGAGATCCCAAAGCCTACTGATGCTGCTCAAGTTGAAGCTTGGCAAAAGAAGATTGAGAAATGTCGAACGATTCTGTTGGAGGGCGTGAAGGATCACATTGTATCTAGCCTGCATGGAAAGGCTTCTCCATACTTGATGTGGAAAGAATTGACAGATCTATTCCAGAGCAAGAGCGACCAGAGGAAGTTGGCACTCAATAATAAACTCAGAAACATTAAGATGGAGAAAGGCGACAGTATCGCCAAGTACCTCACGAAGTTCACTCAATGCAGAGATGAGCTGGGCAGTGTGGGGGTGAATGTCGATGATGAGGACTTAGTGGACCTGGCTCTCCTTGGTCTTTCGAAGAGTTGGCATTCCTATCAGGACTCTGTCAATGGTCGGGAGAAGTTGCCGAGATGGGAGCGACTTTGGTCGGATCTCATGCAAGAGGAGATAAGGCGGACTACCAGGGACGGATCTTCATGAGCATACGATGAAGAAAGAAGAAGTGGCTTGGCTACCAAAGAAAATAAGGGGAAGAGCAAGAAAGCTTCTCATTCTGGGGCGAAAGGCAAGAAGCAGGACATGTCCAAGGTGAAGTGCTTTCACTGTCACCAACATGGACATTATGCTACCAATTGTCCAAAGAAGAAGAAGAACAAGCAAGCGGGAAGATCTGCAGATGGAGAAGCTTTGGCTTCACAGTTCGAGCTTGACTTTTCACTGATTGCATGCTTGGTTTCAAGTGTGATGGGATCGGTCTGGTTCTTGGACAGCGGTGCGTCATTTCATATGACGGGAGATCGGGAGTTGTTCTCAGATCTGGAGGACAAGGATTTGGGTATGCACATCGAGATGGGCGATGACGGTAGATACAGTGCGACTGGTATCGGTACCATTTCCATTGAGAGGGAGTCGGTAAACCCTTCGTAGGTAAACCCTTAAATTATTGAAGGAAGTGATGCATGTTCCAGGATTCAAGAAGAATCTGATCTCTATGGCGATGTTAGAAGACAAGGGGTATGATGTTGTCTTCAGCGAGGGAAAGGCTTTCCTGCGCAGTAAGACAACTGGAGAAACCCGGAAGATAGGGGTTTGAATCAAGAACCTTTATCAGTTGCAAGTAGATGGTTGCACAACAATGGCATGCAAGGCAGAAGGAGTGATGAGCCGGGATGATGGCGAGCTGTGGCACTGGAGATTGGGCCACCTTCACCATGGAGCTTTGAAGATACTGCAGCAGATTTCTACTGGGCTTCCTAAGGGCACTCTTGCGCAATCAGATCAGTGCAAGGGGTGTACCTTGGGAAAATTTGTGAAAGCCACCTTTCACGAGAAGGATAGTTGCGCCACGACGATCCTTGAGAGAATCCACATAGACGTGTGTGGACCTTTCTCAGTAGCTTCGACAGAAAAGCACTAGTACTATGTGATCTTTGTTGATGATTTCTCTCGAAAGTGCTGGATCTTCTTCATGCAGAAGAAGAGCGAGACATACTCAAAGTTATGTGAGTTCAAGGCGCTGGTTGAGAAGGAATCGGGGAAGAATATGAAGGCTCTTAGGAGCGACAATGGTGGTGAATTCATCTCTGCTGAATTCAAGGACTTTTGCAGCACAGAAGGGATTTGGAGGGACTTAATGCACCTCATAACCCACAGCAGAATGGGGTTGCTGAGCGGAAAAACAGAACGATCGTGGGTGCTGCACGGGCGATGTTGCATGATCAGGGCCTACCCCTTCACTTGTGGGCGGAGGCATGCAATACTGCAGTATATGTGCAGAACCGTTGTCCTCACAAGATACTTGGCATGAGTACACCGGAAGAGGCATTTTCTGGTAAGAGACCTGATGTTTCCCATTTGAGGATTTTTGGTTCACCTGTCTACATGCATGTGACGAAGGATGCCGGGGAGAAAAATTTGGATATGACCACGAGAGGTTGGAATATTTGTGGGGTACACTGATACGCCCCAAAACTATCGGGTGTATGTGCTAGACAGTCGCAAGACTGTTGTGCGACGGGATATCAAATTTCAGGAGGAGAAATCCATGCAGTGTGTTCGCTTGAGGGAGCCACACTTGCATGCAGATGAGGAGCTATTAGTTCCTAAGGATGAGTCTCTGGATGTGGATCAGCCACAAGAGGAGGTTCATGGAGTGGAAGAGACCTCTCAGGCAACGCCAACCATCAGAGGGCGGAAGCGCACTACAAAAGCTGAGCGACTGGCTCAAGATGTAGAGAAGGTTGTAGGAGCACCTACATCACAGCGTAGACAGAGACAGTCACCTGACCGGTATACTGGATACAGGACTCTTATGAGAAAGTGTATCGTGACAGAGCCATCCTCTTTCGAGGAAGCTGTGGAGGACCCCACATGGGTAGATGCCATGGTGGAAGAGTATGATTCGATTGTCAAAAACAATGCACGGGAGATTGTCCCGTGACCGGAAGGGAAATTAGTGGTGGGTTTGCGATGGATCTACAAAGTGAAGCAGGCGGCGGACGGGAGTGTGGAGAAGTATAAGGCAAGATTTTTTTCCCGTGGCTTCTCACAGATCGAGGGGATCGATTATGAGGAGACCTTTGCACCTGTCACAAGGTACTCTTCCATACGGACGATCCTAGCTCTCTGAGCGCAAATGGGGTGGCACATCCATCAGATGGATGTGAAGACTGTGTTCCTTAATGGAGTCATTGAGGAGGAGGTGTACATAGAGTAGCCCGAAGGTTTCGAGATCTTCAGCAGTGAGTCACATGTGTACGAGACTCAAGGAAACCTTGTACGGGTTGAAGAAAGCACCTCGTGCTTGGTACACACGGATAGACGGTTATTTCCCATGGGACTTGGATTCTCCAAGAGTGAGGCGGATCTAACTTTGTACTGGTGTGGTGGAGGAAGTTGCGATCATTGTATGCTTTGTATGTAGATGATTTGATTTTGACAGGTGATGAGTTGTTGATACTCTCATGCAAGAAGGATCTTGCAAAAGAGTTTGAGATGAAGGACTTGGGCCTCCTTCATTATTTCCTGGGATTGGAAATTTGGCAGCGCAGTGGTGGAATTTTTGTTTCTCAGGGTAAGTATGCCCGGGAAATACTGGAGAAGTTCAACATGCATGGCTGCAAGCATGTTGATACTCCTCTTCCTGGTGGTTGGAGGAAGGAGGATGCTACTTCAGCGGAGGTAGTGGATGCCACTGTTTACCGACAGTTGGTGGGGTCGCTTATGTTTCTGGTCAATACACGACCCGATATATGCTATGCAATTAACCAGCTTTCGCAAGCTATGGTTAAGCCTACCAAGCTCTTTTGGAAGGCGGGCAAGCATGTATTGCATTATCTTAGAGGCACATCGGGATATGCTCTGTGGTACAGACAGGAGGATGAGGTGAAGCTATGTGGCTCACGGATGCAGATTGGGCAGGGAGCCCAACGGACCGAAAGAGCACATCTGGAGGGATATTTAGTATCGGGTCGACAGCAGTTTCCTGGTACAGTAGGAAGCAGAGATCCGTGGCACTCAGTTCTGCGGAGGCCGAGTATATGGCAGCAAGCTTGGCTGCATGTGAGGCTATATGGATGAGGAAGATTCTGGTCGGGTTGTTCGGGTCGCATTTGGAGCCTACTTCACACTTGGAGCCTACTGTGATTTATTTTGATAACCAGATTTGCATTAAACTCTTGGCTAATCCAGTATTTCATGATAGATCCGAACACATCGACATCAGGTACCATCATATCAGAGATTGTGTGCAGCGGAGAATCATGTTACTTTCATATATTCCCACGGAGGATCAGGATGCTGACATTTTGACGAAGGCGCTCACTAGGAGAAAATTAGAATACCACAGAGGCAGGATAGGGGTTGCAAATAATCCATATCTTGTTGAGAGTGAGTGTTGAAAATGCAACAAGACGATGGAGCTTAGTGAAAAGAAGTCGCCTTCACTAAGTGGGCTTGCAGGCTATTTTTGGCGCAAAGTCTATTTTTAGACTATGTCTATTTTTAGACATATGGATCATGGTCTATGAGTTGCAGCATGCTATTTATGGATGATTGGTCAAGTTGGTAAAAATATATGGACCTCTATTTTTAGACATTGGGCGGTTTCTATTTTTAGACTGCCGAGCTAAAAATAGAACAGTCAAATATTATTAACCCTTAATAATATTTAGACTATAAACATTATTTTATCCTCTTGGAGCAATTCAGTTTGATTCTTGGATGTGGCACATGCAGCTGACAGAAGGAAATACACTTTTCCTAAGCGTTAGTTGAGCTATTGCATGGTTGACTTCAGTTATAACTCAAGTGGTAGAGTTTGGTGGAGTTGATGGATCAGTTGATGGAGTTGTGTTCGGTTTAACTTAGTTGAACTAGCTGTATTTAGTCTAACTGACAAATACACTAGTGATGAGTGGTGTGAATTAAATATTATTTAATTCAATAATTATTAACTCATAAATCAACTAAAGAACACATCAATTAACAGCAGTGCATGGACAGTTCAGTGAAAACCAGTGGAAGAGATAGGTGAAAGAGCCGGTTTACTATCAGTTGTGACTATACTTGTGCATGAGATTTGCACACACATTGATGGAGATTTCCAATGAGGATTGCGTAGTTGGAGCTAGTGGGATTCGAACTTGGATCTCATTCATTACTCACTTGGATTGCGCAGTAGAGGCAGGAAGACTTGTGGAGGAGATTTGAACCTCTGACTTGTTCATCTTCATAACTAGTTTTGTGTGTAGCATTGAGATACTGCTGAGAGCTGTGAGAGATTTGTGATATGTATTGTTACATGTTCTATATCATTATAATATATAGATATTTTGGGGTTTTCAGCTATTGCTTTCCCCATTACATCCTGTGTTGATATGTGTGCTTGATTATGTTTTAATGAGCACATGCGACTGCTTTCTATTTCCGCATATTGATGATAAATTGTAGAAGAGGTTATGTATTATGCATGAAGCTTAAATAGTGTGTAATCAGGATAATCTCGATGAATAAATTAAAAAATTATTCAAATTTCTACAGTTCTTAGGCTATGGGAGATTCGAGAAAGAAACACAAAGGTTCGAAAGATAGTGGAGATGAGTTGCTGATGCTGACTGAAGATGACCTTAATGAAATATCAAACATGGTCACAACCACCACAGAGGATAGGTGGATAGACATGGAAATGTAGTACATGATTGTGCTCAAGGGGGTGCATGTTGGCATCCAGGAGTTGAAAGTTAAAGCGAGCTAGATTCAGGAAAACGTTGCACAAGTGAGCCAGATGGAAGCGAATGTGCATGCAACCATCGCACAACTACTAAATATAATCCTACCCGTGACTAGAGATAGTCATCTAATTCAAATTCTTGAGACAACCATCCATGTAAAATTAGCCAGTCAGCATGCACAACTGCGAGGTTGTGGCGATATAAATGTTAAATTGTTTGTTTTTCCTGTAGGAAAATTTCATTTGATCCAAAATATGATTGAGATGAGCTTGAATTTCATGAAGCCCATGCGCACACCACTAAAGTCGAATCGCAGTAGCAGGTTGCCGAAGCGCATCAGAAACAACAAAATATAGAGGAAGCATGCTGAGAAGAAGAGGCTCAGTGTGTCGCACTTGAAGAAAAGATCAATTAAGTGTGTAATGATGTTCCAGTAGTCCCAGCCACAACAACCCCAACAGAGAAATTAAAAGGGCTAGAAGTTGCATTGAAGGTCTCACGTGCCAAAGTTCAAATGGTCTAGGATAAATTTGAACGTTAGATTTTCAATTTATAGCTAAAGTTTCAGCTAGAAACCCCACCATAATTTAGAGCGAAGAGGGCTTTTGACGTCAATAAAGTCGTTGATAGCATCGTTTCTATAGTCACATAGTGCGGTAAACTCTTGGATGAGGCCATGGGTGTCTAAAATTTGGTTCATAATGACCCTATGGTACAATAGCTTCGCAATGAGTTGTGCATCAAAGAACAACAATTTGATGATATTCAAATGGAAGTGCTTACCCTTGTTATTTCACAATGCCTCACCCACCTACAGGAGGGATGAGTGATTCAGAATGAAATCGATGACTTGCATCGGAGAGAACAATTTCTTGAGGCAATAATGTAGTTTTTGGCTGAGGACGCTCTACAAATGTCGCAAAATTTGAATAGCACGTTGAAGGCCATTCAAAAAATGCATAGAAACATTGAATTGGCCACTCAAGGGACCACTACAGAGAAGATGGTAATTGAAGCACATGGAGATGCTGCACAAAGTATTGGGGCGGTGCTTCCACTGAAAATTTATGTCGTTGTGCTCTGAGCCAATATGAAGGAGCAGACCCCACAGTCACTCAGGACGAGTCACATGTTTGTGTTGGGGGCCTATTGTAGCGGGGTCCCCTAGGGTACATTTTTTAGTATATTTTTGTATATTATTGCATATGTGCATTGCAGAGAAAGGTTAAGGGGCTTTGGGGTAGGTCAATGTCCCTCTTTTATGTAAATGGGTTATAAGGGTAGATTGTGGGACTCAAACCATGGTTTGAGACCATAGTATCTATGCGCTAAGCTTGTATAAATATTTAAGGGTCGAGTCATGAAGAGATATATATTTTTTGGTAATGCTTAGGTTGATAAACTTAGCGTAAAGGTTTTTTTCTAAGTATTGGTTTTTGGGTAAAAAGGATCCTATTGGTTGTGTTCATGGAGACCTAATCCTGGCTCTATGCGGACTCCTCTAGTTGTGTGCGCAGAAGGGTAATTGTAAGGTAAAGGTTTGTTTGTATTGAAATTTTGGAATATAATACAAATAATAGTTTTGACGAAGCATTGTGTTATCTGTTTACTGTTTCTGCTTTAATATCACTTCTATTGTGCTTAATTGTATCTGTGAGAGTAGATTTTTTCTTTAGGCGCGAATATATTCTGATGGTTGAATACATGAATAAATTCACTTAAGTAAATGCGCATTGTGAAGATCTGATCCTATTGTTATATATCTACGACGAAGTTGATCTACGATTCATTTGTTTGATGCATTATCTGTGGTTGCGACAAGCTGACCTGATAAGTATTGTTCTATAATTGTGCGCATGTTTTTCCAATCTATATAAGTTCTGAAATCAACCTGTTTAGGGAAACCACATTATTTTCTTCCTCGGGGTGTGGAAACCTGGTTCCAACACCACCCCATACTAATTCGGGTGAGAATTTGATTTTCGCAAGTAGGTCATTACCGAAAGGGCTAGTAGTTGGAGGGTTTGCTGGTTACGTGATAAGATCTGAACCTAGGTCAGGACCCCTCAAGCCAACATGTCCTCAACCACTATTTCCAATTTAGTGTAGGTAAATTTACACATAAGTTCATAAAAAATGAGTGATTCCTTAGATTTGGATTTTTCGAACACCAAATCAAACTCCTATGGGATACTATCCATTTAGTGTATTTTCCCCAAGAAATTATTTTGTCAAAATGTACATCATAGGGTTGTAGTTAGATATCACTGTTGTTAACACTGGAAAATCATACAGCAGAAAACAACATTAAGTAATGTCGAGCCCAAGGATTTACAGGACAGGGATACATTATGGAATCAAAAATATTAAGAATCTCTAAGGTTTGGAGCAATTCAAGATTGAACTAGTCATAAATTCTCGAATGTGCGCCTTTTCCTTCGAGAAGAGCGCCTTCTACGTGCACTGGAGCTCGATAAGCTAGCATTCCTGGAAATGGAAAAAAGTCCCTTTTCGGGACCACAAGCAAGCAAATGACAGTTTCTCCTTATGTGAAAGCCGCCTAAGGACAACACCAGCGCCTCCTTAGGCCTTGTATGAGCACACAAAAGCATATTTCAGCCCAAGATGGAATATTTCCCCTCCCTTGGGTCACTATCCACCATGTACCAAGGGAGGGAAGGAGGTTTGAAAGCTCAAATATATAAACGCTCAAAGAGATGAACAATGTGTGATCACAAGGTTATGCTGGCCAAAATTGCCCAAGCAATAGCAGCTGTTTGTGTGAACCAAGGAGTAGGAGCTGAAGAAGAGGACTCAATTGTTGGCCACCCAACAATTTCAGTCCATTGCAGCATAGAGAGAGAGTTGAATTGCGTCGGAAGGCAGAACTTGAAGGAAAAACATCCTTGCGTCGGGTCCTAGAGCCTTTGCCTAGGCCCTTTGGCAAGTGGGTAAGATTTGTATTCATTCCAAGCATTCAATGAGAAGAAGGCCATCGAGCCGTTGTTTACCTTGTTATTGTTTGGAACTCTCTATTTAGCTTCTTTTTGTGTTTTTCATTTTTACTTTATAACAGAGCATAATTTTTTGTATTACTTCATTTTAAGTCTTATACTTATGAGCTCCCCCCAGATACTGCCTATTACTTATGGTTTAGAGAAAATTCCACATTCTCTAGATGCGTGCAATTTTGTACACCCATGTGTCGAATCCACCACAACAGGATTGGTGACTCCACTGACGTGTTTCAAGTTTATGTGGTTGTGCCATTGTTTGGAAGAGACCCTTAGTCTATGCTGGAGTGGAGCTGACAGTCCTCTCACCCATATTCCAGTCCCTAGACTCACTGAGGTGATAGACTAAAGAAGGTAGCTCCTAATTTTGTTTTACTTGCAGGAATTTTGTGCACTGTATTTACACACAGATGCGCAGGGCGTACGTTTAGGAGTGACCTAAGCGCAGGAAGGCGCACCTGTCAGAAGGTTTTGCACGAAATCTGCAGAGAGATTTTTTCGCCCTATATGATACATTTTTTCTGCTTGTAAGTGTGTTGGCCAGCCCCTAATGTATCTGCCGACACCATTGTTTCTACCCCACAAATTCTGAAAATTTATTTTTGCTACTTTTTGTAGGCATTTAGTTAGTTTTCATTTAAGTTGGTTTTTGAAAAAAGTATTCACATAGTTGAAGTAGGGGGCGAATTAACCATTGCTTTCCAAAAAAGTTATGTTTTTGCAAATTCTGGTATGCACACTTAGTCTAACTAGTCCAAGTAAGTGGCTCAAGACCACACATGCATAAGCTAGTGTAGAAATTGTTTAGTTTAAATTTCAATTTTCGCATTTAGGAAATTGTCGGACTAGGATTGAATCGCAAGTTAGAGCAAGTAATCTTTGATATCTTTGCGCCATTGGGTGACCCTAGACAAGCATATGAACACTCTACATTTTTGATTCACCATATCCCTTTAGTCACTCACATAGACTAATTAGGAGGTTTTGGAAGCGACCCATTATCCGCAAATGCTTTTTATTTGAGCAAGGAACAACATAACATAGTTTAACTAGGGGACATTTGTAACGGATCACCGATATCCATATGTTCAAATTATGAGATTGTTCGCCATATGCTCACACACATTCACCCACTAAGAAAATAAATCTACCTAAAAATAACTTAAACCAATGCACTAAATTCTCCACACAGGGGCCACAAGAGAAATTATAGCTTAAGTTAGGATCAAGGGGGTAGGCATCCAATAAGCCGCCTTGATCACACTTCACATTTGAAACATATAATTTGTATTTTTAGGGAGCTTTAAATCCACTTATCAGCCCACGAAAAATAAAACCTGAGCGCGAGAGAGACTCGATTCAGAGGGGTTTAGGCTTAGGCGTAGTGCGTGCGGTATCAGTTGGGCCTACCTGACCCGTATGATACTCGGTACTATTAGTTGACTACTAAGAAGCCCAAGAATCGAACGCTCATGTGGGACAGTGGTTATTAGTGGCCAAAACAAGGGCATCCTTTACCCTATAGGTGACAGTGCAGGCAAGCGCCAGACCCTCTACCCTTACCTTGGTTGATTCTCTTCGGCTGACTGGGGGCGTCGCTAGTTCTTTTGGGACGTTGTGCCAACACTCAAAATAAATCCTCTCAAGTTCCAGTTACTTTTGAGAGTGTGAGGACGTTATTAGGTCTTCTAGGAATTTTGAGTATCATGCGTAAACAAGCAAAACCATTTTTTGCTTGATTGATCACATATATTAAATTAAAGGAAAATCATTTTGTTTTTGCTTTGTTTTATGTATGTGGCCATAGATTTGTTGTGGTCATAAACTCAATCCCCTCAAATTTTTTTTCCAAAAGCTAACTTGGATGACCCTCAAATGGTTCTAATGGAACCTCATCAGTCCAGGTGTCTTTCGGACCTCCCCCCATTCGTGGGAGGGGTTCCAAGTCTTTCGCCATTTAGGTGTCAAAGATGGAACATTGCTGTAGTGGTTGATTCCTCCTTTCTTGGAGCAACCCTAGTTGGGAACCCTAGTCGGTCTCCGAACACCACACCGCACATCACTCCCCCCTCATCCCCTAGGGGGAAAAAGAGTGCATCCCATACGGGAAGCCAGATGAATATACAACCAAGTACATCACAGAATAACCCTCTTTCTAACCAGAACTTCGTGTCTTCACATGTTGCCATGGCGTAAACCTCTCAGTTACCCTTCTTAGCGGCGTTAAATCTACCATATTTAACCAAGCTCACCAATGACCCCATCACGCACGACCCAAATTGGCCTCCCATGCCCATGAAGCTCCCTTCATACATACCAAAGTTTGAGGGCAAGCAAGCGGAAGACCTACGGAATCATATAATTACCTTTCACCTGCGGTGCTCATTGAATAACATCATTGACGATACTATTTTATTAAGGCTATTTCAACGCACTCTCACGAGAGTGGCCGTGAAATGGTACATCGAGCAACCCCCTGCTTCACACAGAACCTTTAGCGCCCTCGCTACTACGTTCCTCACTTACTTTCAGTTACCCATTCACCTCGATTCAGGAGTGGAATTACTGACTCATTTCAGACAATCTCCCTCTACCCACATTTTTGAACATCTCCATGAGTGGAGATGGCATCGTAGCTTATGCAAAGCTCAACTCGATGACCGAGTCCTTTTAGATTTATTCTTGGAAACTATGACGGTGAAGATTTCAAAGGATGTGGCGCAACATAAACCCACATTCGAAGAGGATGCAATCAGTAAAGCCCAGCAACTTGAACTGATCTATATGCAATCATGGTACATATACAATATCCTGCCTAACACCTCGCATTTACAATCCTATTAAGAATTTTCAGGCGCGTCGAACTCTGCAGACAGACTTATTGGGTCAATGACGCAAAGGTACCTAGGCAACAACAACCAGAATCCTAGATACACACATGGGTCTACCTAGAACATGTCTCAACCCATATTTCAAAGTCATCATATGCAGGAGAAAAATTTGACTAATGGAGTGCCAGCGTATCACCATGGAGGACCTTACCCTCCGGCTGGGGGGACCCAATACGCAGGAAGAAAAAATAATGGAAGAACTCCCCCCCAATGGCCAGGTGTAAATATGGGACAACAATATGCTTAGTCCCAAGTACATAACCCACCAATGCAGAACAATGCACAGGTGAACTTTATGCAGTTGTCCCAAGATCAACCACACCAGTATGATCTGGATAATTACCCTTCCAATGTGGTAAAAATAAAGGTACAAAAAAAACCCAAAGGGAACCCTGGAAAGGAGGGTAGCAGTCAACAATACCCATCGTGACCCCAGCCTGGAGGTAACTTCAACTGGAATCAGAACTAGGAGCCAAGCAATGCTCAAAAGAAAGGCAAAAGGCCACCTCTACGAACAAACCATTATTGTTCGATATGTGGTGAGTACGGGCACTATACTCACCATTGTCCTGAACTCCCTGAGCTTAAAAAGCTTTAGAGTAACCAAGGATAAGGAGGATCTTCGCAGAAAACTGCAGTCATGCAAGAACCTTTCCCCCATCAAGGAATGGTTAGCACTTAGTAGCAAAACCACAACGATTCCGAGAAAAACAACTATGAAATTTACATGGCCAGCGAAGAAATGTTTTTTCAAACTCAGAATCACAGCTATGACACCCCACCATACACCGGTTCGTCAGGGGCTAGTACGTCCATGCCGACTGCACCTTTGATCATTCCAAATATTCCTTTGGAACCATTGCCAAAAATGGTTGAAGGGCCTAATAGGCAAGCAGGTAACTACTCCAAAGCAGCCCACAATTACAGCATCGTAGACAATTTATCCCAGTCACCTGTTGCTATGTCCACTTTGGAGGTACTGTAGTCATGCCCAAAGCAGCTGAAGGCCCTACTTTTCACCTTAAGTTCCATCGACCCTGTCGACACGCCCATGATGGCTTTTGATTTAGAAAAAGCCACCCCTAGGCTTCCCTCCATGGTCGCCTTCCAGATACTAGTATCGGTACAGAATATCACTATTCACCGATGTGTCATTAACAAGGGTGCATCTACATGCATCATGTCAAATAATGTATGGCAGAAGTTAGGAGCCCTAGAAATCAAACCTTCTGTCATCACTCTCAGGGCATACGACGGTCGGCCCTCGACCCCTGTCAGTCTCTTCCAAAATGTAACGGTCTACTTAGCCAGAAAAATAGTCCACATAGACATCGAAGTCTTGGATGCTCACTTGGATTACAATATACTCCTTGGGTGGAGTTACATGTATGCCATGTCTGCCATAGCATCCTCCATTTTTCACATCATGTTGTTCCCCCACGAGGATCGAATCATTATAGTAGACCAGCTGATGCACACTGAAAAGCGTCCTTTGACCAACACAGATATGGTTCTACCTTATGTAGACACAACCACTGATGGTATTTCATGGTATCAATAATATGGCCCTAGCCAATTCAAACCGTTGCCGTCCTAGGATCCTTCCTAGGAGATCCTCCTATTATCCCTGAGGTATCACCCGATAACACAGTGGCCCCAGTATGTATGATGTCCATGTCAAGCACTGAGGTTATTCAAGACATATACTCAAGCAGTAAAAACACCGAGGCATAAGCTACTATAGCCTCCTTAGTCTATTCCGCCTCCCAAAATCCTTTCCTATACCCACCTCCTGGCTTCACCTCCCAACAGGTCTTGGCAACACTGGTACTACCCAACATATCGTTGGAATTCCCAGTGTGGTACCTCATTCCCCCTCCAGGAACCCCAGCTACCAACGTTACTGCATTTGGATTAAAGCCTCCCAGTCCCGAGGAGCCCCAACCCACCCAAATAGTAGTCGAAACCGCCCCTGGAAGGGAAATCCCCGCTGCGAAACCGGTGAAAACAATAAAGAAAATTGCCAAGAAAGGAAAGAAAGTGGTGACCCCCACCATGCAGAGGGAGTCATTAGCTTGTGATATATGTGATGTCATATGACACCTTACTCAAATATGCCCGGAGTTGGACGAATTAAAACAACTCCTCAGATGCGAGGCAGGCACCTCAAAATGACATTCCCATAAAAAGGAACTTGCCACCAAAAGTATAGGAAAACCGCTATGTACCAATCATGCATGCGGCCTCTCTGACACCTATGGGCACTATACCCACCACTGTCCAAAAATACCATGGTATCGGGATGCCTTTCATGTGATCGAGCGATCCTATCAAGAGGATCCCTCCATACAGACTATTAATGACGAGCTGCGCACCATCTTGTACTTACAAGAGGAGCACCGATACATAGAGTGCCCCCCAGTAATGCCCGTTATATGTTGCACACTATGCAATGAATGTGGCCACTACCTTGAAGAGTGCACCGCATTGGAACTCATCCACAGATGGTATCCAATCAAGCGAATCTACTATGTGGGGCTACGGGCAACACAATTCACATGCCCATTATGCGTCGACAATCACTTATTGGAGGATTGCCACTACATACCTCGCTTTCAACTAGCCATTTCTAGTCTCCGTTCAGCCATAGCTTGTCTTTCCCAAGAAGACGATATGGATGCTGAATCCATCGGTAGCTCCATGACCCAAGCAAAGGAGATGACCAGGTCAATCATGTTCATGTCAGTCGAAGAACGACCTAGCAATAAACCCATAGTTACCATCACAGACACGTCACGAAAGCCACCCGCATGCACATTGTGCAAGCATACAGACCATATAGTAGTCCACTTCCCTAACCTGGCACTATATCAATGATGGTACCCTGCCTGGCCTCAGACCACGCACGATGGGAGACCCATATCACAGAATTTTTTCTTGATATGTCAGGGTAATCATTACGACTGACATTGTACTAATGTCTCATGAATATGTCCCACTATCGACATGATTAATGCCATAGAAAAGAGGACAAGAGACCTCCAAGAATGGCATAAAAGATACGTCATAGACCCAACGACACCTCCACCACTACGATGGTGTTATAAGCATGCTTCAACCTCGCCACTAGGGTGGTTCGTCACACCGGCTAAGACCATAAACCAATCACGTAAACCTCAGGCCCAGCTGAGGATAAAATGCATTCTATGTGATCTAAACAATCACCGGATCAATCAATGCAGAGCACTCAAACTCCTTACAAATAGTCTCTGCATAATCTCATCTCTTCCTCAAAATATTCTCTCTAATCAAGAGAATATTACACGGACTTACTAATGAATTTGCTCACACTTCCATCATACATTTGAGTGCACACATCTCCCCAAACTGAGAGTAGCTAGAGCAGTATTAAGTCAGCCACCCACCAAAAAGGGAGGTAGGTCCCAACCCATGACGCAAAAAAGGAAACAAAAGACGCCTTGGTCCACAACAGACCATTTCCAAGTGTCTACATCTCGAACATCGAGTAGTGTAGATTCTCACACTATCTACTCTGTTAGCACTGTGATACCCTGCACTGTTTGCACCATTCATAATTAGATACTAGAGGGATGTCTGTTGCTACAAACGTTAAGACATCTCTGTGATAAGATCAACCTCCATCTACCGGGAATTGACTATCCTAGTGGGAAGGCCAACTATCGGCTCACTCAGGACTCCATTGCGGAGATCCTTCCCCCGCCACATGACAGTGACACAACTCATCACATATGACTTGTGTCATTGTAGACCCAAGATAGGATTTCGACAACCCCTCCGTCACAGGAATTCAGCTTTATTCCTATCACAAAAAACCAAGGAACCTTGCGCCCTTGTATCGATTTCCGTGAGATCCCAAACTTACATATATCCATCGAACTCCTAGATGACACCCAGCCTCTAGAACAACGCTTGTAACAACTAGAGATAGTTGACGAAAATAGGCACTAATCACTGCAACATAATGAGGCCCATAAGAAAAGGGTAAAAGAATCATTCGACTGCCACATCACCCCTCGCTCATTTATTGAAGGAGAGCTAGTCCTTCACTATGATGTTGCAAAAGAAGCCTTAGGGCGAGGAAAGTTTGAAACCCTATGGAAAGGGCCCTATATCATCAAACATTGCCTCCGGTAGGGGGCATACATCTTGACGGAACCAGACGGGACCTACCTCTCTAACCCCGTCAACGACCTTTACCTCAATAAGTTCTACCCATAAGGGCGCCAGAAGCCCTTATCCCCTAGAGTTAGAATACACACAAACCCCAACACGAAAATATTTTTGACCCAAAAAACCTAAATGCGCTCAAAATATCACCATGGATCACCAACTTGAACCCTATTTAAAATTTGCTGAGGGAGCATCGTGATGGTCTCAAAACTTAGCTGCAGTCGCCTGGGTCATCGATCACCCTGACCGATCACCACTATGTTCAAACGGCGTGTGCATTGGTTCAACAACCTACAATCAGGCAGAATATGATGCCATTATCAAACTTATGTGTGAGACCCTCCACCAGGGCATTGGCCATATGCATGTCTACTTAGATTCCCAACTATTAGTCTCGCAGTTAAACCAAACATTTGAAACCAAGGATGCAAACCTATTTAGAAAATACTTGCGTGCCAGAAGATTAAGCAGAAAATTTGATTATATTACATTCTCACATGTATCAAGGAATCAAAACCAAACAGTTGATCGCATAGCTAACAATATCCTAGACTGGAATGCATCGTGAGCAAACCACCATACATAAAAACCAAAAAACATGTACATCCATCAACATAACACAAATGCATAAACCGAAATAGAAATCACACCATGTAGAGCCACAAAAAATATCTTTCATATATACATCAAAAAATTTGTGTATCAGAGTACAAAAAATAGTATTTCTAGCCCATTGGCCAGCCCAAAAATATAGAGGTCGTCAAAAATAAGGGAAGCATCCTCATAATGGGTGCTTTCCCTGTGTAAAAATCTACTCTAGGGGGGTGCCCCCTCAAGAGGAGCACCTGGGCCCACCACTGCTCCTGGTGCCACCACTGCGATAGCTATTCGTCGTAGAGTCGGCCGGTAGTACCTCTCATGGGCCGTCACTATCTCTAGCCATATCTCTTCAAAGTCATCGATAAGACCTCGAGCAGGCATCCCGTGAGTCAAATGGTCCACTCGACCCCAGAAGTATTCTAGAGCCTCTTCCTGAGTTGTAAGTGCTATGATACGCGCCTCAGTAGCATCTGCACGAGCTCTCTCTATTGCTATCTCAGCGGCACCTATGCTGCTTCCTTCACCTGAAGGGCCAGCACCAACCCCGCCCGGTCCACCAACACCCTTGCCTGATCCACCAACGACACCACCTCCCCCACCACCAGGCAGTCGTGGTGGAGGGTTGTGACCCACTAGCTGGGCCACTGGGCGTCCTACCTCGCCAACATTTGCACGAGTAACAAAAATAATGCCAGTGTCAATAAAAAACACTCAAGAACACAAAAAACTCGAATAAATACAGAAATATAACACATACTTGTGGGACCTCAAACATAACCAAAAGGGAGACCAATATCTGGATCACCCTGAAAATCCATCCCTGCATAAGGGTATGGAAAAAAATCTGCGGATTGGCCTCAAAATAGGCCTCCATCGTGTTGTTCCAATAACGACCCACTCTACCACCACCACTGCGTGGCATCATCGGAGCCCACATCCTCATACGTGGCTCCCTCGGCCCCTCGATAGGCACAGGCACTACGAGCCTCAGCAACACGACCCTCTCATACATGATGCTGCACAAAACGCTGGTGTATGAAAATGATTTTGATCCATGCTGGACCCTGTTCAGTTGCGACACCATAACATCAAAGTAGAAATGGGAAAAATAGAAGAAATTCCCATTCCTCAAGTGGTATAAAACACCCACCTATGGGCCCGATGCCCAATTTGGTGCAAATGACCCCGCCAGTCGCACAATAACCGCTAGAGCACACCGCTTGGCCACATCTATCACTGAGGTGATATTGGTGCACCCCTCAGTCAGAGGCACACCACTGCAATGATGTCGCTGGAACCTGTCCATGTTCACCTGCCAAGTAGGAAGCGAATACCTCAGTGCCTCTCCCCGAGGTAGTAATCCGGTCACAAAGTAAATATCTGTCTCCGGACGAATAATTAAATTTTTCCCCCTCAGGACAAACATGTTGCACCTCCAGTGCCAATGCCATTTGATATAACATAGCAATTGGTCCTGTGACTGATGGAACTCGTTCTCAGAAAATTTCAGGAGGCCCCATGCGGCCAACTGACGGCACGCCTAAGCATCAGTAGCCAGAGCAGTCTAGATCTCAAGCCAACATCGCTCTCTCCACACTAACCTTCCAAGCAACAAGCACCCATCAGTACAAAGGAGAAAAATCGTTAAGAATAACAAAAAACCCAAGTTTTTTAAAAAAACACTACCCTTGCGCACTTGTCTCTCAGAGAGGCATGTCCTTGTGCACCTGTTTCATTTACAGGCACACCCTTGCATGCAAAGAGGTAGGGACAATGCACCTTTGCACAGTTGTACCTGAGAAATACATGTAAGGGGGGTGCCTATTTCCCTAGATCACTCGCACAATCTAGGGAAAAAATCCCCTTTGAGGCCGTACAAACCTAATTTGTATGGCCCCCAGCATCACCAAACTAGAAAAATCAAAATGCCGGACATCATGAGAGTTACCTCGGCATAGTATCGCTAATCCCCAATACACAGGCTGACCGCAACGGCAAGAAAGGCTCCGCTACCACCTTTGATCTCCCAAACTTAGCAAGTACAAATGAATACGATTAGGGCCATAATCACTTATTTATCGCCCTTTTCTAGAACTTCGGAGGTCCATAACAGGAGATCAGAAGGTCCATTATGCAAACCGTAAGTTGCACCATAATCAGTATACCATGACGAATGAAAGCGATGCCCCACATTAGCTTTCCAAATAAATATTTTTTCAAGCGCCAGTAGGTATGCACCCTCCCATCTTCCTTTCAAAAATTCATGTTTTTTAAAATAATACTGAATAAAAAGAATATTATTTCACTTGAGGTAGTTGTTTTTGTAGGAAGAACCCGCAAACCATTCACAACAATCACCACCGAAAGTTCCAGAGCAGGTATCATTCTACCCTTAGCATGATAGAGTCCTAGAAAATTTGCATATCCTAACATCATTTCTCCATTAGAAATAAACCCTAGGGTCCTCACACCCGACCACGTTTATCATCACCTCACCCTGCATATGATAAACGTCATCGATGGTTGGTAGAGCCTCCCCTCCATGGCGATTGTGATCTCAAGTAGACCATACATCACTCCACAAAGTGACACCATGGCCATACCATTTTAGTCTGGGAAGCACCTCATGCCCATCCATATATCATGCATAAGGTCAAGTTCACCATTCCAACTCAACCCCCTTCCTGGATGACTGGGTTGTAGAAGCAGAATGAAAGCACTCCTCTGCGCACTGCATTTGGCCCACCATACCTCCATCAACACTAATCCATCTACGACATCTTCTGCTTCATCAACCCCACACATGAGACCAGCAAATGGGACCTCTACCCCCAGCAAAACACAATCCTCACACCATCAAGTGAGCGACCCTCTTTCATGTTTTGGGGTACCCGTTTCTGTGTTTTGTACAAACCAAACCCCATTATTTTATTCTTTTTGTACAAAAATCACAAACAACGCCCTTCGCCTCTTCGCCTTCATATTGCACTTTTTCCTCCCATGGCAGCAGTATCCCATCTCCCTTGGTCGAAGTATTTCATACCGTCCATGCATGCACCATTACGAAAATCATAGCCGATTCATACCCACCCTAGAATTCCTACAGACCTACAGACTCCAGGGATTTTTTTACCTTCAGAAAATACCTGTGACTGCCTCCAAGCTGCTCAAATATACTTCGACCTCGGGCCACTGAATCCCCATCATCCATTTTCAGCCACCGCTCACCAACATGCCTATGTTAAACCCATTATGGTTCGGTTAAGGCTTCCTTTTTGTCAACATCAACACCTCCTTTCCAAAAGGAAGCGGTACCTTGGATGACCCCTCCCCATGTAAAGGGGTATCCTCAGGTGGCACTATGGGAGACATCATTGTCCATAGATGTCAGTGATCCTCTTGACATTCGACTATAGCAAAAACTTTCATGTCACAATGGTATCATACCTTACAACCATTGCACTTTGATCTTGATCCGTCGAAGACCTGTGCCTTTATAAGCGTCTCTGACAACAATGCTTACACGGGAAGGTCATAGCCAGTACATATGCGTACATTGCATAGTGATCTGCCATACCAATATCACGCATATGGGTACCACATTCCACCTATCGTCAAAGAAATAATGCCCCTGAGGGCATCAAAAGTTGTCGTCAACAACCACCAACATCACTACCACACTAGTGACACAGACATCACATGTATCTGTCAATTTTGTTTAACTAGCCATAACATCACGAGCATGGGACATGCCTGCCTCATTGAAATTTTGCAAATATGTTGTATATTTGTCTACTTGCGGGGGGTCCCCTAGGAAGTGGTTATCTCAGACCCGGTGCAAGATGTTGTCCTTCTACATGCATGCCTCGCTCTCTCTCTCTCTCTCTCTCTATGTGTACGATAAAAAAAAGAAACTATAATGTATTTTGGCTATACAGTTCTTCCTAGACCTCACACATTAGGGGGCAACTGTTAACACTGGAAAATAATACAGTAGAAAAATACATTAAGTAATGTCAAGCCCAAGGATTTACAAGACGAGGATACATTATGGAATCAAAAATATTAAGAATCTCTAAGGTTTGGAGCAATTCAAGATTGAACTAGTCATAAATTCCTGAATGCGCGCTTTTTCTTTTGACAAGAGTGCCTTCTGCGCGCACTGGAGCTCGATAAGCGCACATTCCTAGAAATGGAAAAAAGTCCCTTTTCGGGACCACAAGCAAGCAAATGAGAGTTTCTCCTTATGTGAAAGTCACCTAAGGACAACACCAGCACCTCCTTCGGCCTTGTGTGAGCACACAAAATCATATTTCAGCCCACAATGGAATATTGCCCCTCCCTTGGGTCACTATCCACCATGTACCAAGGAAGGGAGGGAGGTCTGAAATCTCACCTATATAAACCCTCAAAGAGATGAAAAATGTGTGCTCACAAGGTTATGCTGGCCAAAGTTGCCCAAGAAACACTAGCTGTTTGTGTGAAATAAGGAGAAGGAGTTGAAGAAGAGGACTCAATTGTTGGCCACCCAACAATTTCAGACCATTGCAGCATAGAGAGAGAGCTGAACTGCATCAAAAGGCAGAACTTGAAGGACAAAAATCCTTGCGTCGGGTCCTAGAGCGTCTACCTAGGCCCTTCGGCAAGTGGGTAAGATTTGTATTCATTCGAAGTATTCAATGAGAAGAAGCCTATCGAGCCGTTGTTTACCTTGTTATTGTTTGGAACTCTCTATTTAGCTTCTTTTTGTGTTTTTTAGTTTTACTTTTTAATAGAGCATACTTAAGTGTATTACTTCATTTTAAGTCCTATACTTCTGAGCTCCCCCAAGATACTGCCTGTTACTTATGGTTTAAAGAAAATACCACATTCTTTATATGCGTATGATTTTGTACACCCATGTGTTGAATCCACCACAAAAACTGTGGTTTTACGTAACAGTATGTAATGACAGAATTGTTGGACAAATTGAATGTCTGCTAAGGCCAATTTCTCCACATGTGAATACTTGATCTCTGTCGGGGTGAAGTTCCAACTTAGGTAATAAATCACATGTCATTGTTGGAGTCATCCTCCTGAACTAAAACCATTCCAATGGTGGAATCAGATGCAACTAAATATAAAAAGTAATCTCAGTGATAATCAGGTGGATGCAATAATGGTGCATGGGTCAACGCATATTTGAGTGCATCAAAATATTTATTGGAAAGCTTGTCCCAAATGAATGGAACATCCTATTTTAATAACTGAGTGAACCCTTTAGTTAACTCTGCATAGTTCGGCATAAAATGACGTAGAAATTTTTATTTCCCTTGCAAAATATGGAATTAGCGAAGAGTGCAAGGAGGAGGTAGATTCAAAGTGGCCTCAACCTTCAACAAGTCGACATGAATGTCTTCTTTAGAAACAATGAAACCAATTAATCATTTTGATTGTACACAAAATAAAAATTAGTGTGGATTTAAATGAATGTTGTAATGACTACATTGTATAAATATAGAATGTAAATGTGTAGGATGATCTTGTCTACGTAAAGAATGAGCATGTAAATCATCGAAGTAGGGTTGCACAATGTGTTTGATATCGTGAAATGTGTAAGACATAGCTCTTTGAAAAGTTTTGCCAACATTTTTTAGTCCAAAAGGTAATTTACAATATGAAATTGTTCCCCATGGATATATGAATGTTCGCTTGGGTTGAACGGTAGGGATTATGTTTATTTGATTGTAGCTAGAAAATCCATCCATAAATGAAAATATTTCATTACTAGCACAACCATCAACAATTTGTTCAACATAAAGGGTGGGTTAATTGTCTTTGGGAAAATCCTTATTAATATTCCTGTAATCGTCACATAGTCTGACAGTCCCTTGTTTCTTGGTCACTGGAATTATATTCAAAACTCAATCCTTCTAAGGAATAGGATAAATAAATCTAGTATGAAGTAGTTTTTCAACCTCAACTTTAGTATAAATAGATTGTCACAGATGTATTGGATGTAATTTATGTCTAATACGCTGAGCATCCAGATATGTATTAATTTTGTGAATCACAATCTTAGGATCAATTCCTGGCATTTCTTCATAAGACTAGGAAAAACCGTCTTGGAATTCTTGAAATAGGGCATTGTACAGATTGATTTCTTCAATTGAGCAAGAAACACCTATATGAATGTTTTCGGCTGCTCATGTTTTGTTTGATATGTCAATGGGGATTTTTGCGGAAATATTTCTTAAGTTTGACGTAGAATCCAAATGAATAATTGACATAGGATTTTGAGGTTCCTCGACATAACCAATCAAAAATATGGATGAGAATTCATTTTCGACTCGATCAAGGTCGAGTAAAATTGAGGATCGATGATGAAGATCATCCCAAGGTAATTCATCTAATGACAATATTTCCCGAATATTTTCATCAGTTGAAAACATTTTTTGAAAAGGATCAAAAAAATATGTCATGTTTGAGCTTGATATAGAACAAGAATTTTTACTGACAACATTCATTTGATCAGTATCAGTTGATGAAATTTCATAAAGCAATTGTACCACTACATATGTTGATTCATATGGACTTAAAGGCATTTCGTTATCATAATAGTCCAATTCAAATTCTGAAGGCACATTCCATGGGTCATCAAATGTAATTGTGCTTGATGTAATCAAATTGATATTTGCAATAGTTTGAGGTACGTTAGAAGGAGGTATAGAAAAATTTCCCATAAGAGCGGAATTTTTAACTAGTCCTACCCCAACATCTATATAAGGGATACCCTTCTTTCCAACATGTTGAATACTATTTGTAGAGGTAGGGTTAGAAGCCAAGTAAGACAATTGATTGATTTTAACAATATTTCCTTTATGAGGAAACATGATTAGTCAAAATAATAATGAAATGACAACCGTCATAGCATAAGACCAACTTCAACCTAACAGAAGGTTGTAATCAATAGGGGCATCAAAAACTTCCACCTCAAGCATAATGGTTTTTCCTTCTACCTATATAGGTAATTCTTGGAGTATTCAAAATGGACAAAAACCAATTCCATCAAAGGCTTTAAGAGTCATGCATGACTGATTGATAGGTGGAGAACCAACTATTTTCCAACATGCTAAGGGCACAATGCATGTATATTCTCCATTGTCAATTATTGTGCGAAAACTCGCCTAGATTTAACTAAAACAAGAATTTGAAAAGCCATTTGGTGCATGAGTCTGAGTACAAACTTCTCGAGATAAAAGAAAACAAGATTAGAATCTTGAGGATCAATTTCTTCAATAGCTGATAACACTAACTTCCTCTGAGCCGAACAAGATTGCAGCACTTTGAGGGCCGACATTGCTAAAGGGGGCATAGCCATATCTTAAACAATATTTTAATTTTGCGCAGCTCTCACCTGTGGATTGAAAGTTGATTTTTGAAGTACATATTTGGCAGGAAGTTTAATTACCAAAACAATATTAGGTTTCTTAATGTCTAATGGTTTAGAAATATGAGGAGTTTATACTGAATTTTCATTGGATGATTCAGTTTCCACTCCAGTTGCAGGACTCTTAGATCCATAGTCTTCAGATCGTGTTGCAACCATGACCTGGGACATCATCAGGATATCCGCCAATGAATTGGAAGAAGATGCAATATTTTTTTTTCTTGTGATGGAAAATGACATTTAAGGACAACAATTGTGGGCGACCCTATGGAAAATTTAGATACCTCGGCCTGATGTGGGCACTGTTTGGTATAGTGATCCTCATCACAGATAATACAGGGATAACGAGGCTTCTATTTTTCAACTGATGGTTCATTTTTTCTACTTTCTCTCTTTGAGAATTTTTTTGTTTATTTTTACCCTTCCCTTTCTTCTTATTGCTGGATGATTTGGTTTTGGTAGTAGATGATTCTATGACATGAATTTCGGTAGAAGTTTCTAGGGAAGAATCTCCTTTAGGTGAATAAGGTAAAGTTATGATTGGAGTAGTATATTTAGATGGCTTCTTCTTATTCCTTGATGAATTAACTGTATCGATTACAGAATTTAAGTTGTATTTTAGCAGCGAATTTCCTTACTCATTTTCAGTTGCCAGTCCATTATGATAATGGCACGAAAGTTTTGACTTCACTTAAAAATGATTTAATGAACCATTCAACCAGGTAAATTTATGATTGGAGTAGTATATTTATATGATTTATTCTTATTCTTTGATATATTAACTGTACCGATTGCATTGTTTGTGGCATGATAAACAGAAGGAGTTGTTGTAAGTTAACTTGGGCAAGGTAAATCAGGATTTTTTTCATACAAAGTACAAGACTGTGTATAAACAAGGTCCAAATACTAGGCTTGAGTGATGACTTTATCTTTTGTTAGAAGGCCTCATTTAGTTACATTTTCATTATTATTAGGAAGTAATGATTTAATGAACCATTCAGCCATAATTTGATCCAGGATGAAAATTTTGACTAAGCGGTGTATACATCGCCATTCATGGATGTGATATGAAATGTACATAGACGTACTTTGTTTAAGTGAAGTCAAAAGTTCCGTTCCATTATCATAACAGATTGGAAACTAAAAGTGAGTAAGTAAAGTAGTCGATAAAGTATTGAAATTGTTGGAAGAGCCTCGTGGTAACTCAATGTACCATTTTGCGGCTAAGATGATCAAAGTTCTTTGAAAAAGTCTTAAACAGGTAGAATCATCAATCAAATAATTAGATGCACACCAGAGATCATAAGTCATAACATGATTCGAGGGGCCTTCTCCTGATTTTCCTTCAAAATTTATAATGTCACTTGGAAACTTAGTAGGCATTGCCGACCAAAACGAATGATAGAAAATTGGATCATTCGTTAGCTAAGACAAGTCTAGTAAATTTAAAGTTGCAATTAAAGGTAACCTACTGTTAGGGTCTTGCTGAGCAAATTGATAACCTTGAGGGACAATACCAATACCAGGAGGAGGATATCCAGGAAAAACTAGGATATCTTGAGTAGTGGGAATCAGTATCCATCCAATATATCTAGGGGTAGCCATACCGAGTTGAGGTTGAGTTGGTATTTGATATGTATAAGAAGGGTATGGTTGGCTTTGAAAAGATGGATTTTGTCCCACTTGTCCATATGGTAATTTCCCTTGAATTGTTTTGATTTCAACAAATTGACCTTGAAAAGGTTAACTTATTGAGGGTTGTCTCAGAATAGTTGGTCTTGTAAAAGGTTTCCCTTGAACAGGCTGACCCACAAGCGTTTCTTTGAAAATTTTGACCTGTAAAAGGTTGAATTTTTTGTGTAGTTGTTGCACTAGTTTTTCCCACATAGGCTTGAGGAATCGACAAGACTGTAGCTCCAGTTTGATGAGTAGTAGTCTGAGGGATAGCCTGCATAACAGTTGGCAGTGAAATTTGAAGGGCCGTAGTAATAGAGACTTGAGAAATTCCTTGGATAAGTGTACTTGGTTGTTGAACAAAAGTTTGTGTAATAGATTGGATAGGAGTACTAGGAGTACTTAGAAAATATTTTTTTGAACCCTTAGTTAAACTAAGAGGGGGGGGGGGTGAATCAGTTTAACACATTCATGGACTTTTAAAAATTTTTCATTAACACTTGTTTACACCTTCATTTCATGTCCAACTTAACATGTGAGTAATCTTAGAATGTGAGCAGCAATCATTAATATAAAGTAATAATAGACTTAATATGAGAGCAACAAGTATTAAGAAGATGATATAAACTAGATCAACACATAAACATCATTCACAGAGACACCAGATATAAGTGGAAACCCATAAAGGGAGAAAACCACATATTATTATTGTTGTGATGCAAAGCCAAGCTCCAAATCCCTCTCACCACTGATTTTCTGTAGGCACCAACCTACAGGAGGCTCCTACTTCAATTCTGCAAGCTACAACTTGCTAGGAAGCTCCAACTCCCTTAAATTTTTTGCAGGCACCAACCTACAGGAGGCTCCAACCTGAATTCTACAAGCTACAACTTGCTAGGAAGCTCCAACTCCCTTCAATTTTCTGCAGGCACCAACCTACAGGAGGCTCCAACCTCAGTCAGCTACAACTGATAGCTATCAAGCTTCAACTTGATAGGGAAGCTCCAACTTCCTCACTATTTAAAAATAAAAACACTTGCTGATTTACCTTGGATATCAGCTCTGTTCTGTACCTTCTCTTCTGCTGTTCAATAGTCCTCATATCTGTCCTTATATCATTTCTGCATCTTCTCAGATTCACTATCAGCTTCTTCTTCTTCTTTGCTCAGCTCCTCCTTCTACTCTACCTCACTGCTTCATTTCTGCATTCTCTGACTTTTCACGGCATCTCATTCTGCTCCTCCTTCTTCTTATATTCTCTGCCTCAATTCCATACTCTGCATTCTCTATACTCATTCTCTCTAACCTCTTGCAACTTTCTTATTTTCTTCAACTCTCTTCAATTCTGTTGCACACTCTCTTCTTCTCTCACTCTGTTTTCGTAACCTTTTCCCCTTGGATATTACCCTATTTTATACAAAAAATATCTTCATGGTTGTTTGTATTCTAATAGAAATTCGAAATGGAAATCCATGTCTCTTTTCCTTCTGCCTTCTCATCTCTTTTTATCTCACACAGAAAAATGTAACTGTAGGTGCTTATTTTAATATTACAGTGGGATATTTTCTCTCTTTCGAAGACTTGCCAATGCATCACAAACAATATAAACCAATTAAAATATTACATTTAATTACAATGAGAGCTCCAGCTCACTCATTCATCCTTAAGGATCGCTGCGCATTTGTCTTTTCTTTGACTGTGTTTGTCCCTTTCTCTCCTCTGTATGCCTTTCTGTTTATTTATGTAACTACACTTTTTATATCATGCGAATCTGTAACAGCGCCTTTTATATATATAACAAAACCTTTTATATATATAACCTGATTTCATTTCTCATCATAATTATACAGAGTTTAATCATACAAACTTCCTTTTAATACAACTTAAATCAACTCTCGGCGTAATAATAAAAGCATGTTTAACATATAAAATGCCCTTTCGGGCCCACCATATGAACTTTGTTTTGTGCTCCGATGCGATGAGTTTCCTATAGAGATTTCCGATTGCGATTGATCAAAATTGTAAAATTTATTAACCAGTTTCGCTATACTGCCTTAACTCTGATGCGATTGAGTTTCCTCCAGAGATTTTCGATTGCGATTGATCGCAATTGCAAACTTCATTAACCAGTTCCACTATGCCGCCTTAACTCTGATGCGATTGACCACTGTTCATTTATTTTGCCGATGCGATGGGTCTGATGCGATTAATCGCAATCACAAATTCCATTTGCATGTTTCGATGCCCTGCATTAACTCCAATGCTATGTAACACTGTTCTTCCAGAATTCAAACATATATTAACCACCGTTTATACGCCCATCGGGTCCGGGCTTCAATCGCAATCAAAAGTTTTGGTTGTAAGTTCCGATATGCCTATACTGCGATGCTCCGATGCGATTAGGCCAGAATTAAAATACATATCGATTATGGTTCGTTGATCCATCGGGTCCAGACTTTCATTGCAATCACAACTCTTTGTTTACATGTTCCACTGCACAGTTTTTCTCTGATGCGATTGGGAAAGGGTCCCACCATATAAGGCTTTTTTACCTTTGGTTCTTTTGATCTCGGGCTCAATAATATGATACATATACTTTGTATTGTAGTCCTAGTCCTTTGTGTATAAACCACTCCATATATATATAGATATATCCGTGTGTGTGTGTGTGTGTGTGTGTGTGTGTGTGTGCTTTGGACGTTTGTGAATAAGGTGCAATATATGTAATGCGCTGCATACATGTATAAGCTTTAGAGTATTCTCCAGTGTGGGTATCGATTCTCGGAATTTTATGTGGGGGGGGGGGGGGGTCCCATACTATATGTATAAATTTATCTGTCAACATAATATTAAATCTTTCGCTCAGTCTTAAACCCAACACTAATATAAATTTAGCTTCTTTTTGTGTTTTTTAGTTTTACTTTTTAATAGAGCATACTTAAGTGTATTACTTCATTTTAAGTCTTATACTTCTGAGCTCCCCCAAGATACTGCCTGTTACTTATGGTTTAAAGAAAATACCACATTCTTTAGATGCGTGTGATTTTGTACACCCATGTGTCGAATCCACCACAAAAACTGTGGTTTTACGTAACAGTATGTAATGACAGAATTGTTGGACAAATTGAATGTCTGCTAAGGCCAATTTCTCCACATGTGAATACTTGATCTCTATCGGGGTGAGGTTCCAACTTAGGTAATAAATCACATGTCATTGTTGGAGTCATCCTCCTGAACTAAAACCATTCCAATGGTGGAATCAGATGCAACTAAATATAAAAAGTAATCTCAGTGATAATCAAGTGGATGCAATAATGGTGCATGGGTCAACGCATATTTGAGTGCATCAAAATATTTATTGGAAAGCTTGTCCCAAATGAATGGAACATCCTATTTTAATAACTGAGTGAACCCTTTAGTTAACTCGGCATAGTTCGGCATAAAATGACATAGAAATTTTGATTTCCCTTGCAAAATCTGGAATTGGCGAAGAGTGCCAGGAGGAGGTAGATTCAAAGTGGCCTCAACATAATATTAAGTATTTCGCTCAGTCTTAAACCCAACACTAATATAAATATATATTTATATAATCTCTCGGGTTCCGCAGTTCGATTAATGTTTCCACTCCCAGAATAGACTTAACCATGTTCTTTATTCGACCCTTAGTCTTAATGCTACAAATGGTTTCGGTTTTATAATTACATACATCCGCTCTTACAACATTCACCCAAAGTTTAGATATATTAAAGCAGCACATATATCGTATTATGGATCACGGGTCCCACCCTCTACTATTCACCCTCGTCAGATAAGTATATCCATGACTTCATTATCATATATATATATATATATCAATGCCTGAATTAACCCTCGATTTTAGCTTAGACCCCGACGCATCAACATTCTATATATATTACTCCTTGACTTTGGTATTAAACCTTAAGTATTTCAAAAAGTATCAATTATGTATCCAACAAGAATCCACACACGCATTTTCCTGTGGTCTCACACCATACGTATTAAAATTTGAGTTATGTTTCAATTAACCATACAGCTATTGATTCAGGCCCATTAAGTCTATGAATGATTTCCCGAAACTTCAAGGCATATCTACACAGAATTCTTCATGCAGAGTTTATTCCAAACTTTATTAACCTTTGTATTAATCTCCTCCAGGCCGTTCCAATATTCACTGCTCTATCTCTCTAGTTCTGCTATTAAATGGTCCCCTTCTACTGTCCTCACTTCTCTGCAGCACCACCTCATCTGTCTCTTGTTGCCTTTGTTCCTTCTATGCTACCTCTGCTGCCTCTCTCTTTGCTTCCTCTACTCCTTGGCTGATGTTTTAGGTGCTCCTCCTTTTCCATCAATGAAAACATTTCCAACAAATTTCTGACTACTTGGCACTGATACCTTTGCAGTAATTTGAAGTGCATCTTGAACATTTTCTTGGACTTAGGTGTAACCAAATTGTCCAACTAGCTGAGCAGGTTGATTATAAGGTACTTGCAATGTAGGTTGCAAATACTATTGATTAAAAAAAGGGTTCCACATAGTCTTTATGCCTATGTAAGGTGTTCCCATTGAAGGTTCTGACACATAGGGTTGACAATAACCAGTTTAGGGCATTGGAACATAAGTTTGATAATTACTAGGAATATTTCCTCGTACAACTGTTGGATAGGTATGAGTAAAAGGTTGTCCTCCTTGAAAATATTTATTCCCTTGAAAATGTAGCTGCCCTTGACGAGGTTGTTTCCCTTGAAAAAGTTGTTGCCCTCAGACAGGCTATTGCTCTTGAAGAGGTTGTTTCCCTTACATAGGTTGTTTCCCTTGGAGAGGTTTTTGCCCCCCAGGCACTATATAGCCACCTTGTCAGCTAGCTTGAGGGAAATTCCTGGAAAACATATATACATCTTCTGTCGTCAAAGGTTGGGTGGTAGACTAAAATAGACTAGTTGACATAGTAACAAGTTCAGATAAAGGATATTCTCCTGAAAAAGTGCTAGAAAGCGACTTGTACCCAACAGGAACAGAAGGAACACCATAAAAAAAAATGTATGGTGAAGAAGAAAACATAGATGACTTAGTATACATGCTTTCAGAAGTCATGTTACTATTTCTAGGTAAAGAGCAAAATGAGATTCGACGTCAAGGGTGATTGTAACTAGAGTTATGTAAAAAATTGGTGAATTGGTGATACCAAGGATATGGTCGAAAAGTAATGAAAGAGTATATATCGGTTCACTAAACCTCAAATCTAAAGATTCTTGAAAAGAGGGAAGTGCAATATCTTCTTCTTTCTTAGATATTTCTTCAATGATAACAAGGACAGCAAAAACATTCTCAGTGATGAGAAGATTCACTCGAGGTGAATGAGGAGGACCAAGAGTCAGGGATATAAGATCCGAAGATGACTCAAATGAAGTGGAATTAGACTCCGGCTCATATATTTTAGGTTCAATGAGTTGTGTATATAACAACTCACTAGTGATAGATTCAACTGTAATTACTTTAGAAATTTCTAGTTGATCTTGTTCTTTTTCAGTTATCTGAGGTTGATTAACTTCTTAATCAGGATCTATTATAATGGATGATTATTCTTGTTTAGTAGGCCTGATTCCTGATGATTGAACCCTTTTAGTTTTGATGTTTTCCAATTGACTAGGTGTATATTTAGGGGGTTTCCCTACATTATACGTGAATGTCTCGGTAATCCAGCCACTATTAATTTCTTTAACACATGAAATCAAAAAATTTCAAAAGAATCACACCTAAGGCCTCTAAAACTCCAAAAAATGAAAACACACTTACTAAATATAAGAAATAATCCACACATAAACAATATGCTTCCACAATTAAATCACTAATTGGTGATGAAATCCAGCCTTGCAGAGATTAATGTCATATTTGTTTAAGTGAAGTTAGAATCTCTGTCGTACTTTAGCAACTTCTTTCAGTACTCATTTTCAGTTGCAAGTCCGTTATGATAATGGCATAGAAATTTTGACTTCACTTAAACAATTATTTAATGAACCATTCAGCAAGGTAAAGTTATGATTAGAGTAGTAGATTTATATGGTCTCTTCTTATTGTTTGATGTATGAACTGTACATATTACATTGTCTGTGGCATGAGAACCATAAGGAGTTGTATTAAGTTGACTTGGGCGAGGTAAATCAAGAATTTTTTCATACAAAGTACTAGACTGTGGGTAAAAAAGGTCTAGATACTGGGCTTGAGTGATGACCTACTCTTCTATTACAATGCCTCCTTTAGCTACATATTCAGTAATATTAGGAAGTAATGATTTAATGAACCATTCAACAAGAATTTGAAATGGGATGAAAACTTTAACTAAGTGGCGTCTACGTCTCCATTCGTGGATGTGATCTGAAATGCACATAGACGTAATTTGTTTAATTGAAGTCAAAATGTCTGTGCCATTATCATAACGGAATGGAAACAAGAAATTAGTAAGGAAAGTAGTTGCTAAAGTATTGAAACTATTGGAAGAACCTCGTGGTAACCCAATGTACCATTTTGCGGCTAAGCTAATGAAAGTTCTTTGAAAAAGTCTTAAACGAATAGAATCATCGATTAAATAATTGGATGCACACCAAAGATGATAATTCATAACATGATTTGAGGGGTGTTCTCCTTATTTTCCTTCAAACTTTGGAATGTCACTAGGAAGCTTAGTAGGCATTGTCGGAAAAAATGGAA
The DNA here is from genome assembly GCA_034641835.2 of Pinus albicaulis. Lineage (NCBI taxonomy): Eukaryota > Viridiplantae > Streptophyta > Pinopsida > Pinales > Pinaceae > Pinus > Pinus albicaulis. The sequence goes on along the minus strand of CM076578.1, from coordinate 542,598,732 downwards.
GATGCTAAATTAGATAATCTGTTAGCTGAGACAAACCCGATAAATCTAAAGTTGCAATGAAAGTTAACCACTTGTTAAGGTCTAGCTAAGTGAATTGATAACCTTGAGGGACAATACTAGTACCTGGAGGAGGATATCCTAGAAAACCTGGGATAGCTTGAGCAGTTGGAATTGGTATACCTCCAAGGTATCCAGAGGTAGGCATATTGAGTTGAGGTTGAGATGGTATTTGATATGTATAACCAGGCTATGGTTGGATCTAAGAAGCTGGATTTGTACCACTTGTCCATATTGTAATTTCCCTTGAAATGGCTGGCTTTGAACAAATTGACCTTGAAAAGGTTGACCTATCAAGGGTTGTCCCTGAACAGTTGGTCTTGTAAAAGGTTGTCGTTGAACAGGTTGACCTACAAAGATTTGTCCTTGAAAATTTTTACCTGTAAAAGGTTGACTTGTTTGTGTAGTTGTTGCACTAGGTTGTCCCTCAGAGGCTTGATAAATCGACTGGACTGTAGCTATAGTTTGATTAGTAGTAATGTGAGGGATAGCCTGTGTAAAAAATGGTGTTGAAATTTGAAGGGTCATGGCAATAGAGAATTGAGAAATTCTTAGGATAGGTGTACTTGGTTATTGAACATAAGTTTTCATAACATATTGGATATGAATAATAGGAGTACTCAGACCAGCTTGCTGACTAGTTGGCACGGATACCTTTGGGGTAATTTTAAGTGCACCTTGAATAGGTTGTTGGACTTGGGTGTAACCAAATTATCCAACTGGCTGAGCAGGTTGATTATAAGGTACTTACAATGTAGGTTGCAAAGACTGTTGAGTAAACAAAGGGTTCCACATAGTATTTATCCCTAGGTAAGGTGTTAGTATGATTCTTTCGACGTAAAATATCACTTTACCTATGCATATCAAGTAACCCTAACATCAAGTATGGCTGCAAAATATCTTTAAGTTTGCTGCATAAAATTAGATCTAAGCATAAAATACATTAAGCAGATAAAATATAAAATGGCTCCATGCATCCAATGAACAAGACAAGAACAATGTATAAAAAGAATCTTATATTATATTAAAGAATGGGGCACCTGAGAGGAAAACAAGAAAGGTGTTTTCTAGTTCTCCTCAGTGGGATGGGTTCTTGGAAGTCCTCAGTGTTTCAGATCTAAAATTACTCTCTTTGGTTAATGTGGAAAACCCTATCAAACATGGAACTCAATGGGAGTTCAAAATACAAACAAATGAAATTGGTGACCAAGAATAGATCTAGTGTGATCTAATGCAATGGAGGTGGTTAATGAATGGGGAAAACCCTTCTATTTATAACAAAATATTGGGGTGTTCTAGAACTTGGTGCATGAATAAAATATTATTAATCACATTCTAGAATCACCCTTTAGGAATATTTTATTATATTTGTTGGAGGGAAAAGGGTTTTTGACTTGGGTCCATTCCTTTATTTATAAATAACAAATAAATAAATGATTTATTTATTATTTAAGGGAAATGAGGGGAATATAATTAAATAAATAATGGTTTATTTAATTATTTAAAAAATGATTTAGTCAAATTTAACTAGGAATAGTATTTAAATAATGATTTAAATAACTTATTCTTAGGAAATAATTAAATAAATAATGATTTATTTAATTGATTGCCTTGTTTTGGGTTAAATATGACCAAGAAATGTAAACGAATGTGGTGAAAGCGATTTTACTTGGGGTAAAATTAGTCTTACATGGTGTACTTGGGTTCATCTAATGATAATGGGTTAGATGACCAAAAAATGGTGTAACAGATTGCCCCCCAACGTACGAGTGTTAGGAGAAAATCGTATGACCGAAGTACGTTGTAAGAACTGAATCACTAAATAGCAAGATAGAAATGAAAGAGAGGAATGTAAGGTAATCTAAAGTGGTGGAGGACTAGACCCTGAGGAGACGAGACTTATAGGTGCAACAAGTCTCAAGTGTATGATGTGGTACCAATGTGAAAAGGCGACGGGGGAGGAATACCTATGCTCACCGAGACAATAGTACAAATAATAAGGCACCCAGAAAACCATGGAATGCAATAGTAAAACCAGTGCTAGCCTAATCATGAGCCAAAAATCAAGAATGATGAATCCCACATACATGCGATGCCTGGAATAATCGGCAGGAATTATACAATAATATGGTGGTACATGAGATATTAATACACCCAAATGCCCCCTACACATAGGGAAGGGCTCGCGAAACCGGACCAACAGGTGCAAATCGAAGAGGTTCTACAAGCGACTGAGGCCGATATCATGAAATGAGAGGAGCTGCATCAAGTGTTGGAATGAAGAAGTCATCTGGGTATGTGGGGGGCTACCTGCAGGGCCACCCCCTCCTGAGGGTTGAGACATCTCACACACACCCGGGTATCACCAATAGCTGCTGCTGCATCACTGAACCATCAAGTGTATAGATCACGATCAGGCTGAAAAGAGCTCGAACCAAGGTACACTGCCCCCTAGATCGGACTTCTGGATTAAAGGCACTGATGTCGGCAGAAGTCGGGCCATCATGGGTAGGGAAATAAGGGAACCCCAACTAAGGCATGAGAGAAAATAGTGGAGCGACGAAAAAACAGACACTAATGATGATGAAATGAGGGATACGAAGTGGCGAATGGATGACTTCCCTTGTTAGGACATAAAAAACATGGATGGCTTGGCAGCGACATACACAACATCATGAGGGATAGGGGACAAGGGGACTGAGGGTCATACTGTGCAACATGAGAGGTGGACCAAGTAATGAAGGGTGGAGAACTATAGCAGGATACAAAGGGATGTGAGATAGACTCCGGGACTGATGATGCCTCAACTCGGATGCTCTAAACAAGAGTGACGCGATGGTGCTGCCATATAGTAAAGGTCTGATGGGGAACCATAAAAACATGAGTACAATATGGTATACCATGATGAAAATCAACATGAACAAAGACAAGTAAGGAGGAAAAGTGGTGCCCCAGGTACAAGTGTTGTAAGTGAAGAAGTTTGATTTGGAGGAGAGATGAAAAGGGCCTTCATGGACAAAATGTGTCCTAGTAAAGTATTAGAACATAAAAAACAGACAGATACCCATTTGAGTACTCGGTGAGAGCTTTCCAACAGTGCGGACAGTGTGTCAAACGGGGCTATGGTTTGGTCGCAGCGGGTGAAAGAAAAAACAGGGGTGTTCTTCTAATAGGGCGTTTTCCCTCCAAAATCATTCATTTGCTTGTGTAGCTGTGGTGAATGTGGAGAGGAGAGAAGGACCTAAATCTTGCGGTGATCATAGCGAACAAACCGACCGTTGGAATTGCAATCCGTCAGTTGCAGGTAAGAGGCCTAATCCTAAGCTTTGTTTTTGATGGATTGAAGTTGCAGATTAGGGTTTTAAATTCCAGAAACTGCCCCTACTTCCTCATTACGGTCGGGTCGCACCTTTTGGGGAAAAATATGCTACTTGGGACGTAGGTTTTGGCCTGAAAAGTGCGACCTGCTAGGTGTACGAGGTTTCAGTTCTATTATGGGATGAAATTCTGTTGTGGTGTAAGATAATACAGTTTTGTTGATATGGAGGTTGAAAAAAATGATTTTTTTGTGCAGATATGGCAGATATACGAGTAAACCGGAGAGAGAGAGACTTAGGTACACTACGGATAGAGATCCAGGCAGATCAGGGTGTCCATCATGCACTGGCTAGACATGGGGTTCTGAAATTTTTGGAGAACCCATTGATGAGGGCTGGAGAGCCCTTGTTGGCCCAGATTATCAGTTATTGGGATCTGGATCATGAGGCGTTTGTAGTGCAGGGGCACAGGATTGAGTTGACAATCCATGATTTGTATTTCTTGATTGGTATCCCACCGTTGGGGATGGTGGGAAATACGTAGCCAGTGTTACCACGGGGGCGTAACATTATGGAGTTTTTTGAGCGACATTGTCGACCGAGTGTCCGAGTCAAGGGGACTCGGATATCCATTGGGGATCTAGAGAGGTTGGAGACCCGGGCAATGGCTGCAGCAGTGTTGCGGATCTTGGACAGTCAGGTGCTCCATCACATCACTGGAGGGCAGATGATGATTGTAGAGAGTGTGATGGGTGGGACCTACTATGGGTGGGCCTAGATGATGTTGGTGTCGCTGAAATGACAGTTGTCGTTATGTAAGCGGAAAGTGAATCATGATTGTGCATATGGGATAGTATTGTGCTCTTTCTTCTTTGATAATATCCCGACCTTACGACCTCGTATACAGTTTCCTGATGGGGGCCCGAGAGAGCCCCGGATGCATCAGTGGGGACAGCTACTGAGTAGAGGAGGAGGAGGGGCGGTCGGGAGGGTGTTTCGACTAGAGTTCTTTGCCCATTGGGACTATATGCCGTTATACATAGACGACTACCCCTATAGTGGGATGAGTTATTGGGGAGATCCGGACTTGCCGCTGCCACCTGGTCGAGTATGGGGACCGAATGGTAAGTGAAAAGCAACTAATCTGTTGTGTTCCTTTTTATAGTTTGTGACTAGTATTCATGGTACTAATCCTTATATTGTTTGGGATGCAGATATAGCTCCGATGAAACCGGCCGGATATATGGGACGACCAGCAGTAGCAGGTGCTACAGGCGCAAGTGGATCCAGGACAGGACAGAATGAAGAGATGGCCGCACTAGTGGAGGACCTCTGTCGTATATGTGAGGGGTTGTTGACCGGTGTGTCGGAGCATGGATGGAAAGATTTAGATGACCGATACATAGAGCTATGTATTGGGCTCCCCTCGGAATGGCGAGGGATCATGCGACGCATGGCGATGACCGGGCAGACGGTGCATGATTTACGAGCTGCGGGAGCAGAGCCGTTGGCACGAGATCCTCCAGAGAGTGACTAGGTGTGGGGTAGGTGGTGCCCCCTAGTAGTGATGTAGGGACAAGTGGTGCCCCTATTTTTGTAGTAGTGGTTTTTGTAACATGCTATGGGCATGTCATATGTTTCAAAGTATATGGACTTTAAAACACATGTTATATATATATGAGTTTTATGTGGATTTTGTGGATGCTATTGTCTTATGTGTGATAAATTCCAGTCTAGAACATGGTTTGTGATCTGATCTACGTAGTGATTGTGAATTTGAGGGATGTGGTTGAATGAAATAAATCTAAATTCCCGTATCAAAAGTCTCACCTGTAAATATTGTCTAAACAGGATAGGATTATGCACACGGTAGAAGCCATTAAGTTGTAAGACAATAAGAAGGGAATCTAAATAAACTTGCAGATGGAGGATGAGATGGGAGAGAGCGTCAGCTAAGAGACCACGAACGGCATCATACTCGGCCTGGTTATTGGTGGCGGTGCCAATGCAGACCCCATTTGCAAGAACAAGGGTATGCATTGGGGAAAAGATGGCCCAGGCGGTTGAGGCGAGGTTTCTGGAATACTGACTCGTGCAATCGGCATAACCAATGTAATGAGTGGACGAAAGGGTCGAGGGAACTACATCACAAGATAAGAGAAGAGAGGAAGATCGGGGACTTGTGTTGTGACGTACATCATAGAGACAAATGGGAGTCATTAGGGGAATTTTGAGGTCTAAAATGGGCCTCCTAAGGAAATTATAAAATAATAGTGGAAAAAATCTAATAAGATTTGATGACATCATCAAATTTTAGAGGGAAAAATGAAAAAACTACTTTTTCAATTCATATTTTCAACTTATCTCCCAAATTTTTTACTCAAATTTCAAGTGGGAGTACTCGTTGGATGTGGAATTTAATTCCCCATCCAAGGAGTACCCATGCTGCATACTTTCGATGGGTCATACTACACAAAAAATGAGGAATACATAAAAAAACATGATTACAATCACGTTTTTTATGTATTTCTCATTTTTCATGTAGAAGAGTTCATCGAAAGTATGCAACATGGGTACTCCTTGGATGAGGAATTAAATTCCGCATCCAACGAGTAATCCCGCTCGAAATTTGAGTAAAAATTTTGGGAGATAAGTTTAAAATACGAGTTGAAAAAGTAGTTTTATTATTTTATTATTTTTTAATATTTTTACTTTTTTACTCCAAAAATGGTGAATCATCCATTATGGATGACATCATCATCTTGAATCCTATTGGTTGTTATAAAGTTTATTTTTGTTGTACATTTTTCTTATGAGGCCCATTTTAGACCTCAAAATTCCCCTAATGATCGGGGTTAGATGAAGAGAGGGGAAGTTGGTGGAAACTGCAAGAGGCTGCAAAGCTACCGAGATCATCGTTCATGGAGGAAAGGTGAAAAAATGGGTCATCAGGGGAGATGACAGAAGAGCAAGTAAAAATATGGCCAAAACATGAAGAGCCCAAGAATGGCGCTGAAGGGGGAGCAGAGGAAAAAGGCGGAGTGGATATGGAGGGGATGTACTCCGAGGGTTGGGCGGATGATGATAGGTACAAGAGAGGAGCAATAGATTCAGACATCTCAACATCAGGAGGAGGGATGTCAATGGTGGCTGGAGGATCCTCGAGTAAACTCGACGCATACTGAGCAAGGATGGGCAAGGCGGATTGATTATGTTCCACTTCATACTTGCAAATGACCTCTAAAGAGGCACGGTAATGTGTGAGATGAGGAAAATGGTGAGAATAATGGCCATGGACACCACATAAAGTGTAGGGTTTGTTGGTGCGAAGGGCATTTGGGTTCTTGGGTATGAGGGCGGAGGAAACAGATGTTTCCGGGGCTAACGATTCAGGGAACGTGACTTTGACCATGGGTTGGAGACGGGGCAACTCAGGACAAGTATGGGTGGCATGATTGACAGCATCACACAAAGCGCAAGGCTTGGTGGGTGGAGGGGGAGTAGGATCGGGAGTGGTGGCTTTATCTTGGGATGCCCCCCTGCGAGTTTTTCTTTTCTTACCCGTAGCAGTCTCAGCAACAGGAGGGTCGTGCGACGAGGCTAGAGGTATCGTAGCGGTGGGAGGAGCAATGGGAATTGGTTGAACTAGTGTCACAGTAATGTATGGTTTCGGGTGGCCGGGAGGGGTTTTGGTTGGAGGAGTAAGATACCATACCGCTATGCCCAAAGTTAAATTAGGTAGGGAAAGGGTGGCCATGACAGGAACCGAATAGGCGCCAAGGGGAGGGCCAAGGAAAGGGATTTGACTAGCGGAGTAATGGCCAGGAGGGATGGTTCCTAAATGGGGGAGGCCGGAGGGAACCGAGGTGGGAGGATAAGGAGGTTCCGGGGTGTGAGGGGGAGGTGAAGGACCCGGTGGGAGAGTTGGAAGCAACTAAGGAGAAGGGATAGGAGTAGGGTGAGTTGGATGAGGTGGGGGTTGCTAACTAGCCAGAGCAGGTTGCGTGAGGGCAGCCTGAGACTATTACATCATGCAAACATTCGCCAAGCTAGGATCAGAGATAGGAGGAGGGGGGGGACCGGGGAAGGTGCCAAGAAAATAGGAGTCTTTGTAAACGCCAGGGGAGACACTAGTCAAAGAATCAACAGTTTTCTTATTGCTGACAGTAGAAATGGTGGACTCAGGTGAGGTCTGAGATTTAGGTTCATGATACGACAACTAGTCAATGGTGACGATCTTGCCATTATGAGGGAAAAAAATCTTGCAGTGGACTGCAGATGGGACGGTAGACATGGCATAGGTGTATCTACGCCCCAAAACGATGTTGTAGTTGAGAGGGGCATTGATAACTTCAACGTCGACACAGACAGTCTTACCGGCAAGGGTGATAGGGCAGTTACGAAAAATACCAACGGGTTGGGAGGCATGGCCATCCCATGCACGGAGGGTGATGGTGGAAGGGGCTAGCTCAGGGGATCCGAGTTGTTTCCAAACTGAAGCAGACATTACACAGGTAGATGCCCCCTCATCAATAATACATCAAGCGACATTGGAATTTCAGATTTTGACGGGGATTTGGAAAACCACTGAAGGAGGAAGAGGGGGATGGTCTGACTGACAGGCGTCAAAAACAATTAATAGGTCATCAGTAGGATTTACAGCACCCACGGTAGATAGTAGAGCTTTATTTTGAGAAGGACACGACGGGAGGAGTTCCAGTGTTGAAATGGCAGCTGGAGATTGCGCCAGATCATCTACTATGCTGTAAGAATGGGCAGCCCGACCAGAGGCAACATTTTGGCGTAATGGACCCTTAGGAATTTTTGTGTGAACCTCAACTTTGGATGGAGGGAGTTGTAAGGGACCATTGGGTGTCGATAGAGGCTCTGTAGAAGTTGAGGATGGGGACTCGGAGATAGACGGTACGGAAGGCGGGGAGTATTGACGAGACCGAGTTTGAAGGTTAAGGTCAACAGTGAGAGGTTGGTCAGAGGACATCATAAGAATCTGGTAATCAGGAGAACTAGAAGGAGAAGGTTGAGTGGATGCCGGGGGATGAGGGGATTGAGTAGCCACAAATCCTTATTGAGGGAAAGGATCGGTAAACACAGCGGGCTGAGAGGTAGAAGTAATGGGGGGGACAGGGGGAGAGGAGTGTTGTCCCCGAACGGTGGCCTGAGATTACCACATCTATCGCATCTGTGGTAAGAGGGGACAATCATGAGTGTAGTGACCGAAAACACCACAACATGAACAGGGCTTATTTGTGCGAAGCGGCCTGTCCTACTTGGGTTGGGAGCCCTGGGGCTGGGTAGCAGTGTTAGGGTCAATACTAAAAGGATTAGGTCCGTAATTACCAGGGGCGGATGGATTGCCTCTCCTCTGCCGTTGAGAAGGAGGATGAGTAGTCGCACTGTGTTGCGCAAATACATGCCCTAGAGGGGGAAGTAAGTGCGGCTGTGGGGATGGAGGAGGCAAGGGAGCAAGAGGTCCAAATGCTGGAGGAGCTGGGACACTAAGCGGTGGATAAGGGTAAGGGTGGGAATGGGAAACATTGAGGTAAGCAGGAGAGTGGGAAAAATTAGGAGGCATGCCAAAGCCTAGATACATGTTACCGGGATGGGGAAATGTGCTGGAGGTGTTGGCCCCGCTGAGAGGAAAACCATAGGGAATAAGTGGTGGAGCAGAGGTATGAGACATGGCTCCGATGATACCGTCGACAAAGTGAGAGGTCCCAGAGGTGTTAGTGCCCCCGGGCTTGGGGAGATCAGGAAGGACAGTATAAACGTAACCAGACTGGGCATAGATAAGGTCATATTTTAAGGCGATTTGAAGGGCAGCTTCTTCAGTTTGGGCGAAATGGGAGGCAACATCTTTGCCAATAGGAGGTAAGAGAGAGCATAGGAACCAATCCATGTAAACTCGATCTTCAAAGGGGGGAGCACGGCATAAGCTTCATCATCGTCGCCACTCCTGGACATGAGCGGAGAGACGCGTTGAAGAGGATTGATGAAAGGAGGTCAATAGTTCAGTGCCAGTGTCGTATCGGAGAGGGAGCTGGAAATAAGACAAAAAGGCTTGGGCAATGGTTGAAAAAGTGGTATGGGAAGAGTTGGCTTGATCAACATACCATTTGGATGCTTCGCCAGTAAGGGTGCGTTGGAATAAACGAAGACGAATGGAGTCATTGGTGATGGAATTAGAGGAGCACCACATGTGGAAAGATCGGATATGATTGGAGGGATATTCACTAGCAAGGCCTTCAAACTTGGGAATGTCGGAGGGGAGCTTGGTTGGCATAGCAGGCCAACTGACATCATGGCGGATAGGATCATTGATAAGCTGATTGAAGTCGGGGAGACTGAGGCCGGCCATATACAGAAGTAATGGGGAAGTCGAGGTAGGTCCCGTAATAGTTCCACTGGAAGCGGACCCAGCAGTAGAACTGGGGTTAGTGCTAGGTCCAGAACTAGACATGGTGGAGGTAAAGGGGGGAGAACTAGAAGGACAGGGAGAACCCGAACAATCAGAGGAAGAGTCAGAGTGCGGACTCGGGGGAGGACTTACTCGATGACGATGGGAAGGAGGAAGTCGACCAACTAGAAACTGAGGCTGAAGGCCAAGAAGTCGTCGGGATAAATGCCTTGGAGGCAAAATGATGACAGGAAGAAGAAAGATCGACAAGGGTAGCAAGGTACAAAAGCAAGACGCGACAAGGGAAAGGAGATGCGGTGTCAATTAATTTTAAAGTCTTTGCTAGGCGGTGTTAACCAGGCTCTTCTTCACTTAGGGTCAGTGTGTGGCGTGTGTTAATTTTAATTGATTAAACCGATACGTTTTGAGAGTAAAAGAAAAAGTGTGCTGCGTAATGGAAAAGAAATCTGCAGTAAATAAGACTGAAAGAACAGAAAATTAGCAACTAAAGAGGCAGCAATCTAACCCAAGAAGGTGGGTCTCTCAAAACTAGTCTAGAAGGGGGAGAGCACACTAACCAGAGATGAATAGATCTAAGGTGGGAAGGAGCGGATCTAGTAATCTGCTAAAGAAATGTGGTCTGACAAAAAAGCGAGGCAAGGTTGCTGCTAGAAAATAGGAGATCAGCTAAAAAGAGGGGGGCCAAAGAGGTGGCCCTAGAGATGAACCCAAACAAAGCGAAAGGCAGTGTATAAAAAGGGAAGAAAAGCTGACCTATGAGGATCTGAACATGAGGTATCAGATCTGAAATAAGGCTGAAACTTCTGGAAATTCAGATGTTCCAAAACAACAACAAACTCTCCCACAAAAAGTGGAGGGAACTAAAGCCCTAAGGGGCAAGAGTCCCACTTAGGTGAGTGAAATAGATCGACGCGGTGCGAACGAGGTGGAGGCAGAAGTGAAAGACACGACGAGAAGCTTCGGTGAAACCCCGAGAAAAAGTGCTGGCGAGAAGGCAAAAAAAAATTGCGGTCATGAGTTTGGGCATTTCGGAGCCGGAGTCGCGGTTTAGGCAGTGTGACCTCAAGGCTGGGTCACACTTTTGGACGATGAGGTCGTTTTGCGGTTGGGGTGCGGCGGCGGCTGATTTTGAAAATTTTGTCATCTCGACGGCGGTGGAGAGTGTCGTTCACTGCCTGAGAGCTAGAAACACGGAGATTGGGGTGCCAGATGTTTGAGGGTTTGGATAGGAGAAAAATAACATAGGAAAATGGAAAAAAGCAAGAAAAAATAAAAATGGAGAAAACCTAGAATGAAAGCAATTGAATACATGAAAGATAAGCAGCAGGTGGGTACGTAAAAAAGAAAACCCGTGTGGAGTCGCCAATTGTTAGTATGATTCTTTCGTCGTAAAATATCACTTTAGATATGCATATCAAGTAGCCCTAACATCAATTATGGCTGCAAAATATCCTTAAGTTTGCTGCATAAAATTAGATCTGAGCATAAAATATATTAAGCAGATAAGATATAAAATAACTCCATGCACCCAATGAACAAGACAAGAACAATGTGTAAAAAGAATCTTATATTATATTAAAGAGTGGGGCACCTGAGAGGAAAACAAGAAAGGTGCTTTCCAGTTCTCCTCAGTGGGATGGGTTCTTGGAAGTCCTCAATGTTTCAGATCTAAAATTCCTCTCTTTCGTTAATGTGGAAAACCCTAACAAACATGGAACTCAATGGGAGTTCAAAATGCAAACAAATGGAAATGGTGACCAAGAGTAGATCTAGTGTAATCTAATTGGTGATACTAAGGATCCAGTCGAAAAGTAATGAAAGGGTATATATTGGCTCACTAAACCTCAAATCTAAAGATCCTTGATGAGATGGAAGTGCAATGAAATCACTAGTTGGTGATGAAATCCAACCTCACAGATATTAATGTGGAAAACTAACGGTTGGAGCAATGATCCAAGATCTTTTGATTGTAGATGCATTAAATAATTAAATATAATAAAGCACTTTAAAACCATGAAACATAAGAACATAAAACGAAGAACAAATAGACCACAATAAACATAACATCAAGACACCAAAAATTGATTACGAATTTCGTCCAATTCACCTCCAGGCCCTGTTGAACAGTGGGGAGGCCTTCATTCAATAAGTGGAAATAAGAAGAATAAGTAAAAGTAAAAATACATAAATCTCCCTTATGCATCCAATCTATAAAATTATCGAAAAATGGAGATCCCTGATGCATAAATAGACATTACCATTGAAATCCCGTCCTGGAGACGTGTAAAATCGACATAAAATTTATTGCAAATGGACACTGGCAAGTTCTGCACCCCATGGAATATTTTTTGATGCCCTCAATATTCCCTGGGCAGGGTTTTGCCCTTTTGGCTCGCTCCTAGTTCCGCTCTTGCTCCGTCGCTCTGCCTTAGGCACACTATAGAACTATGGTTTTATATATCTTGGGGGAGGATTTTCCAAAGTCTAATGGTCTGGTGTGTTGGTTGTAGAAGGAGTTGTCAAGGTGGAGGTCGGGGGTTCCAACCCCACTGACCCCACCCATTTTGGTGCGTCATTTGAAAAATGGATTGAATTACGTTGGTTTGGTTTTAATTGGTGGCACATTGTTTCCATTTATGGGGCCACCCATTGGGGGCTAGCCCACGTGGGTCAGGCTGATTCAACTCCTGTCGGCTCCACTTATTATATCCACCATGGCGCATACATAAATTTTAATGGGGCGGTGCACCGTTATGCATAGTCTAAGCTTTGGTGGGTGGGGTCCACTCCACGCGGTCCCATCCTAACTGATCTCATTTTTAATATGATATTCCATGTGTTGTCGACAGAGGGTGCGATAGGGGTCATGGCCCAGTACCCCATAATTTTTATTTGTTATAATATGTTTTTTGGGGGTGGCGGGTTTGGTGGCCCGCCAACCCATTTTAATATATTTTTTGTTTATTTAAAAAAATTAGACATTTTTTATTTTAATGAAAATAAGGGTCATTGGGAAAATTAATAAGGCCACAATTTCACCCATTTTCGGGAGCTAGATTCCCTGCCCATTGATAGTGACTTTGTGGGACACTTAAACCTAGCCTACTGCCCAAATTTGAAATTTTTTTTGACTTTCTCTAACTTCTCCATATGGGATCAGATTAGAGATCCATTCACACCATTGGAATCACGACAGAGAACACTTGGACATGGTCCTAGACTTGTTGTCATCTTGTGACTTTGATGTTTGAGAAATTTTAAGCCAATCTCCTTTGAGATCCTCCTAGATCAATCCTCCCCATTGAGGAGATTTTGGACAACAAAAATCATTAAGACATCTAGCACATTGCTTGTGTCCTTGACAATCCATACTTTCAATCACCTACACACAAATCTAGTACATCTTTTGAAATCATATAAAAACCATACATTACTCAAACAACCCCTCACTTTCCTTGATTTTATAGCACACAGTCATTGGTCAAGGATTACATAATAAAAAACCAATACTTCATCTACTCAAAAGGCCAAAAATATAATCATTTCATTTTGAAGTGATGGAAGACACATCATCACTTTTACATTTATTCGCGACACATGATTTACAAACTATGGCCATAGCTAGATACTACCTCTAGAAAAACCATTTTTTAATTAATAAAGTAAATGGGTCATCTCCCTCTGGTGTATTTTCTTGTGGAATGTCTTCGATGACAGGATTCTAAACACAGGATTTTTGGGCCTAAAGTGTTTGACATGTAGATATTTGGTGTTCATCCTTATGGCAATGATCCTTACTATTCGATACTTTTCGAATTATTTTGGAACACTTCATCCTGATGTGCCTCTGATAAGTTCTCATGGATCCCTCACTATTGTTAGAATGTGATGAGGAACTCTCATCATTTGTCATTGGTGGGTCGCTAGCTGTCTTGGATAATTCCCCAACATCCTTCCTGACATACTCAAGTCCTGCATGATGGGGTAATTATTCTAGTTTGATAGGGTTTATGATTCCTTGGTCATTAATGCCAAGGGTATTTCCCTGATACCCCATCTTCTTCAACATTTTGGATCTGATACATCTATTATGTTTTTCAAAAGTAGTGAAATCATCATCATGAAAGGTATATGAAATCGAAGAATCACATTTTACCTCAATGGGGTTATGCTAAAACTTCTCTAAGGTCTCTTACTTAGCTTGAAATTGGCGTAGCAAACTATGTTTCTCGTTATTATATAATCATGAAATTTGCATTAACAAAGACCTGCTCTAATACCACTTGATCCAAGATCTTTTGCTTATATATGCATTAAAAAATTACATATAATAGAGCACTTTAAAACCATGAAAAATAAGCACATAAAAAGAAGAACAAAGAGACCATAATACACATAAGATCAAGACACCAAATATTGATTATGGAGTTCGTCCAATTTGGACTACGTCTCCAGGCCCTGCTCAATAGTGGGGAGGACTTCATTCATTAAGTGGTAGTAAGGAGAAGAAGAATTAAAAGTAAAATTACATAAAGCACCCTTTACCTCCAATCTACAAAATTCCCGAAAAATGGAGAGCTTTGATGCAAAAATAGACATCATCGTTGAAATCCTATCACTGAAAGGTGTAAAATCGACATAAATTTTTTCAAAAATGGATACTAGCAAGTTCTACACCCCAGGGAATCTTTTTGATGCCCTCAATATTCCTTGGGTAGGTTTCTGCCCCTCTAGCTTGCTCTTGGTTCTGCTCATGCTTCATCGCTCTGCCTTAGGCACACTACATAACTAAGTTTTTATATATCTTGGGGGCCAATTTTCCAAAGTCTGATGGTCTGGAGTGTTGTTTGTAGGCAAATTTGTCAAGGCAGAGGTCAGGGGTTCCAACTCCACCAACCCCACTCATTTTGTCACGTTGTTTGAAAATTTGTTTGAATTATGTTGGTTTGGTTTTAAGTGGTGGTGCATTGTTTCCATTTATGGGGCCGACCCATGTGGGCTTATCGGGTTCAACTCTCGCCAGCTCCACTTTTTATATCCACCGTGGTGCATATATAAATTTTAATGGTGTAGTTACCATTATGCAGAGTCTAAGCTCCGGTGGGTGGGGTCCGCTCCACGTGGCTGCGTCCCAAGTGATATTCATTTTAATATGATATGCCATGTGTTGTGGGCTGAGGGTATGGCGGGGGTCATGGCCTGCTGCCCCATAATTATTATTGGTTAAAATATGGTTGTTGGGGGTGGCGAGGTTGGTGGCTCGCCACCCCATTTTAATATATATATTTTTTATTTCAAAAAAATTCATCATTTTTCATTTTAATGAAAATAAGGAATATTGGGAAAATTAACGAGGCCACAATTTCACCCTTTTTCAGGAGATGGGTTCCCTTCCGGTTAACGGTGGATTTGTGGGACACTTAAACCTGGCCCATTGCCCAACTTTGACCAAAACTTTGACTTTCTCTAACTTCTCCATACGGGATCAGATTAGAGATCCATTTGCACCGTTGGAATCAAGATGGAGAATAATTCAACATGGTACTAGTCTTGTTGTCATATGTCGACCTTTATTTTTGAGAAATTTTAAGCCACTTGTCCTCTGAGATCCTCCTGGATCAAACAATTACCCTGAAAACTTGCTCAATGAAATAGTCTGGTGCAATTAACTTCACTATTTCATCTCAAAGTGAATACTACCCTCCAGATAGTTAAGTGAGTCTAGTCAATGTGTGCTCTAGTTATATTGGGACCTTCCCTCTACCGTCACCTTGGGAAAAATCCTAAAGATTATGGCCACTAAGGTCACCAACTAAGACAATTGAACCTAGGGGAATAGTCTCTGGCCCAATATACACATAAGGGCAGAGTGTCAAAGCTAAATCCACTTGAAAGCTCCTCGACATGGTAAATACAAGGTTTAATAACAAGTGATCCCAAGCTCCTCGATAATGGTTAATATGAGGTTTACTATTTTTATTACGTGCACATCTTCTATCTTCACCAATGAAGTAGGTACGATTACTCCATTAGGGCTGACATGACCTCTTGCTTGACTCTTTCAATAAGATATTCCCACAACGCAAATGCAACAACTAGGTTTTTCCCTACCGCAAGATGCTACTTGTTTGTTAATTTTTCTTTGGAAAGTTAATTACTGCCTATTCCAAAGCACTAGTCTTGAGCTATATTGGTGGAATGAGCCCTAGAAAATGTAAAAAACATATAAATCAATTTTATTAAGATTTTAATTAATTTGGATGTTGTTTATGCAGAGGGGTATGGAGATTAAACTCAGTGATATTGTGACCGAATCAAAAAATACTCTAAATGCATCAATAATGAAAGTGAAATTCTTTATTTCGATGAATTTATATTTAAGAGAAAGTAGGAATTTTGGACTAAAAAAATACAAATTCCCTAAAAAATCCCATAACATTTATTTCTCATCAAGAAAATAATTTCATTTTAAGCATGACCAACACTGCTTTGTGACGAAAATATTCATTGATTATAAAGACAAAATATACAATTTTATGAACAAACAATTTTCAAAAGAAAAATCAACTATAAAACCCTAAAAATGTAAAAACTTCAAAAAATTAAAACTCTTAACTAAAAATCCTAACTAAGATACCTATGAGTGTATTTTCACAATTTCTTTTAGTTGAAAGAAAACTAAATTTGTTTTTCTCTTTAACTAGGAGAAACAAATGCATAAAAGACTACTTTTGAGACAAATCACACTTCAGTAATCTAGAATTTTTCCTTTTGAAAATGAGAAAGAAACAATCACTCTAACAAGAAAGGATGACAAGACTCCCAATAGCTCTAGAGGAAAATGACATAAAACCATTGATCTATGCAGTGAATTTATTTTCCCAAAAAGATCAATTCATCAAACCAGGGAAAACCTTACCCAAATGTGCAAAAATGATGATCTATCAAAAATACTCTAAGGTAATTAGGAAGAGTTTACAGACAGATTCTAAGATTTGGGATAGGTCAGGTTAAACCTTAAGAATTTTTTTATTTTCCTCTGAGAGAGAAAATATTAATTTTTTCAAAATTTCTCATGGGGTGCACAAGTTTTCAGTACAAACAAGTACACATGCACACTGAATTAAACTGAAAACTTGTGTAGGTTTTCACTTTGTTTATTACTAGAAAATAGCACAAGGTAGAGAAATGTTTAAAAAAATAAACTCAAGGCTTTCTAATTTAGAGAATCTAAAAGGTCAACCCAACCACACTCAGAAAAGTCAAACTAGAAAAGTTGGACTTCTAAACCAAACAAATCAAGAGAAAACTAAGCTTGTTTCCCCACTGGAGTCGCCAATTTGTTTTCTAGATAGATCCCTCTTGTAGACAAGAGCTATCTCCCTAGTATCCCAACAGATAACTAGAAACAAACAATTGTTTGAATACCTCTTTCCCTAAACTATTAACATTCATATTATTATAACTTAGAAATGAGGAGGTTATGCTCCTACCTTTCAACGATATGTTTGATGTAGACCTTTCCTTTTTCTCCAAAGAAGTCCTTTGATGTCGTGAAGAACCTGCAATCACAAACATCCAAAGAATTAAAAGCGCCTACAGTATGTAATATAAAAAAACACCAGTTCAAATTAATGCTCAAGGAGAGTAGAATTGTCATTTTTTTAATGAATCTAAAAGAACACAATGGGAAAAAGAGATCCATATGTATTATTAAGAATTATAAAGATCAATATTACAACGTGAGCCTTGATGTTGTAAAAATTTCTCTCGTATGCCTTCACAATCGTGCTCCTTGGTTTGACAAGCCTTCTTCTCTAGAATGACCAACATATGTTAATATTCAATGAACTCTTGTGTACAAATTGTAATCTTCAATGTACATTCCACAATCTACTATCTACCCATAACCCTAAAGCTTAAGGCTAACTTATAGGAGAAATCGAGGAGGTTTCAGATCCATCAAGAGAGGTATGAAATCCTATAATGAAGGGATTAGGGTTCCTCTATCCAAGGTGATAAGCTCCATGAGTGGAGGGATATAGCTCGAACTGGTGCAACTCAAGAAGCTTTTCTTTGGAAGAAAATTCATCCAACTAGGCTTCTAGAAGTTACTTTTTCATTTATACTTTATTTTACGAGGGTGCGCTGGTTTTATGGGCGAATCGAGAGAAGATCACCACAACTAATAGATGAAGTATCAGCACATGCACAGGAAATGACCACAAAAAGCTCACAGGAAACCTTTCAAATTTTTTAAGAGATTTTTTCCAGTTTACAAGACTTGGTTCAGGAACATGAATGTTTTGACTTCCAAGGAAGCATGAGTATAGATGATAATAGATCCATATTCACATTATAATTCCATGGTGACAAAATGAAGTGTAACACATAGATTCTCAAGTTGTGGGAAGATTTTATATAGGTTAATGGAGGCCATTAAACATGAAAATTTCATGGAATAGGTTATTATGTTCAAAATCTCACTATTATTCCTTGATTATAGATAGATAGATAGAGAGTTCAAAATGTGATTATTTTTATAGCTAATTATCTCATGTGTGTAGTTTCTATCACCATATTGTTGACCATTTACACCTATATATAAATCAATGTAAGTTTCCACTATTCATGTAGTGTGTTTCCCTTAAGGAATCTACCTTAGAGACACATTCATATGCATGTGATTCCTTGTTTCTTTGATGATATTTTTTCTCATAAACTATACCTTTTATTCTCCATCCATAAGATTCATTTTTGTGCTCATCACTCCTTCATATTTAGTGGAATATCAATTCTTGTTCCTTATTATCTCAACACTAGTTTCACTAGATTATGTTTCATGGTTCATTAGTTTGTAGTTGATATGGGTTGTTCGTTGTGTGGTTTTCCTTGCTTATAAGTGATGATACATTTTTGACTTGTTTCTAAAGTTTAACATTAGATATATATTCTATTACTTATAAACAAGTAAATATGTTACCTAGTTATGGCATCTAATCATGTTGGGGAATAATTAATTTTGTATCAGTGTTCCTTAATCTAGATGGATATTAGTGGCCATCCATATATTCCATTGAGTCAATGACACTTTATCTTCTTAAAAGTTTTCTAATAGTATTTTGGGTCCCAAGATTTCAGGGCCATTTTAAGGCCCTTAACAATTTTTTTTGGCCATTCAAGGGGCTATGGGTTTCAATGGGAGGCCATGGTCTTAGAGAAAATTTTAAATCATGTGATAATATTTTGAATAATATACAACATGATCCAAATAGATATTGAATGAAAAGGTTGCACCCATCATAGTTTGACATATCAACCAATTTCGGGCTCCCAAAACTTTCAGTGCTTCATTTTCTAGAGGTAAGGTTTTGGACCTTTGGTGCTCTTTATGTATATTAAAAATAAAATATTTTGGCTCTTGTAATAGCTTTTGTGAATGAGAATAGACACAATCTATCTCTTCTTAGAGACAAGTTGTTGTGATTCTAGCTAGTTTGTGTTCTGAAATATTATACTATTTTATTTATTAATAGAAGTTGTATTTTAAATATTTTTTAATGCTCTTTGATATATTTCTCAATGTGTGTGTTAAATTTCCTTTCATTCCTTTCATTTCATTCCTTTTACAACATCGTTAAAGATATCGGATTAATCTTTTCCTTATTGTTTGTTAGTGCATTTTGTTGATGAGGTTAGGGTACAGTTAGATGGGTCACAAAAAAGTTTTAGATGAGAATGTCACTCTTGCTGTCCCAAGGGACCTCTCGTGGTGGAAAAAAAGAGGGATGATAGAGTAGGAAATCCTATCAAGTTTTTTCTTGAGGAAGAATTCACATGCAAAAGAAAAATATGATGGAAATTTTGTACAACATCATTTTATGATTGTCAAGAGTGGCCAAGGAACATTAAACATGTAATAATTTTCAATGAGATACACCCTTTAAGGTACAATTTAAGATTGATATCCCTTAATTTAAGGAAAATAAGTGAAGATTATTTGGATAAATGGTTAAATATATTAGAGGTACATCACTTTGTCCAAAAAATAATTACAATGAAAAGATCACCTTTGTGTTTATGAAAGCCCTTCCCCTAGGAGATGATGACCCATGGGTCCACTCCCAATTGAAGTCAACATTTTTCTCCTACCTTCTAGACCAAACCATTTTCAATGAGAGGAAAGGATGTAATGACAACACGTCAAATGATGGATGTGTTACATTTATTCTTGTAATCACTTTTGATCCAATATTCCATAGATAGGGGGGAGATAAATTTCCTGTAAACCATGAAAGTCAATAAAATTTTGGTGGAAAATAGGGAACATCCTACATTCGCAGCCAAATCTTGATAGAAGAAAGGGAGATATCTTAGAATCCACCCCCCCAAAACTTAGGTGTGGCAATTCTGTCCCATTTAAATCCAAGGAAAACCATATTGTTCAACATAACCTACACATAAAATGTTTTAATAGAACCTATAGATATATTTTATAAATCCCCTTGGGATCAAGGAAAAAGACATCCAATATACCAGTATGTCTTGGAGGATAGATACAATGAGTACCAATTGGTCTGCTCATTATAAGTATCTCATACTCTAGGACATCAATCAATTTTCAATTTTGGTCAAGAGTCATAACTAATAAAAATTTATATAAGAGTTCAATTTAAGGAGGAATAATTTTTTTTTGAAACCATTCTCTGTGTTGGCTAGTACAAAAGGGAAGAGCTCATGATGAAATATCTACTTTTCATGAGTTAGTCCAAAGGGGGTTAGTGAATATTTGCAATGATTTGTGATAATACTAGTACCTAATTCAAAAAGGGCTATAGCATAATTATGACCCTTGAAGATGTTCTTGTGCCATTAAAAAAATAATATTATCATCAATGAAGAGAATAATGGTAATATGAAGGGTAGGGGCTACCTTGATTCCTTGAAAGTTGTTTCTTTTGTGAGCTTCCTCTAGAGACATTCTGAGACCCTCATTGACCATTAAGAATAGGAGAGGATAGATATGGTAGCCCTATATAAATTCTTGTTCCACTAAAAAAATGGAGGAGTTTAGTTCTTTATAAGTAAAACAAAAGAAATAGTATAAATTCAACTCATGATCCATTTAACAAAATCCAGCCTAAAACCCAAGTACGTAAGTAGAAGTTGAATGTAGATCCAACTAACATGATAAAAATAATTGGAGAGATCAAAATTTAGGATTGTACCATTCAATCATCACCATTTGAGGCTATTTAGACCTTCTTGTGTGACACCAATAGCTTCATGTATTTGTGCCCCTTCCAAGAAAGAAAATTGTTCCTTTGAGATTGATTTAGAAAGATTGGGTTTGAGTCTTTGCGAAATTATTTTTTTGATGAATTTCTAAATGCAATTGCACAATGAGATAGGACTGAGATAATCAAAAGTCGAGGGATTTTCCACTTTGGGGATTAAATCCCTGAAGGTGGAGTTGAATTGTCCCTAACCTTCAAATCAACAAAGCTAGGCCTTGGGATTTCTTTGATGGTCCCTCACAAGGAGATCCAAATGTTTTTCTAGGAAAAAATTTTTATTTTCAAATCAAAATGGGCCTGGGAGAGGGAACCAATAGTTTTTATGAACCCATATCCCTCAAAATTTTGATGATTTTTTACTATTGAAAAATATATTTGCTCTCTTTAAGTTTTTGGGTATTCCCAATACGTAATCAATTGGAAAAATGGTTTATACAGATGTCATAATCAAAATATTCAATCTTTGGTGGATGAAATTATTCATTTGAAATATTCCTCTTTTTTCTTTTCCTTAGATCTTTAAAGGAAGGAAAACACCACTACAAAATCCCTCTTTAAGGATGGAACTCCGATGGCTCATGGGACATGGATGATTAAAAAAACACAAAATGACCTCTCATATGAGTTCTATCACCAACCTTTCATTGAGGGAAAGAACATAGAATAATTTATTTTTATGCTCTATTTACTACTTCATTTTCTTCTCATCATTATTAGACTATATCATATGATTTATCTCTTTATATTTTTATCATTTACTAGCACATATACATGTTTTCTTTTGATTTTTGTTTTTTTTCAACAAATACACATTTTTTGCATTTTGTATGATGGCTATCATGCCACACTATGGGAAATATATAAAAATAATTCTTTATCATATGAATACATGCTTTACATGTGTCAACATAATGTATTTTTTTTCCCACTTGATAATAAATTAAACTCTTTACAGAGGAAGAAAAAAAGAAAAAAAGAAAAGAAAAGAAAAGAAAAGGAAAGCCCTTCCCCATGTCAAATATTGGTGGAACGGTTACTAGGAGATACACAATGAAGATAAGTTTATGATATTCAAGGGAGGAACCACTTGTATATCATTGTTTATTCCTTCAACAAAGAATTCTATCTTGTAGGGAATTATGATGACCAATACATAGGATGAAAACTCTGCCAGAGGATAAGGACCATATGGTGTTTATGTACACTAATATTTTCCATAAATTTCACTAAAATATTGGTGTCAAAGACTTCAAGTTGCACCTATATTTCAATTACCAAGTGGCCCACATAGGTACATCAAAACATATATGTATTTCCTAGACATGGCCACATTAGATCCACTTGTAGATATGTTGTTAAAATTGAGTTTGGGTTTGAAAATTTGCAACATTCGAAGCCTAAGAAAGACATATCGAACTCATACAACAAGATAAAAAACAATAACCTCCAACCTTATCACAACAAGCACTAGTCATACGCAAAAAAAGGTAATATGGGAAGTAAAAGGACACACAAATTGGTGTCAGTTCCAAAAATGACCCTAACACAAAACTGATAAATGTCTCTAAAAAAAAATCATTATTGGATGAGATTAAGGGAAAATAAATGGAATTTTTTTTTTATTCTAATTCAAATTAGGATATATGAAAAAATAAATAATCAATTTAGAATCTAGTACCACCCTCATGACTATAAATATATGACCAGAAGAGCTAGAAGATCCCTAGGAGTTGGAGTGAATATTTTATTTGTAGGTGTGGGTGAGGGGGCCCCCACCAAATTTCATTGTCAATAGAAATATATATAAGAAAATTATTGCAACTAACTTTGCTGGGAGTTTTAAGTGACTGATAATTCCATGCCCCCAACTATAGAACATTAGTTGGCTATGCCAAGGATAAAATTTTTTGTTAGTTAACATTGTTTCATGTCCTATGACATCAATCCCTTCAAAGATGAGCTACTATGTTATGTCTCGCACTCAAATTTTATGCTTGTGACATCCCTATATGTAATCCCTCTTGTAAATATTATTATGAACTGTAATTCATGTGAATAATGTGGAAATGTAAACACATTGACTAGCTAAGGAAGTGGAAATGGATTCAAAGGACTAACGATGAGGATTTTATTGTAAAACTCGATATTAAATTTATTTTTTGATTTCTTGATGTCAAAAAATTTAATGGAGGAAAGGGGCTTCTTGAGGAGAGGGAAATTCTATAGGATTTCCTTTGAAGATTGTATTGACAGGGTTAACATGCAAGATTAATTCATAAATGAAAAGTACCAAGGAGGAGTCCTAGAGGGGGTTGGGTTGGGGGGGGGGGGCGTTTTGGTGCACTTCCCAGGACAAAGTGGAAGGAGAAGAGGGAAATGGAGTGGATTCTGCAAGTGCTGGTAGTCTTCCTGGAAGGATTGAATTCTAGAAGAAATTCTATTCTATGCTCATGGGATAGATTCTTTGAGCTTCTACTAAGCCATGAGTTGTGCCTGTGCATAGTTTTACTGAGGCCTGGGTTGTACTTGTGTATAGTTTCACTAAGGCTAATATGTGTGTTTGTGTTGATTTTTACTAATTCTTAAGTTATTCTTGTGTATATTTTTACTGGGGTGTGGTTTTTTCTTATCTATACTTTTATTGAGGCACGATTTGTGACTATGTATAGTTTTACTTAGGCAAGTGTTCATGCTTACTTGTTTTGTGCCAGATAGAATTAAGTGAAATGGTGATGCTTCAGTGTTTATTCATGAGATAGCCTAAAGTTGAAAGTCCATTTTCTTTGTCATTTTAAAAATCTAAATATGAATATTCAATCAATAAAACGTGATCCATCTATGAATATTTGATTCCAAACCTTTGAGTTCCTTTTAAGTACTTCATAAGTATTTTTGAAGAAGACAAATGTCATTCATAAGGATTTTGCATAAATGTAGAAATAATTCAAATAGAAAATGAAATATATGGTTTTTCAATAGTGATAAGACTCCCAAAAAACTATCTATAGTTGGATGCATCCTCAAATTCATTGATTTATTTCGATGTGATCTCCAAATTTTGTTGCATCAAAGTAGATAGAGGGTTGCATTCAATCATGTCAAACATGTTTAGTGATTCTCCAATGTAATTATTTTGGGATATGAATATATATTTTGGATGTTGAGTCACTTCAATTCCTAAGTACTAGTGAATATGACCCAAATCTAAAATATAAAATCCCTTCTTGATCTCTTTATTTATTGATGCAATATAGTTTTCATTGTTCCCTCTTATGAATATATCACCAAAATATATCATAAGAAATACAATAGTTTTTTGATATTTCGAAAAATGGAGTTGCATCATCAAGCTTAAATTGTTTGAAATTCAAATTCAGAATTAACTTTTCATACCAAGCTTAGATTGCTTGCTTTAGGCCGCAGGAGGATTTTATGATTTTACATACTTTATTTTTTTATCCCTTCATAAGAAAACTTGTCAATTGAAACTTGAACACATTTTATTTAGAGTATCCATTCAATAAATAAGTATTCACATCCATTTAATGAGCTTTCAATCCATTCCGAGCTTCCAAGATAAAAGAGAGTCTCAATGCTTCCACATATCACTGTGGGGGCCAAAGTCTCTTTATAATCAACACCTTTTTTATGCAAATAATTTTACCATAAGCATTTAATTTTTATTTTTAAATGAACCATTTTATTTATACTTATTTTTTTGTACCCACTTGCATATAATTTTTTTGATTTTTAATGAAGGGTCCTCCAACTTTGATCTTCCATAATTCATCATACCATCGTACTCCTTTTATGATAGTTTTGTCCACTCATCTTGTGAAGTAGCTACGTTAAAATAAGTAGGTTCAAATTTAGTGGTTAAAATTAATTCACAGTCATATTAAACATCAATATCACTTGTATCAACTAAATAAAAGTTATCTATCTCACCACTATCCTTTCTAGTGGAACCTTGAGTTTCTATCTTTCAAACTTCATTAAGATGAACACCTTCAATTATTTTTATTTTTCATTTTGGGGGACCATTGTGAGATGGTATAGGTTTCTCCACTAATTGATATGGGGCTACATCAAGGTTAAACCTCCTAATAATCTCAATCACATCACTTAAAGGGTGTTCCTTATCTAATGAAGTAGCTAGGACTTCATGAGGGGTAGATGGTGACTCAAAAGAAGATTTGAGAGATTGATATAAGATATGTATCCCTCCTTAAATGTGTCAAATGTCATTATTGAATCTATCCAAAAAATAAAACTAAGAGTAAGTGGTGTTGAAATTTTTTGAATATTCAAGAAAATTTACATTTTTGGAAAGAATAAACATATTTCCTACCTCATAATAAAGATGGTATTCCTTGGTAGTATAAAAATAACTAAATAAAACACACTTCCAACTCCTTGCATCACGATTTATTCTCTATTCTTTGGGACTAGATGTTTAGAGGGTGGAACCAAGGACCTTGAGATGCTTTACCAAATAAATGTAGCCATACCACATATCATAAAGAGATGGAAAACTATTTTTCTGATATACTACACATAGAATTGCATCTTGTTGAAACATCATGGACCAAATGGTATTCAAGATATCCCTATTCCTTCTTTCAAATACATCATTTTTTTTAGGACCGTATGGAACTATTATTTGATGTTGAATCTCATGTTGGAAAATGTATTTTTAATATTTATTAGAAGTATATTCTCTTCCATTATTAGTAAATGTGAATGTGAATCTATAAATGAAAATTTTTGAATGTTTGAAATGTTTGAGATTTACTTTTCAGCAAGAATACCTAACACATTTTGGTTTTATCAACAACAAAATTCATCATATATTCATTTCCATTGGAAGAAGTTCGACAAAAATCAAAATGTATGAATCCATGTTTCCTACATTTTCTACAAGTGGAATCATCAAAGGGTTGTTTTTTATTCTTTACAAGGATATAACCCTCACGTTGCTTCGGGATTAGAGGTAGAGTAGAAAACCATAAACAACATTATTTTTAAATAAATTAAGCTTGTCATAATTAATATGTTTAGATATAACATGTCATAGAAGACTATATGCTAATGTACCTTTACCATGACCAGAGATGTATGCAAAATTTTGTGTATGAGAAGATGTCGCGTTCAACTTCATCATTTTTTCATGCTTCACTCTAGTCATGACAACCATCTTTTTATATACCTTATTTTTACTTTACCATCAAATATATGAATAAAGTGGCCCTGTTAAATAAATTTCACAAGGGGAAATATATGTCTTTGCAGCTATAGAAGGTATAAGATATTATATTCAAGAAAATCAGGAAATTAAGGAATTAAAATTTGATGGTGCTAAAGTGCCAAGGGTTTGAAACTTGGTTTGTCTAGAAAATCCATTATTCCATACACATTTTCATTATAGTCTTTAAAAAGGTCTCTACAAAAGGTCATGTGGAATGCTTCATTTAGTCAAGATGTTATGCATTTTTCCAAGAATCAAATGGAGTGTGAAATGAAATTTCAGTTAGTCCAATATTGCCTTGAGTAGTAATATAATGAGATTCACATGACTTACTTTTTCCATATCTATTATTTTACCTTTGTATTATTTTGATTTTGATTTGATTTTATCTTATCACAATGGGATTGTGAATGTTGATGCATCATCTCCTCTTTTATGGTAACACATGCAATGAAGACAACAATATTCTCCTTGATGGCAGCTAAAACCCCTACCTCTAAAATTATCTCTTCCACATCCTCTTTTATTGTTACTGCATTTCAAAGAATCATGTGAGTGATTCTTCCTCTTTTTAGGAAGGCACACTGCTCCTTCATGAGGTTGAGTTGGTTTTTTTCTCTTCTTAAAATCTCTCTCTGGTTCTAAATTTGTATTCCCTTGAGATTCAAAAGTAATGGACTTGAGTTGATCACACAGAGATTTAGTTAATGAATCTATGAAGTAGCACGTGTGTTTGTGGCATACTAAACAATACCCTTAATTTGACTACATATTTCAAAATAAATCTAAAATCATTTTATTTAACCTCATACCAATACGGACCCAATACACATTCCCAATTAAAAAAACCTATACTTTCACTAGATATTGTAGGTATCCATTTCTTCATTAACATATTTTACACCCATTTATAATTTTTTTATTAAATTTGAGCTCCATTTTTATACACAAAATATGAAAACCCTTTACCCCGTATTATATGCTCAATATATTATTGTAACATCCCCTTGTTAAAATTTTGTGTAATAAAAGTTAATAAAGGAAAAATAAGACCACAATCAAGGGACATGTATTCCAAGTTGAATGTTGGGAAATACATCCTATTTTGGGTGTTCATTTAGTTTATTATAGATATGGAAATTGTAAAAGGAAATGGAAAAGTTTTTGGAAAGACAAAGTGGCGTTTATTGGCATTTTATTTATGAAAATAATGGAAATTTGGAGAAAACGAAGGTGAAAGGTCAAATATTTTATGTGAGGAGGAAAATGAAGGAAAATAATGGAAAATTGAAGAAAATGGAGGCATAAATGATAAAAGGGATTTTAAGGATCAATTCACAACCATTTTTCAATTCAGTTTTGGAATTATTCTCAGAGAGGAGAAACAAAGCAGTCAAGAAAAAGGAGGAAAATAAAACCAAAGAAAGGAAAGGAAAGCAAAGGAAAGCAAAGGAAAGAAAAGGAAATCAAAGATTAAGCAAGGAAAGGTTGGGTCAAGGAGCTTCAAGGAGAATACTTACAAGTAACAGGGTGCATGTATGATTTCCTAGCTAGTTTTGACATGCATGGTTTGTGCATGTTGGTATTTGGTTCTCTTTCTATCATTAGAATGGGGTTTTCCAAGTTTGAAAGTGGATTTTAGCCTTTCCTTTCCATTTCTTGATATCCATGTTATGATGAGACTTTTCTTAGTTTGAGCTTTTGATTGCTGGAAGATTTTGGATTTGGGTGAGGTGGTATCAGGAAAATTCTCAAAGCCCTAGGAATCCTTTGACTGGTATTGGAAACATACATAGTAAATACTGAGGGTGTAGATGGGAAAATTTGTCGAGGTATTGGAGAATAAATTCTGAGGAATCCAAGTTAGGTTTGACTTTTTGATCTAGAAAACAATTTAGGTGATATCACATAATGGTGAGGGTGGAGATGGTTTAACCTATGGATTCCCCTGGTTGTTTTCATGTTGGTTTATCCCATGACATCCCACATTCATTCTTGGAATATGGCATGGGGGTGATTGGCTAAAAGAAAGAGTTGGTTCAGCCAATCTATGGTTGGGTGGTACGTGGAAGTCCCAAACCTGGTTGGATTTTTCCTATGTTTAATAATAGACTAGTTTCTCTTTCTTTTGATGAGAAAATTCACTTGTTATTATGTGAATTTAATTATTTTTCTATCAATGATATCTATCTGGTTATATGCTATTTATAAGAATGTTCATATGATAGATTCAAGTATGGCTCTTATCACATTTTATTGAATGAATATTTGGTTAATGAATGCATGACCTAATTGGTGTTATGATAGTTATGGCGAGAAGGTATTGGTCCTTCCTGATAAACCTCGGAAACATTTTCAGATCTCTATGTTTAGATATGCAATCATGACTTGTAGATTTCATGTTCTTCATGTGTTTAATGGAATTCATATCATGTTTACGCTTGGTTAGGTCAAACCCTTGATCAATTTTTATGTTAGAGTCTTTGTATTGGTGTAATTTATTGTCTTGGAAAGTATAATAAAGTTCTAGGTAGTCGTATGGAGGCTAGCCCTTAAATTATAGCTTAAATATTGAAGTCTCTGACACAGAACGAGATGAAAAGCAATTCAATCTCTCCCTTGTAGGAATTTTTGGAGTGACTGGAGGGTTCCACTCAGATGGATGAATTATCATGTGAGTGATTGGGGGTTTAACTCATTGCAAGGATAGGTTAACATAGGGGTTGGTCACCTGGAGTGTCGGATTAGCTCCTGGGAGTCCTGTAGCACTTGGCGAAGGTTTGTAAGGTATTTTTCGTCAAATTCACTTCCTTAAAGGTATATAGAAGGTTGAGTGGTGTAATAGTAGTAATCAAATATTTTTTACTGTTGAAATGGAAACAAGAAATGGAACCCCAAGGTGGCTTCTGATTTAATTTTCCCTTAATTCAATGAGTTAAATGAGTTAGTACAACTTATTTGGCTTAGTAAATTTGAGTTGAGGGTCAAATTAGATGCATGTATGGTGTCTCCTACTTTTTAGGAGCTCTGGTTGAGTTATTTGTGAGTTGTAATTAGTTAACTCAATTATTTGAGTTAAAATCATTTTAACTAGTTCTAACTGAGAGATAAGATAGCTATAGGTGCAGTGAATTAAATATGATTTAATTCACATGCAGCAATCAATTAGCTAACTGATAATTTGCTATAAATACTTGTTTCATGTCATTTGTAAGGAAGGCCCAGTTGATATTGGGTTTAAAGGGAAGATAGTTGTATAATTAGAAAATTGTAGAGGTCATGCATGTGGTTATTAGGAAGCCTTGGAAATATTGCGAAATCATTAATTCAGAATTTCCTAATTAATAGGGGCTCAACTAGCCCAAGAATGCATGAGAAAGGTTGGTCAGGAATAGGCAAGAAATTGGTTAAATATTAGACCGAACTTGCTTAGATCAGAGTGAGGTAGTCAACAGAGTGCAAAGGTTTGTCAGGAAGAGAAATAACATTATATTATTTGATGTTCTTGAATTTATGCAATATATAGATAGTAGGGTTTTTAGCTAAGGCTTTCCCCCAGATACATCTTGTGTTGTGCGATTGATATTCTTTTCTCTTACTTGTTTATGTGATTGTGTGATCAAAATTGGTTTCCGCAATTTGTCAAATTGATTCAGTATTTTTTTTTAGTACATTACAAGATCAATTGATTATATTTAAATATTTCCACATGCTATCATAACATAAATCACAATAGAAGAGAAGAATCAAATATTTTTTTGAACAACTACATAGAATTTGTATATTTATTCTTCAGGACTAGTAATAAGTCAAAATGTGTTTCACTGGCTTGAGACTCGAATATTACCTTGAGATAAATTTGAATTACATAGCATGGAAGGGAAGGATGGAGGAATTTATAGAGGAAAATGGACTAAAGGAATTCATAGATAATGATATTCCCCAACCTAAAAATTCTCATGTTCTTGATGCATGGAAGAAGAATGTAGCAAAGGCAAGAAGGATTTTGGTAGAAGGAGTTTGAGATCATATTGTCTCAAACCTCCATGGAAAGGAAAATCCATATGCAATGAGGAAGGTCTTAACAAGTTTGTTTCAAAATAGCTACAACATTAGGAAGTTCACGTTGAAGGACTAAATTAGAAATATCAAGATGGAGAAGGGTGACACAATCCCAAGATACTTGAGTAAGTTCACTCAATGTCGCGATTAGCTTGGAAGTTTTGGGGTAACAATTTCCCAGGATGATTTGGTGAGCCTAACACTTCTAGGCCTTCCCAAGAGCTAACATAGATACTAACACTCGGTGAATGGGAGGGATAAGCTACTAGAGTTGGATTTATTTTGGTCTGAGTTGGTACAATAAGAGATTCGGCGGAACACCATAGGTGGATCCTCATCAAAGACTAATGATGAGGCTGATTGTGACTTGGGTGGAAAAGTGAACAAAGGGAAAGGGAAGGAATCCCATTCCAAATAATATTCTGGTGAGGTGGGAAAGAAGCGATACTTGTAATAGGTAAAATGTTTTCACTATCATGAGCTTGGACACCATGCTACAAAGTGTCCATACAAAAATACCAACAAGAAGACCTCAAGAGGAGCGACAAGTGAAGCATTTTATTCATAGTTCGATTTGGATTTCACCCTCATCGCATGCATGGTGTCATCAATGATGGGTTTGGTGTGGTACTTATATAGTGGAGCTTCTTTCCATATGATCGATAACAAATAATTATTCAATAGCTTGGAGGAGAAGGATCTCCAAATGCACATCGAGATGGGAGATGACGGTAGGTATAACACTACCAGTGTAGGTAAAAATTACCTTTTAGAGGGATTCTGGTAATCATCTCACATTAAAATATGTCATGTATGTTCCTAGTTTAAATAAAAATTTGGTTTATGTTGATTATATGTTGGAAGACCATGGCTATGATGTGATATTCAGTGAAGTAAAGGTGTTTCTTCCTGACAAAGCCATGGGACAAGTAAAAATTATTTGTGTTAGAGTAAAGAACCTCTAAAAGTTAGATGTAGAATAATGTGCTACCTTGAGCACGAAAGTAGAGAAGGTGGAGAGCCTAGACATCGGTGAGTTATGGCACAAGAGATTGGGCCATATACACTATGGCGCTTTGAATATCATGCAACATGTTTCTATAGGACTTCGAAACAATGCACTTTATTAGAGAGATACATTCAAAGGGTTTCCATTGGGGAAGTATACCAAAGCCACCTTTCATGATAAGGAAAGTTGAGCAAAGATGATCCTTGAGAGAGTTCACTCAGAAATGTGTGGAACATTCTCGATAGCTTCCAAAAAAAGACATATATATTATGTGATTTTGGTCAATTATTTTTCATGAAAGTGTTGGATTTTATTCATGCAGAAGAAATATCAGACGTTCTCCAAGTTTTGTGAGTTCAAGGCACTTGTCGAGAAATATAAATGGAATAAGGTGAACGATATGAGGAGCGACAATGGTGGAGAATATGGCTCTAACGAGTTGAAGAAATTATGTGCTTCAAAAGGAATTCAAAGGGAATTGATAGGCCCTCATAACCCACAGTAGAATGGGGTTGTATAAAGGAAGAACACAAATATTTTGGGAGAAGAATGAGCTATGTTGCATGATGAGGGCCTATTGTTGCATATGTAGGTAGAAGCATGCAATACAAAAATATTTGTGTAAAACATAAGTCCTCATTGGATACTTGGGATGACTATGCCAGAGGAATATTTTTCAGGTAAGAGATTAGATGTGTCAAATTTTAAAAAAATTTGGTTCATGAGTTTATTTCCATGCGACGAACATTGCTAGGAAGAATCTAGAGCCAATAGCTTATTTAGGGATATTTCTGGGGTACATTGATACACCTCACAACTATTGGGTGTACTTTCCATCCCACAGGATAAGAGTAGTTAGAAGAGATGTAAAATTATATGAAAAAAAAGGCCATATGGATTTCCCTTAAGGGGGAGCTTCAGTTGCATGCATGTGAGGAGCTCTTGGCTCCAAAATAAGAACCTAAAGATGTGGAGCAACCACAAGTATAGGTACAGAGAGCGGAAGCACCCATTCATGAAGAGAAATCACAATATGGAATGAAGCACACCAGAGAGCCTAACATGTTCTTACTTGATGCTAGAGAGAATGTGGGAACACCCAAATCACATCATAGGAAGAGAGGGTCCCAAGATTGGTACACTAGATACATGGCTCTTGTGAAATAAGGTGTAGAGATATAACCATCCTTGTTTGAGGAAGTAGCACAAAAACTAATTTGGGTTGATGCCATGGTTAAGGAGTATGACTCCATTATCAAAAATAATGCATGGGAATTTTTCCCAAGACCAGAGGGGAAGTCAGTTGTAGGATCCAGGTTGATTTACAAGGTGACGCGGGGATAAAATAGGAGTGTGGATAATAAGAGGGCTAGATTTGTGGCCAGAGGGTTCTCTCATGTGGAGGGGACTGATTATGATGAGAATTTTTCATTAGTTGCAAGTTGCTCATCAATCCTATCCATACTTGCACTTGCAACGAAGATGGTATGTTAGATACACGAGATCGATGTAAATACAACCTTGCTCAATGGAGTGATTGAGGAAGAGGTTTAAATTGAGAACTTGGCAGGTTTTGAGACCTTTGACAGGGATTGATATGTGTGCAGACTTAAGAGAGCACTGTATGGGCTGAAGCAAGCAACTCGTGCTTTGTACATGAGGATCAAAAACTATTTCACCAGTTTTGGCTTCACCAAGAGTGAAGCAGATGTAGATCGTTATCATATTGTGATAAAAGGGAAGATTTTAATTATTGTACTTTATGTTGATGATATGATACTGACAGGTGATGAGAAGCTCATCATGTATTGCAAAGAGGATCTTGCAAGAGAATTTGAGATGAAGGACATGGGGCTCTTGCACTATTTCCTAGGATTGGAAATATGGAAAAGAGATGGGGAGATATTTTATTTTAGGGAAATTATTCCAATGAGATCCTCAAGAAGTTCCACATAGATGGAAGAAAAAAAATGGAGAATCCTCTAGTAGGAAACTAGAGGAAGGAGGATGCTACTTTGGCAAGGTAGTAGATGCTATTTTTTTTTGTTGGCTTGTGGGTTCACTCATGTATTTGGTGAATAAATGACCAACATATGCTATACGGTTAACCATATTAGTTAAGATATGGTTAATCCTATCAAGCTCTTTTGGAAGACATGAAAGAATGTGTTGAGATACCTAAGAGGCACTACAAAGTATGTGATATGGTATAGACAGACATAGGGATTGAAGATTCATGGCTTCACCAATGAAGACTGGGCAAGGAGTCCATTTGACATGAATAACACATCAGGGGGCTTCTTTAGCATAGGATTAACAAAATTTTCCTAGTATAGTAGGAAATAGAGATCAGTCACACTCAGTTCAACAAAGGCATAGTACATGGTGTCTAGTCAAGCACAATATGAGTCCATCTAGACGAGGAAAATAT
This sequence comes from Pinus albicaulis, assembly GCA_034641835.2. Lineage (NCBI taxonomy): Eukaryota > Viridiplantae > Streptophyta > Pinopsida > Pinales > Pinaceae > Pinus > Pinus albicaulis. Next base: position 542,564,875 of record CM076578.1, on the reverse strand, counting down.
TTGTTGGTTTGTTTGGTCGATATATGGATCTGACGGTGATTTATTTTGATAAATAGAGTTACATCAAAAGCTTGTTTAATCTAATTTTTCATGACAGGTCAAAGCATATTGATATCTGGTATCACCATCTTAGTGATTGTGTGCAGAGGTGGATTATGTCATTAGAGTACATGTCCACAAAGTAGTAGGATGTGGACATCTTGAAGAAGGAATAGTAAAAAAGAAAATTCAAGTTCCACAGAGATAGGATTAGGGTAGCAGACAATCCCTTTCTTGTTGAGAGGGAGTGTGGAAATGGCAACAAGAAATGGAACCCTAAGGGGGATTTTGACTTAATTTTCCCTTACTTAAATTAGAAGTAAATTCTAATTCCACATCTTATGATAGCTTGTACAAGTTAACTCAATTAGTCAGAATTATTTATCTTAGTCAATTCAAGTTGAGGGTTAAACTGGAGGCATGTAGGGTGTCTCCTACTTGTTAGGAGCTTTGGTTGAGTTATTTGTGAGTTGTAATTAGGTAAGTCAATTATTTGAGTTAAAATCAATTTAACTAGTTCTAGTTGAGACATGCACTAGTGATAGGTCTAGTGAATTAAATATGATTTAATTCACATGCATTAATCAATAATTTAACTGATAATTCACTTTCAATAGTTTTTGCATGTCAGTTCTAAGGAAGGCCCAGTTTAGATTAGGATTAAAGGGAAGATAACTATCACTTTTATAATTAGAAAATTATAGAGGTTATGCATGAGGTCATCAGGAATCCTTTGATGTATTACGCAATAATTAATTGTGATTTTCCTAATTAATAGGGTCTCCATTAGCCCAAGAATGTGTGAGAAAGTTTGGTCAGGCCGAGGCAAGAAACTGGTTAAATATTGGACCAAACTTGCTTACATCAGAGTGAGACTGTCAACGGAGTGCAAAGGTTTCTTAGGAAGAGAAATAGAATTGTATTATTTCATGTTCTTGACTTTATGCAATATACAGACAAAAAGGTTTTTAGCTGAGGATTTCCCCATATACATCTTGTGTTGTGTGATTGATATTTCTTTTTGTTACTTATTTGTGCGATTATGAAATTGAAATTGGTTTCCAAAATTTTTTGAATTGATTCAATATTTTATTTTAGCACATTAAAATATCATTTGGATCTATTTTTAATGTCCCTTTTTCAGGAACATGCTACTCGGTTGGGAATATCTTCAGATATTCCAATTCCTTCTTCAGTGAGCTATCACAAGTCCATTTCAGAGATTGAATGATGGGGAATTTACAAGATATGACTTCTTCTAAAGAAAGGAGAAATATTGAGGCTAGTTGGCCCTTCTTAGACTCTGCCTATGGATACGCAATATTCCACCTCGGGAATTTCTGCTACAGGGTCCTTGAGGACGCTATATAAGGAAGCTGCTGCAAAAATAAGACATACCAACTCTGGGATGCCCTAGATAACATATCATACAACTTCTATGGATAATATGAGCTCGAATAAATACATCTAGATGGGTTAATGAGATCTCCCCAATCCAGGTCTCTAAAACAATGCTCAATGAGAGAGCTTACAGCAACATAAGAACATGAACACGAAACTATGAAAATATGAACATACCGTACGAGGGAAATGTATGCAGCCATCTTTATATGATTATATCGGCAAAAATATATAAGAAATAGTTTAGGGACAAGCCACTCAAACTCTAAGAGCAAACCTCCAATGAATAAACAATGAAATAGAAGAGTTGTTGCATTTCCACAAAATGCTGGAGTAGCTGCAACTGTGATGAGTACATGAAGGCATAATATGTTGAATATGAATAAATGTACATATGGCCGAAGGAATACAAGAAAATATCCCAATAACAAGTAATGGGCTGGAATATAAGATTTCTAGCCAATCTATGAAAGATTGCTAGAAATGCTGGAGAAACCAAAAATGTGACAACCAAGTTGTCACTGCAACTGATAAAAAATAAGAATGAGGCTATGGTAGATATGAAATACAAATTCCCTCCTGGATAATGCCTCCAATACAAAGGGTTGATCCCTTTGTCTCAGAAACAACCTCCTGATGAGCTCCATGAAACCCTCTCTCAATGCCTCCTCCAAAATAACTCAGTTGCCTCCATGGACTGTGCAGTGGGAGATGAAGGAAGTGTGGCCTCATGCCACTAATCTAAAATAAAGCTTGGGAATCCTCCTTTCATCTCCTCCAATGAATAGATCACTCCTCCATTGAAGAAAACTAGACAAGAGAGACTCCATGAGTTCCTCTCTTGCTGCACCCAGCAACACAATGTCCTCTGTGCTACAGAAATAATGTTGTAGATGATGAATGTAGCTATTTCCAATGCCATATTAAGGAAATGTAGCTCAATACTCATCCTTCCTTGAGGAAGAGGTATGGATTCCCAACCAGGAACACCCTAGTGCCCGGAGGCACCATCATCCTGCTAAACAACCCGAGGATGCAAGCTTTTGCAGACCCAAGTATGAAATATAAAACATAGCATAATGAAAATGGGCTGCCATATCCTCCATATAACGTGAGAGAACTCCTCTCCATCATGGTCCCCACCAATTAGGGTTTCCACCCTCATGAAAGTGTCTTCCCTCCAAAATTGCGTAACTTCTCTAGGAAGCCTCTTCCTCTTTGGGCAGCACTGTTGACTTTAGTCAATGGTGACTAATCAAGTGAGTTGGGTTCCGTTCACACCCTTGGTTTTTATTTTAGCTTCTTTATTCACTCCCTTTTCACATTAGGAGTGTTATTTCTTCATCTAAAAGTGGCTAAGGTGTCTCCTTGCCCATTTTATTAATAAAAAATAAAATGTGCAACTATAATGTTCCATTTTAGCTTGATGCTAAAATTGGGAACATTACAGTCCTCCCCTCCCACATGTTGCTTGCCCTCAAGCAACTGCATGAAGAGAAAAAAATATTCTCCCCCTTTTTTTTTTCCTGTGGCCTCGTCATCAATGGTCCCACCACTGCTCAAATATGTTGTAATGAATATTTCCTCCAATGCTCTCTCCCAAGTATGCAAGCTGACAACAATGCTCCTCATGGAAAGATAGAAGGTGTAGTGGAATCATTCTTACATGTGCTAATGCCCCCTTAAGGTACGAGTGATGATAATCATGGGAAAATTCTACTCCCAATGATGATCCTCTCATCCATGCTATCATCCAAATGAAATTTCAACCCCGGGTTTCTACAATGTATTGGGGCTAAATGGAGAGTGTGATAATGCTCCTCAATATGGTCCTCTCTCCATTTGAAGTGTACATGGGGATGCCTCTATCCTTGGGATGAAATGATATGGCCTCAAATAATGGCCCAAGCTACCCCACCAAGAAATCCATCCATGAAATGCCTCCTCAAATCCTCCAAGTGGTTTCTCCCACAAGAAGAGAAAAGTAGCAATGTGGAATTGATGGTATGCCCATGGTGTCTCCTACAAAATGAAGCATGTATAATAGGGAGAATCATGCTCCCAATGGGCTGTACATACAATACTCTTCAAATAATGCCCCTCATGAGTGTACAAAAATTTGAAATACAATGGAGCAATATGCAATAAAATCAAGTTGTCAAATGACAATCGGAGAGTGGTTCAAAGTTCGACCCATGGAACCGCGCAATGCCTCCTTGGCCTGCCTCAAAATAAAAAATAACAAGTGTTGTACTAGCCACATTTTTGCTGCCACAACATCTCCTCATAATATGGAAACATGAAAATACCATTTGGTGCCAATGGTGCACACCAAGAAGCATGTGGCTTCCCCCACAACCATCACAAAAATAACTGAAATCAAGGCTACAAGTAGCTGCAAGTACATCCTCATGAAAAATGCAAGAAGGAATAAGCCTCCTTGATACATCATGCTCCTCAATCAATGAAAATAATTACAATACAAAATATGATATTATACCTCCTCCATCATGCACTAGAGCTCTTGAGCTGAAATGGCTCAACATGAGTGTTCTCCCTCTCCTCCAATGAGTAAGGGAATGGTTGTGCCAACCTTTCCAATAATCAACTGGGCTATGCATCTATCCATATGCTGATGTAGATCATGTAGAATGCCCTCCAAGTGAACTTCACTAGCAAGACAAAGTGTGCATCCAAGTGCATAGCTAGGAAATCCTCATATGCTACATGCAAAAGTTTCTCCTTGAGACTAGAAACTCTAGCCAAGAAGAGTCTGCTGTAACAATATATGACCATATCATCAACCATATATCTGTCATCATCATCTTGGTCATCAAGAATCATGCATGCATCAAGATCCCGGGACCTCTCAACCAAAGCTGAGTCCTCCAACATGGATCAGTCCTCCACATAGACAGCGCTGGTAATCTACAATAAAGTGCTCTCATCACATTGCTTCCTATTACCTTGACATCCCCTCATGCCAAAGTCATCCTCCAAGGTTGCTACCATGCCATCTTGCAGCTGCTCATGCTCAAATAAATGATGATCTCTGAAAATAAGCCTCCCATGAGAGACTATCATCTCCGAGGAATATCTCGATCCTGGGAAATATAAGCATGAGTGGCCTCTATCTACTCAAAAGCATGAAAGAGTTCTTCCCAAAATAAAGTGACCTCTCTCTCGCCAAATCCATAGAGCAGTCATCCGGCATCATGAAGATGCTACCCTCCATCCGTACATAAGCTCTATCTGTGCAATGAAACTGATGAGAATGGGTGAGACTAAAAATGAGAGAGTGTATCCCTCCTCCATGAGCTTATCCCCAAAATCTCTGTACTATAATGGAATCCTCTAATGTCTCCACCCCCCTGGAATCCAATAAGTGGTGAACCAAATAGCATGATGCCTCTCATCATCTCTAGATCAAGTGGCCTCCCAAGTGGAAAGCCTCCAAAAGTGAGACATCAAGATAGGAAGTGGACTGAATGTATGAGAGGAATGAAAGGTCCTCTCTCTCTCTCTGCATAGTGCAGTCCTTCTCCCATGTGAATAAAATATCTAAAAATAGATAAGGGTTAATGTCCATCACCCCTTCATGTTGATCTTCCATATCTTCTTCTTCTTCCAATGGTGTAGCGCTGTAGATTCTTCTATGCACATCCTCTCTACCAACATGTGAGTGTATCTCCCCTCAATGAGAGGCCTTGTATCTTTGCCTTCCTTTGAAAGAAATATCTCCATACCCTCACAAATGGAAGAGTTCCCTTCATACAATGGGGTTCTTGTCTTTAGCAAGACATTCTCCTAATTTCTCCCCCTCTAGATAGATGGAATGATCTTTGTTTCATGGTTCTCGTCCATGCATGAAAAGTGTTTGAAGTTTTGTCACACCATGTTTCACATTGGTTTTCATCATTCCCCTTTGAAAAAATCTTGTGACTACAACATATGATCTCTCATTTGCATGAGAACATGAAATAGAACTCTGAAATCAATCATCATGAATCATACCTTTGAGTTTGTAGCGCTACTCCTCCAAAGGCCTCAACTTTTTCCATCCATCCTTCTTGTAGTAGCTATGGGAAATGTACTGCGGTGTGGATCTAAATGTGTGGCTGAATGCTCACACCCTTCATGAAAATAGTTATGGTTTTCTTCATCCACAAACCCTTTTCAGAAAATTCCTGCAAATTTTTCCTTTCTTCAGATCTTCAATGGTGTTCCTAATGGTCTGGAAAAGAAGAAGGGAGACCTCCTCTTCCTTCATTCCTTTTCCTTGTTTCCTCTGTCAATATCCTCTCGTTGGAGATAAGATCCTCTTTCTGATGGCAATCGATCTTGGGCACAGGCTGAGCCAAGATAATGCTCTGATACCATTGTAATGTCCCAAATGAGGGATTTTCTGCTCCATAGGGAACATCTTAAGATGTTCCATTTTTAATTCTTCAGTGAGACACTGCAAGTCCATTTCAGAGATTGAATGATGGGGAATTTATAGGATATGACTCCTTCTAAAGAAGGGAGAAATCCTGAGGCTAGCTGGCCCTTCTCATAATCTGCCTATGGATATGCAATATTCCACCTCGGGAATTTCTGCTACAGGGTCCTTGAAGACGTTGTATAAGGAAGTTGCTACAAAAATAAGACATAACAACACTGGTATGCCATAGATAACATCTCATATAACTCCTATGCAGAATATGAGCTTGAAGAAATACATCTAGATGGGTTATTTAGATCTCCCCAATCTAGGTCTCTAAAACAATGCTCAATGAGAGATTTTACAACAACATAAGAACATGAACACTGAAATTAGAAAATATGAACATACCATAAGACGGAAATATATTTAGCCATCATTATATGATTATATTATCAGAAATATACAAGAAATAGTTGAGGGACAAGCCACTCAAGCTCTAAGAGCAAACCTCCAATGAATAAACAATGAAATACAAGAGTTGTTGCATTTCCACAAAATGCCAGAGTAGCTGTAACTGCACTGAGTACATGAAGGAATAAGCTGCTGAATATGAATACATGTACATATGGCTGAAGGAATACAATAAAATATCCCAATAACAAGCAATGGGATGGAATACAAGATTTCTAGCCAATCTATGAAAGATTGCTAGAAATGCCGGAGAAACCAAAAATGTGACAACCAAGTTGTCACTGCAATTGATACATAATAAGAATGAGGCTATGGCAGATCTGAAATACAAATTCCCTCCTTTGATAGTGTCTCCAATACAAAGGGTTGATCCCTTTGTCTCATAAACAACCTCCTCATGAGCTCCATGAAACCCTCTCTCACTGCCTCCTCCAAAATAACGCATTTGCCTCCATGGAATACGCAGTGAGAGATGATGGAAGTGTGGCCTCATGCCATTGATCTGAAATACAAACCAGGAATCCTCCTTGTAGCTCCTCCAGTGAATAGATCACTCCTCCACTGAATAAAACTAGATAAGAGAGACTCCATGAGTTCCTCTCTTGCTGCACCCAACAACACAACGTCCTCTCTGCTGCAGAAATAATGTTGTAGATGATGAATGTAGCTGTGGCCAATTTCAGATTGAGGAAATGTAGTGCAATCCTCATCCTTCCTTGAGGAAGAGGTAGAGATTTCCAACTGGGAACACCCTAGTGCCCGGAGGCACCATCACCCCGCTAAACAGCTCGGGGATGCAAGCTTTTGCAGACCCAAGTCTGAAATCTAAAACATAGCATAATGAAAATGGGCTGCCATCTCCTCCATATAAAGTGAGAGAACTCCTCTCCATCATGGTCCCCACCAATTAGGGTTTCCACCCTCATGAAAGTGTCTTCCCTCCAAAACTGCGTAGGTTCTCTAGGAAGCCTCTTCCTCCTTGGGCAACGCTGTTGACTTTAGCCAATGATGACTAATCAAGTGAGTTGGGTTCCATTCACACCCTTGGTGTTTATTTCAGCTGCTTTATTCACTCCCTTTTCACATTAGGAGTGTTATTTCTTCATCTAAAAGGGGCTAAGGTGTCTCCTTTCCCATTTTATTAATCAAAAATAAAATGTGCAACTATAATGTTCCATTTTAGCTTGAGGCTAAAATTGGGAACATTACATTATTTATATATTTCTACATTTACCCTGGGAAAGCCAGTGAATTTGGGTAAACGTGGGAGGAGCAATTACAGGGTGGTATCATAGCATGGTTCAAATACTTGGAGTAGATGGGATAGATGCATGTTGTCATGTATGCATTTTCATGGTTAAGGTTGTCATGCATGAGGTCATTGCATGCAAGTTTATGTCACCATGTTGCTATTGGTATGTTATTATGATGATGTATTGGTTGAGATGAAGCAAGAGATGCAGATCATCAGAGTGAGGTTTTAGCACCAAACCCTGGGGTAAGAGAAGATCCTCATACAAGTTTTTATGTTGGACAACTAGGTATGTTATTAATGGTTTTTATAAGAATTACGATTATGTACATGCCTGTCATTCTATTACTGTTGTGGCTACACACATGATAGATGCTAGTTTTACAGTGTAGTCATATGCACATGCCCCATATAGTCATGAATGGTAGTAATGTGTTGTTATATGCATTCTGGTCACTATGCCTAATGATTATGGTCATTTCATTTAAGATCTTTATGTTATGTGTATCATTCGCATATAGATTGACCTATGAAGATGGTTATGTTTATGGTATTTCAGTTATGGGATGATAAATTTGTGATATTGTGTTGCACTAATTTAGATTTACATGTGCAGATATGATAGCTTCCGCTAAGATAAATTGAGGTATGAGTTTGATTATGTTTTCTATTGGTTTATCTAACATGAAAGGTTTATAGATTGGTTGAATATTTTATTAATTTCATGATATGAGCATGTGTCTATAATATTACATGAAGGAATGATATTGTCTTAAGATGCTTGTACTAACACATATGCGATAAGACAATTGATATGCACTACATAACAGAACTAGGCTACAAGTTAATGTAATAAAAGTTAATAAAATAAAAAATAAGGCCACGGTTAAGGGACACTTATTTGAAGTTGAATGTTTGGCAATATATCCTAGTGTGCATCGCTTGTTTTTTTTATGGGTAAGGGAAAATTGACAGAGGAAATGGTTAAGGCTTTAAAAGGGGAAACAAGAATTTTTGGCATATTTATCTATGAAAATAAAGGAAATTAGGAGAAAAGTAAGGTGAAAGGCCACAAGTTTCACGTGAGGAGGAAAATAAAGGAAAATAATGGAAAATTGAAGAAATTAGAGGCCTTATCAATAAAAAGACCTCATAGCATCATTTGGAAAAATTTTGTTAGCCTTAAGTGAGTTTAGTTTTAGAATTAGTATTAGATAGGAGAAGATAGCCAAGAGGATAAAGAAGGAAATAAAGCAAAGGAAGGACAAGGAAAGGAAAGCAATGGAAAGGAAATGAAAGGAAAATGAAAGGAAATGAAAGGAAAGGAAAGGAAGGCAAGGATCAAGAAGCTTTAGTGGGAATACTTGCAGGCAACAAGTTTCATGTATGATTTCCTAGTTCGTTTTGACATGCATGGTATGTGCATGGTGGTATTTGGTTCTTTTATTTTAATTGGAAAGAATTTTTTTAGGTTTTGATAATGGTTGTGAGGCTTGCCTTCCCATTTCCGGATAACCATGGTGTGATGTGATTTTTCTTAGTTTTGAGCTTTGGAATTGCCTGAAGGTTTCAGAAAATGGGACAGAGGTGGTCTCATGAAAATTCCCAAAGGCCTTGGAATCCCTTGGCCAGTAATGTCAGCATATGTGCTAAAGCCTAAGAGTGGAAACAAGAAAATTCCTCAAGGATGTTGAATGAATCTAGAGGAATTCCAAGCTTCGGTTGGTTTTGTGATCTCAGAGTCAGTTTAGGTGAGATTGGGATATGGTGACGGTGGAGGTGGTTTAACCGTTGGATTCCCTTGGGTGTTTTGGATTGGTTTATCCCATGAGATCCTGCATTCATGCTTGGAATATGGCACGGGGGTGACTAGCTAAAAGAAATATTTGGTTCAACCATGTCTATGGTCACGTGGTATGTGGAAGTCTTGAACCTGGTTGGCTCTTGCCTATGTTTAATGAAAGCTTAGTTCTTTTTATTTTGATTTGTAAATTTTATTTTTATTATGTGGTTTTAATGGATATTATATTGTGGTTATTTATATGTTTATATGAAAGCTATAAGCATGGATATATGACTGGTTTTAGTCATGGAACTTTTCATGTTTTTACTTGTAACTAAATAATAATGTATGCAAGATCTAATTGATGTTAAGATAGCTAATGGGAGAGGGTGGTGATTGTTACTATTAAGTCTCATATGCATTTTCAATACCTTATTCTCATATGTTCATTCATGACCTGCAGGTTTCGTATCTACCAAGTTTTTGACGGAATGTTAGTCCTGGTTGGGGATGGTCAGATCTAGTCGTGGTTCCAGGTTTCATTTATAATCATTGTACTCATGTATTTTATGACTTATAAATTTTATATGGATTTTTTGGCAGATGCCTAGCCTCGACCCTCAAAAATAGCCTTAAATTCCATAGTGTCTAGCACAACATTGAGTATAAAATTCCATAGTTGCATGGAGGTAGGCCTATCAGAGTGATTAGGGGTTTCCAGTCCCATGGTAGGCTTGCAACAGGAGCGACTGGGGGTTTATAGTCACATGGAGGGCTTGGAAAGGGAGCGAATGGGGATCTCAGTTAGGGAAAAATTAAGTTGGTTCAGGGGATGGACACTTGGAGGGGTTGGGTTACTTCTACAGGGTCTTGAGGCACCTGAGGGAATTCAGTAAGGTCTGTTTGGTTAACTCCATTTCCTTAAGGTCACCTAGGAGGTTGAGTCTTCTCATAGCAGCCTCTCATCTCATGTTTACCCTCGGTAAGCCAGCAAAAGTGGGTAGATGTGAGGGGAGAGGTTTGTTACATACTTGAGTGTAAGTGGGTGCTAATTGTAGTGGTATGAATAATGACTGGTAGTTGATTATGACATGTTTGTTGGTTTTGGTAAAGCATAATTTCAATTAATAGATATGTTGTCTTCATATTTGGAACATGTGATTGACATGCGTGAGAAATTGCAAGGACACATGTTGGTATTTGCATGACAAGGGAACAACTGATCTATTTAGATCACTAAAAATTGGGTGATGTCACAGTACATATTAAGACTTAATTACAGTAAGGAAGATGGTAAAATAAAGGTATTGGGTGAGAATCCCTTTGGATATGTTTGGAAACTACAATTCCAAATGAATGAGCACTTTGTATACAAGAAGTCTTCAGAACCTTGGATTTTGTATGACATTATGCATATATGTGTTACATTATTGAACATGTACTTGACATGTATAAAAAATCGTTTCTAGTTATAGGTCGATTTGTTAAGAAATAAGAGTCCCTTGAGAGATGGCATGGATGTGTTCAGCTATAAGGAAGCTTGCTTAGCACAATAAGATAAGGTAACTCATATATTGTTATGTTTATTTATGCACTGACAGTAATGTGTTTATGGAAGTATGATACAAGGAATTGAATGGAAAAGAGACAACCATGAAATATTGGAGAAGGCTCAAGTTGATATTTCTTTTGGAGGCATTGGGAACCCTTGGGGATTGAGTTATGGTGTTTCTTGCTAGTTTTGTGCTTTTAGTATTTCTTATTTTTCTTGTGCTTGATCTGCTGTCTTGATTGCGTCTAGTGAATCATAATGCCACTTTGTTTGTGGTGTCACATTGGTATTGGTATTTCATGGTTTTCTTCTTGTTCATTTCTTGCTCTTTTCTTTTATATTTTGAGAGTCTTGGGAATTGGTTTGGGTAAGAGAAATTTTATGGAGCTCTATATTATTCTCATTTAGCCATGAGATATTTGGAATATTATTTTTTTTTTCTTTCTTGTTTAATGAATAAGAGGATATGGAGATCCATAAATCTCCTTAATATGAATAAAATCAATGCTGATGTGAAAGGAGGACATATTGATAGCTTAATTGAGCACCCTTAGGTGTGAAAAGGGGTTGGAACACATAAAATGGGTCAACTTTGACCAAATCAACAACGTTTTCATGGAGGAGTGGCATTCATTATGGGATAATGCAGTTTTATATGGAGACTCTTTGCATGGAAGAAGTGTCATAAATGAATGGGGCTTAGGGTTAGGAATCTCATCAATTATATAAGGAAGAGGATAGAATCCATATTTGATTATGTTTTGGTATTTTATATTTCTTAATATATGGTCTGTTTAGACATATAGCTTTCTTTAGCTGTTTAGCTAAGATTGCCATGCTATATAGCACAAGGTGTGCCTGGTCGGGAATCCCACCTCTTACCTTGAGTGATCTATAGGAAGAGCATTGAACTACATTCCAAAATCATCTATTTGGCCAAGGCTTCAGTATTAATGTATAATGCAGTTCTTGTTGAGGTTTTGTGTTGCGTTGCAAGGCAGAAGTTGTGGAGGGTTGATTTGGGTGATTTTTGAACTAGATCTCATCGGAGGGAGGTTCCTTTCTCTTAGGGAAATATTTAAGAAGGCCTTGGAGCATAATTGTTACATTTAAGAAGGACATAGTGTTTTCATCCCCTACAGCACAATATTAGTCTGGATCTATGTTATTTTAGGGAGGAGTTGCAGGGGTGTTTGTAGTAGGTGATTTGGGGAGGTGATTTCTTCAGTGTAAGGGCTAGAATTTCATCCAGAAGGATCCATTGGAGGAGAGCACATTAATTTTCATATCGGATTCAACCATTGCTCTTCAGTTTCTTGTTACAACATACTTTTATCCCTAGGGCTGCAACTCATATTGTATTTTTGGGTGTTTTTCCTGGAGACACTTTTGGGTTCTTTTCTAGAGGATGTATAGAGCCTTGATCTTCATTGTTCATTATTTTTGAGGAATATATCAACCCTTATCTTTTGTGTACTCATTTTCTGTAGCAATGTTTCTATAACTGTGTTGTATCTGCGACTCTGACATTTTGATATAGTAGCAGCACCTCATTCTTGAGGAATTTCTTAATTGGAGGCTTGTTGTATATTGTTATATGATTTTTCACCCATTATTTTATACATTTTTTCTACTTTTATGATTAATATACAAGCTCCATATTGGTCTCCATAATTTATTTGATGTTCTACACTGATATTCAAGCATTTTTCACTATATTACTATTTTTCCTATTTGGGAATATTACAGTGGTATTAGAGCATAATCTTGGCTTAGCCTGTGCATCTTGAAAGCTAATATGTCATCAGAAGAAGGAGAACCTCTCATAGATAGAGAGAAGAGGCATCTCAAAATAAGAAACCAAATATTTTATTATACAAATGATCATGGTAAAGCACCTTTATTAGCAGAAGATTAGGAGAAGGAGTTTCCTAAGATTCTTCTTCGAACTATGAAAAAAATTGCTAGAGAAATAAAGGAGATGAGGATGGATAGATACAAGGAATTCCCTAATCATTTCAGCATGGTGAAGGCTCCGATATTTCTCATCATTGGAGTTAAAAACCAGTGAAGCAGCAACAAGCTTCCTAATGCTCTACAATGCCTACATTCTTAGCAGTGGGAAATGAAGGGTTCCAAGAACAAGAAACTCTTGAAGACTATTTCATGGAGTATGAGTCTCAATATTAGTTCAAGGATCACTTGATTTTTTAAGGATGTTGTCAAATCAAGGACAATAGGAGACACAGGAATTACAATAGAGGTTGAGGATTCATTAAAAATCACGATCTACATCGAACTATGGGAAGATTTTTCTTACCCAACTTTTATGGGTCATCTAAATGCACTTCCAAATCATGGGTAGAGGAGCTTGACATCTACTTTCAGCTAGACCAAGTACCAGAGATGGAGGCCATCAAGATAGCAGCGTTGCACCTTGAGGGTGAGGCACATGATTTGTGGTTTCATGGCTTGTCTACATTGGGTCATGCCAATGTGACTACATATTCAGATTTCACAAGGAGGTTGGTGGAGAGGTTTGATCGGAGAGACCCGGAGGCACCTTTCATGGGGCTAGTAAAGCTCAAACAATCAAGTAATCCAAAAACTTATATTTCTTAATTTCTAAAACTTTATGTTATGGTTCCCTATTTATCTGCAGCAAGAAGGGTCTATATGTTTATTGATGGGTTATCAGAACCTCTTCATGGGTTGGTTAAGTCTACCAAGCCCACTACCCTTAAATATTCCATTAAAAGGGCTAGAGATCTACAAGAGGCTTTGCCAAAAGAAAAGGCAACATTTCAGAAAAAGCCCTCTTTTCCATTTGATGGAAAAGAAGAGAAGGATCATTTCTAAAAAGAGAGCCAAAGTAAAGTACCTCTTAGTGATGATGTCCGAAGAGACTTGAGGAGAAGGAATCTTTGCTTCACATGCCAAGAATCATGGGTACCAAGACATGGATGTGCAGCAGGAAAGACACACTATATAGAGGTCTTCGCAGATGATGAGGAGGAAGAAGGAGAAGAACCAATAGGGGGTCATAGTGCCAGAACAGCAAGAAATGATCCACCACCACCAGGAGGTTAGGATGTAGAAATTGCTCCAATTAGAGGGACTCTTGCATCATTAAGACTAGTACCCAAATATCCGGAAGATTCCACAAAAAAAATAGAGTTGGAATTGCATAGGAAGCAAGGACATGGTAGTCCCATCTATTATGCATATGAGGTTGACCCATGAGACATCACTGTTTTATGGAAAACCACCTGGGAGGCCACCTGATCAAGAGTTGGTGAGAAATGTCTCACATCATGATGGACCACTTATATATCCATGAAAAGTGGGAGCATTGTAAGGTCATGATACAATGCAGAGAGTCTTGGGTAGACTCAAGGAGGAGGGAGACACTCTCCCACTATCATCATTACCCACTCTCACCTCATAGTTTGCGTTGAGAGAGGATGCTATAGGATTGGAGGATGTCACCATCATGGTGCAAAGAGACTATTCCTTGGCTTTGGAGGCTCAAAATATGTTCTCACTTGGGGAGAAGTATTCCACATATATAATATGGTGGTTACTCATTCATGCTTTGGAAAAACTTAGGAAGTTTTTTATAAGTGATAGCTTCCCATGGAAGACTAACCTCCAAAAGCTTCAACCTTTACTTGAGCATGAGAAGCTACAAGAGGAGAAGTAGAGGAAGGATAGTAGCATCCTGGTATGTGACTTTGGCATGGGGGATTTCAAAGAGGATAATTTACATATGATATATGTTCTTTGTGATAGATCATCAGTCATATCACTATGGAGGATAGATCTATATTGGAAATCCTAGTTGTTGATGGATTATTCCAAGGATATTTTTACTTGCATGACACTTGATGACCAGATACAAGAGGAGGGATATTCACTCCAAGATGAGGTCATCTAATATCACAGTAGGATCATCTTGTCTAGAGCTTCCAAGCTCAAGGAGAAGTTACTAGAAAGAGCATATGAAGATTTTATGTTCAGGCATAATTATTCTATGAGAGCATACCACACCATCATGGAGAGGTACACTTGGGAAGGCTTTGAAGAGGAGATATATCAGCATTTGAAGAGATGCATGGAACATGTGGAGTTGGAGGATATACATAACTCTATGAAGGAGTTATCACAACCACCTCTTTCCTCTTTGTGAATGAGAGGGGATCTATCTATGGACCACTCCATTTGTATGAGCATAGATTTAGTAAGGAGAATGTTTATGTGCATAATGTTTTATTTGATGATTATTTTCACTCCTTTACCATATATGTGCAGGCCATTTCTCCGAGTAGGAACATTCTTCCATATAAAATTCACAGCCAACTTTGGGACATAAACACTGTTTAACATGGCCACTCCCTAGGAGGATATAGGGATATGTTTTACCACTCTGGGTGCACTCCAAAGGCACAAAACATTTCTCACCTTTTCAGGACTTGTGAGAAAACTTAGGCAGCAAGTAAGTGGTGGGGAAACCACTTACCATATCATTATCTGATGCAGTCAGGAGATATACTGCACTAGTTCCACATGTGGGAATATGACCCACCTCCATTTTTGCATATTGTTGTTTATGTGTACTTGGTAACTTTCATCCCATACAGTGATGATGTTCTTATTCCTTTTATGGGAATGATTGGAGGGAGGATGGAAGGACTGGATATGCCATTTGGGAGAGATATTATCCATGTTCATTATGCTATATGTTTTAGGGAGAACATTAGCCAAACCATGATTTCTTCATTAGATATTTTACTTTCTTATGGGATGAGTCATTTGCATCTCATGATAACTTGGGAGGAGCATGTCATGGAGGGATTTATTGGGAGACACTTGGCTTATGAGGGTTATCACATGGAGGTGTCACCAATGGTGAAGGAGAATATTTGAAACACTCACCTTTACAATTGCTTGAGGACAAGCAACATTTGGGAGGGGAGGATTGTAGTATTCCCAATTAGCCAAAGCTAGTTGGAATATTAATTTTTGTTTTTCATTTCTTGTTTAATGAATAAGAGGATATGGAAATCCATAAATATCCTTAATATGAATAAAATAAATTCCAATGTGAAAGGAGGAAATCTTGGTAGCTTAATTGAGACCCCTTAGGTGTGAAAAGGGGTTGAAACACATAAACTGGGTTAACTTTGACCAAATCAATAGCACTGGCATGGAGGAGTGGCTTTCATTATGGGACAACGTAGTTTTAGATGGAGACTCTTTGCATGGAAGTAGTGTCATAAATGAATGGGGCTTATGGTTAGGAAGCTCATCACTTATATAAGGAAGAGGATGGCACCCATATTTGATTATGCTTTGGTATTTTATATTTATGAATATATGGTCTATTTAGACATGTAGCTTTCTTCAGCTGTTTAGCTAAGATTGCAGTGCTGTTTAGCATAGGGTGTTCCTGGTCGAGAATCCCACCGCTTACCTTGAGTGATATGTAGGAAGAGCCTTGCACTACATTCCATAATCACGCATTTTCCTAAGGCTTCAGTCTTAATGTACAATAGAGTTCCTATTGAGGTTTTGTGTTGTGTTGTAGGGCAGAAGTTGTGGAGGGTTGATTTGGGTGATTTATGAACTAGATCTCATTGGAGGAAGGTTCCTTTCTCTTAGGAGGCTAGTTAAGAAGGCCCTGGAGAATCATTGATACATTTGGCACCATGCCATATTTTTTTTATTCCCTACAACGTAGTATCAGTCTGAATCTGTGTTCTTTTAGGGAGGAATTTCAGGGGTGTTTGTGGTAGGTGATTTGGGGAGGTAATTTCTTCATTGAAAGGGCCATCCTTTCATCTAGAGAATCCATTGGAGGAGAGCACATTAATTTTCATATCAGCTTCAACCATTTCTCTTCAGTTACTTGTTGCATCATACTTTCAGCCCTAGGACTGTAGCTCATATTGTATTTTTGGGTGTTTTTCTCAGAGACCCTTTTGGGTTATTTTATGGAGGTTGTATAGAGCCTTGAT
Organism: Pinus albicaulis; assembly: GCA_034641835.2. Taxonomy (NCBI): domain Eukaryota; kingdom Viridiplantae; phylum Streptophyta; class Pinopsida; order Pinales; family Pinaceae; genus Pinus; species Pinus albicaulis. Next base: position 542,547,934 of record CM076578.1, on the reverse strand, counting down.
CTTCAATGTAAATTATTTTTTAGGCATATATCAACCCTTGTATTTTGTGTACTCATTTTTTATAGAAGTTTTTCTATAACTGTGTTGTAGTAGTGACTCCAACATTTTGATATAATAGCAACACCTCATTCTTGAGGAATTTTTTCATTGGAGGCTTGTTGTATATTGTTATATGATTTGAGGCCCATTATTTTATACATGTTTGCTACTGTTATGATTAATATACAAGCTCCATATTTGTCTCCATAATTTATGTGATGTTTTACACTGCTATTCAAGCATTTTTCACTATATTCATGCTTTTCCAAATTTGGAATATTACAAGCTCGAGGAGAGTTGAATGAAGTAAAAAATGTAATGTAAGACATGGATGAAGCTTCATGCATGAGTAAAGAGCATTTGAAGGTAAGAATATGATAGTCAGTTGGATTGGTATGGTCCATTGGGATAAATAGGAGATGGTAGGATAGTCATGAGAAAGGTAACAAGAAAGGTAAAGTAAATAGGTTTGAGGCGTCAGATGCCATGGATATTTTGGGAACTGTTGTTATGAATGTTGTGCATGTTGTGTATGGATAAAGGGAGTTCCCTTAACCTAGACATTACAATATCTAGTAATTTTGTTGTCACTATGATTATGCTGATGTTTACATATGTATATATGTATGTATGTATGTATATATATCATTAACTGATGATCGTTATAATTTTTTTATGCTAGTATTCACATGTATGTATGTGTGACAGGGTCGTCAAGGATCATTCTAGTGGAGGAATGATTTTTTATCCAAGTGAATGGAATGAAGAGGTTCTGGGTTTATAAGAAATCAAGTGGGAAGAGTAGCCTTAAAAAATAATTGAGGATAGATCACGTGGATATGAATTAATATTATGTGATTGTACAATTTATATGTTTATTCTATGACACATAATGTTGAAATATACATCAGTGGAATGAGAATAGTTTGATATGCGACATGTTGGGAAAAGCATGGATAAGACACTAGAAGCAAGGTTTCTTGGTAAGGACAGTGTTGTCTTAGGATGTGCAGTACTGGTGTTGTGTATATATGGTGTTGTGTACATGTAGTGTTCAGTACAAATGGTGTTGTCCACATGTTGTTTATGCGTTGTTGTGTACATATGGTGCTTAATTCATGTTGCATATGTGGTTCTGTGTACATATGGTGTGGTGTGAATGTTCTACATATGGTGCTATGTACATGTGGTGTTGTGTGTGTGATTGTTCAGATGGCGTCATGTACTTGTTGTATATGGCGTGCTATGTGTAGGTGGTGTTCTGTACATGTTGTGTATGTGGTGTTGTGTACATGTGGTTTTATCTAAATGTCATGCATGTGGCGTTGTGTACATGTGGTGTTGTGTACACATTGTGTAGATGTCATTGTGTACATGTGGTATTGTCTACATGTTGTACATTAATTTTTGTGTATATTTGGTATGGTGTTACGGGTATTATGAAATCGTTGTATCATGACATGTGTGTTCTCGGTATTGTATAGTGTGCATGTATATGTATTGTGTTGTACACCGGGTGTAGGTGTACGTGTTGTGTTGTAGATTGAGTGTAGGTGTATGTGTCGTGTTGTAAACCAGGTGTTGGTGTATGTGTTGTGTTGTACACTGTCTATGTGTATGTTTTATAATGTGATGGGACAGACATGTATGGTATTATCTGGCACTTTCTGTTGAGGGTGAAGGAAGTTTAGCCTCTGGATGACCTTGTTGTTGATATTGAGGGTTGAGGTGATTTAGTCTCGGATACCCCTGTTGGTATTGAGGGTTGAGGCTGTTTAGTCTAAGGACATCCTTATTTCTATTGAGGGTTGAGGCGGTTTGGTCTCTGGATTCCCTTGTTATTGATTTTGTGGGAGGACGTGGTTTGGCCTCACAATTACCTTATTTCATAAAAAGAAGGCACAAGGTGCTTACCAATTTTTGAAACTGATTCAATGTGTGTACAAAAAAGACAAAGAAAAAAGGAAGAAGAAAATAATCATGGAAATATAAATATTAGTATTTTACTACATTTTTTATTATTAAAGTGATCTATGATTGTGATTTATGATGATTATGCATGATCTATGATTTTGATTTATGATGGTTTCATTTTGAGTTAACCGAATGTGATATGCTTATACATGATGATGTGATCAAAGAGTTAGTTGGAATTGTTGGGAGAGGAAGTGAAAAAAATTTCAAGTGTAACTTATTGATAGGCTATCAATGACATATGATTTAAATTTATTTTAATTTATATTGAATCTAATGGAAATTATGTTCTTGGCATAGGAAATCATGCCATGCCCAGTTTGGGATGGTTGAAACCGACTTCAAGAATTCACAGTGCCAGTGAAAGGAATTGAAACATGCAACAATATTTGGTAAAGTGCTTCAGGAGAAGGGCCATTATGGGGCACTGATACCCAATATATCTCATTGATTTCCATGAACATGCTATAACTGATATGATGGTATTGGGCTAGGCATATGCCTTGGTTGTTTGACCTTCCGATGCGAAGAAGCCTTGCCAAGGGATGTATCACTTGGGAAAGGAGATGTTGTGGAACCTGGAAGGTGAGTGACTACACAGTATGGGGTGAATAGATTTCCCGAGATACATTGTAGTAGAGAACAAAATGTCAAGTATGGATTTTTTTTCATTAGCATTGCTAGATGGAATCATATGCACATTGAGAGTGTGACCTGGAACAATGAACTGATAATTTTTAACTGAGAGGATAAAAATGTAGGATCATAGCGCTGGAAATTGGATGCAATTTTGACTTTTGCAGTGGATTATGGACTTCTTGCGAAGGAGGTGAATCCTAGTACTACTTATAAGGGTGGAGGTGTGAGACTATGCATTCCCTTGTTCTAGATGTAGGAATCATATCCTTTTATTTGTTGGTTGATAAAATGTGCGTATGTGTATATGTGTATATTATTGTAAATATTGTAGCGAGATGGATTTATAAAGTTCCATAAAAAATATGGTTATTTGTTGGTTAAAGAAAATATGCATGAGTACTTGTGGCTTTTATTGTAAATAGCATAATGAGTTATGTTATAAAGTTCCAGTAAACGGTATGTTTGTCAATTTTTAGCAGGTTGTTCATTGTAAATATTGCAACGAGCTAAGTTATAAAGCTCCATAAGAAGTGTGTTTTTATATTTAGCGGTTTTTTTGGTTTTAGGTGTCATATAACATCGAGGAAGGTGTTACCATAAGGGGGAGTGGTTTATAACAACCCCAGGTTAAAATTTCATGTAATAAAAGTTAATAAAGGAAAAATATGACCACGATCAAGGGACATGTATTCCAAGATAAGTGTTGGGCAAGAAATCCTAGTGTGGGTGTTCATTGAGTTAATTATGGCTATGGAAATTGGAAAATGAAATGGAAAATACTTTGGAAATTTAATGTGTCATTTATTGGAATTTAATTTATGAAAATAATGTAAATTAGGTGAAAATTACGGTGAAAATTCGTAGGTTGCACATGAGGAGGAAAATGAAGGAAAATAATGTAAAATTGAATAAAATAGAGGCATCAATGATTAAAAGGATTTTGAGGGCCAGTCCACAACATTTTTTCAATTCACTTTTGGAATTAGTGTCAGAGAGGAGAAGAGCACCAAGAGGAGAAGTAAAGCAAGTAGGAAAAGGAAGGACAAGCCAACAAAGGAAAGCAAAGGAAAGCAAGGATCAAGAAAGGAAAGATTGGATCAAGTAGCTTCAACAAGAATACTTGCAGGTAATAGGGTGCATATATGATTTCCTAGATATTTTTCACGTGCATGGTATGTGTATGTTCGTATTTGGTTCTATTGTTGTCATTGACATGGGTTTCACTAGGTTTGACAGTGGATTTTAGCCTTGCCTTTCCATTTTTGGATACCCATGGTGTGATGAGACTTTTCTCATTTTGAACCTTGGATTTCCAAAATATTTTGGATCTGGGGGAGACAGTCTTACGAAAAATCTGAAAGGCCTAGGAATTCGTTGACTGGTAATGGTGGGATACAAGGTAAATCTTGAGGGTGGATATGGGAAAATTCCTCAAGGTTTTGGAGAGGAAATTATGACGCATCCAAGCTTGGTTAAATTTTTTGATCTCAACATCGGTTTAGGTGAGATCATGGTATGGTTAGGGTGGAGGTGGATTAACCTTCGCATTCCCTTGGTTGTTTTTGGATTGGTTTATCCCATGAGATCCCACATTTATGCTTGGAATATGGCATGGGGGTGATTGTATGAAAGAAAGAATTGGTTCAATCAATCTATGGTCAGGTGGTACATGGAAGTATCGAACCTAGTTGGATTTTGGATATGTTTAACAAGATCTAATTTTCTCTTGATTTTGATGAGTAAATGTATTTGTTATTATTTGGATTTAATGGTTGTTCTATCATTTTATGCTATATGTTTATATGTTGGTTATAAGCATGGGTATATGTGAGATTCAAGTATGGATCTTATCACATTTTATTGAATGAATGTTTGGTTAATGAATACATGACCTAATTGGTTTTATGAAAACTATGTGAGAAGGTATTGGTCCTTATTGGTAAACCTAAAAGAGTCTTTTAGATCTCTATGTTCAAATATGCATTCATGACTTGTAGATTTCAAGTTTTTCATGTGTTTAACGAAATATATGTCATGGTTAGGCTAGGTTAGGTCAAGCCCTTGACCAATTTTTTTGTTAGAGTATTTTTATTGGTGTAATTTATTTTCTTAGAAAGTATCATCAAGTTCTAGGTATTGGTATGGAGGCTAGCCCTAAAAACAAGGCTTAAATCATGCAGTCTCTGGCACAAAAATGACTAAAAAATACCACAGTCTCTCCCTTGTAGGAATTGTGGAAGTGACTGGAGGGTTCCATTCACATGGAAGTCTTGTCATGGGAGTGACTTGAGGTTTAATTCATTGAAATGCTAGGTTAAATTAGGGTTTTGGCACTTGGATTCATGGATTAGATCTCACAGGTCCTCTGGAACCTAAGGGAGTTTTGTAACGTCTTCTTTTATCGACTCAATTTCCTTAAGGTTATCTATGAGGTTGATTCATGTCATAGTATCCCTCAAATTATGTTTACCCCAGTAATGTTAGCGAATTTGGGTATATGTGGGGGGAGTAATTACAATTATGTCATTTTTTCCTCAATATATATCCCCCAATGTGAATGCACGTGGTATGGTATTTCTTCCCTAGTGAAGCTTGCATGGTTGATCATTAAATTTGAGAGATTCAAGATGGTAAGAGTATGTAGGGTATATAAAGCTAGTGAATGTTATCAAATGAATGTTTATATTGACTATATCATGCATCATAACTCTAATTTTAGATTTTACCTTCAGCCAAGGGATCATCATTTTTTAATAATGGTTCAAGAAACTCCACTTACAAGTGTGGGTCATAGAAATATTTTAACTTCTTTAATGGAGAAGAAGATTTTTCAATGTCTTTCCTTTTCACTTTTTGTTGTCTTGTCCAGCTCCTTATATGATGTGGGCTTGGTAAGTTATCCTTCATGCATTTACAAAAGTTATTAAAACTGAGGGTGTTCCTCATATCAACCACATGGTTCTCCTTGCCAATGAAAACCAGGCCAACAATGGGGGTAAGAAAATTCATTATCTTAACCAAAATGTATGTAACAGTAAAAATCATGGAAGAGATAATTTATCCTTAAGAACAACAATATCTACTTGAATTTCAAACCATTTTAAGCATCACAATGATTTTAAATAAAAATAAAATATTTTGAATTTTAGATTGTGTCAACATTAGAGTGACTTTAGATATCAGTGAAATGTTTTAAATTATTTCGGATTGCTATCATCTTTGCAAAGAAAGTATAATTAATTATGAATATTTAAAAGCATGATCCCTATCTTTCTACTCTAAAGTAACAATCAAGTCCTTTTTGTAACAACTGTAGTTAAAATTCCATGTAATAAAGTTAAAAATAATAACCACGGTTGATGGGACACTTATTCCAAGTTTAATATTGGGAAAAAAATCCTAGGAGGCATTCATTTGATTTATTATGGATAAGGAAATTGGAAAAGTCAATGACAATGGTTTTGGAAAGGAAAAATGTAATTTTTGTCACGTTTATTTATGAAAAGAATGGAAATTAGGAGAAAAAGGAGATGAAAGGTCACAGGTTGCATGTGATGGCGAAAATGAAGAAAAATAATGGAAAATCAATAAAATAGAGGTATATTCAATAATTTTTTTTATGAGGATCAGTTGGTACCTCTTTTCAGTGCAATTTTTGGATCTCTGTCATTATTCTCTCTCTCTCTCACTCTCTCACACTTGGACACTTAGAGTGTTTGGAGCACTTTAGCATTGGAGCAAGAAAATCCAGAAAGTAAGAAGCAGGAGGAGCAGTGATTAAGTAGCTACAACGAGATTCTTTGTATGTATTGATTTTCTTGTATGATTTCCTTGATATATTTGGCATTCATGGTATTACATGTGGTTCTTTGTTGCCTTGGTATGGGTTTTTCCAGGTGTGGCAGTGTATTCATGCTAGCTTTTCCATTTCCGAATATCCATGGTGTTGTAGAGTTGTCATGTTTTGGTTAAGCTAGATTACCAGATGGATTAGAAGTTGAGTGAGGTGGATATTTGAATGATTATAGAACTAGTTCATTTGTTGCCTCGGTTTAGGGCCTAGTAATCTGGGTTATTATTGTGATAAAGCTTGGGAGGTGGTGGTTTTCTCTCCATTTGAGGACTACAAATCTAGGGTTTGAGATATACAATAAACCTTAGAGAGTATGTCTCGGTTTAGGGCCTAGTGACCCCTTGATCTGGATTTCTTCAGGAATGCAACATAATACACATATAACCATAAATACAAAGACGCAACAGAAATAACAATTCATTTCATTAATATCAAAGAACTAAATTTTCTTATAGACAGAATGGAAATAAACTAGCTAGGGCATTGGTAGCTTATCTCTGAGAAGAGATGTGGAGGCTACATGCCTCTAAACTATGTTACAATGAGGCTCAAGGGCCTATTTATTATTTAGAAATAATGTAAAACCCTAAACATCCAAAACCCCAATGCTAGGAAATGAAGGACCAAAAATATGGGCCTCGTTTGGGTAAATTGGTGTTTCAACTTCCCAGGGACATAAATTTGACATACAATATTCGTTTGACGCAAACCATACCTCGTTAGAAACATTTATATAAGGAATAAAAATTTTTATTTGAAAAACATAAATCCATGTTGCTGTCAGTTTTCCCAAAAAACGTCGTTTAGGGCCTCAAAACGGCTTCGGAAGTTCAGGACTCGAAAAACTGCTAAAAATAGTAAGTTATGCTAAAGCTGAAAAATTGAAAGAGATAATGGTGGGGCCCCAAGTGGAATAGGCGGGTGGCCACCAATATCCACCTGGATCATTCCTCCCCCCTTAGGAAGCAATGTTCTCCATTGTGTTCAGTTCCTCCATGAGATGAGGAAACTTCTGCTGAACTTGGTCTTTGGTGAACCACTTGCCTTGGTGCAGGAGTTGGCCAGCTTTGACAACCCGATACAGTTGGATCTTCTGCTGGCGATTGTTATTTATTTGCATGTCCATGATACAATTTGTGGTGGCATGTTCCATGAAGTCTGGATTTAACTCTATTGGTGTGAGTTGTTTTGCAATGTCAGAGGTGTCTAGTAGAGGTGGGAAGTAGGGAAAAAGGCAGCTCACATTGAATATTGGGTGAAGACCAAGGAATGGTGGAATACTAATATTGAAGGCATTGTTCCCTACAACCTTGGTGATGGTGTATGACCCATATTGAAGTGGGCGAAGCTTGCAGTGGGGTCCAGTGAGGTGCTCCTTCTGCAAATGTAGCTACACTTTGTCGCCCACTTGGAAGTTGTGTGGCACCAGATGTTGATCATGTCATTGCTTGTACTTAGTATTGGCTATATCCAATATATCATGAACCTGTTGGCAGATGTGTTGAATGCTCTCAATGAATTTGTTTGCTTTGTCAGATTTAGACTAGACATGAGCCAAATTGGCTTGAAAAGCTGCAAATGGCATCACTACATCAATGGGACACAATGATTGGAATCCCAAACCCACATGAAAGGGGCTGTGGTCGGTTGAGTTGTGGAGAGCCCAGTTATAATTGTGTTTTACATAGGGAGGATATCATCCCATATATATTGATTCTTTGAATTGTACATGCACATAGTGTCTACAATTATCCTATTGATGACCTCTGTCTGACCATTAGTTTGGGGATGGAAAATTGTGGAATTGGTGAGCTTAGTGTCCAGCATTGACCAGAGGCTAGACCAAAATGTGCTGAGGAACCTGCTATCCTGGTCTAATACGATAGACTGTGGGATCCAAACGTGCACCCACACTCGTTCAAAGAAGAGTTTAGTCATGGATTCTGCTATGATATTCTTCGTGCAGGCCGCCAAAATGGCCATCTTCGAGAATCTGTCGACGACTACAAAAAAACTATCATTTACATGCTTAGTAGAAGGCCTGACATGTAATCCATGGAGATGGATTCCGAAGGTCAACTAGGGGTAGGTAGCATAGTATAGAGGCCTTTCTTCTTGATGATCGGTTTGGAAATGATGCAAGCACTATAGGATCTGATGTACTTCCAGACATCCTGTCAAAGGTTCGACCAATAGAAATACTTGTGTAGTACTACCATTGTTTTCTCGACCTCAAAATTCCTAGCAACTCGACTATAGTGTGCTTCCCATATCATCTTGGCATGCTCTCTTGAAGGTGAAATTTTTGAACTTGTGTACCCGCCAAGAGTGCCTTGTTTGTGTGGCCAAATTCTAGATCGCTCTTTTAGATAAGAAGCCAATCAAAAGTCTTGTGACCACAAGATTTGAGAATGGTGGTTAGCGCCACGATCGGTGGTCGGATGGAGCAATATGAAACATTATTGGTGCTTCCCTTCTTGAACTTGATGTTCAAATGAAACTGTTGCAGATATGTGGACCACTTCTGATGGTGATCATTCTGCAACTTCCCTTGTGTCTGTATGAATTGCAGGGTTCAGTGGTCTGTGTGGATGATTTATTCCTTCCCCAAAATGTAATGCTTCCATTATCGAAAAGCCTGCATAATGGAATAAATTTCTTTGTCACAAGTGGGATACTTGTGAACTATGTCAAACAATGTCTCACTGTGATATGCCACTGGATGCCCCTGTTGAGTAAGAACTACCCCAATAGCATAGTCAGAGGCATCTGTCTCAATCTCAAATGGTTGTGGGAAGTCTGGTAATGTGAGCACTGGGGTAGAACAGAGGTGATGTTTCAATTATACGAATGTGTTTGGTTGAGATTCCGACCAAAATAATTTTTCTTTCACTCCTCCCTTGATGACTTGACTCAAGGGCCAAGTGATATGAGAGAATCCCAACATGAACATACGGTAGAAATTACAAAGACCGAGAAAGCTACGAAGCTCTGTTAGAGTGGTTGGGGCTGGCCAATCCCAAATGATTTGGATCTTGCTTGGATCCACATGCACCCTCATTTCATCAATAATATATCCCATATATTGAACCTGGGTCATGCTAAAAGTGCACTCCTCTAAATTGGCACACAACTTGTCTTGCCGCAATGTTTGGAGGAATTTTCGGATGTGGTGGAGGTGCTCTTCCCAAGTCTAGCTGAAGATCAAAATGTCATCCAAGTACACCACTACAAATGAGTTGGTCAATGGGCGCAAGATGTCATCCATCAACCTCATGAAGGTTGCGGGAGCATTTTTCAACCTGAAAATCATGACCAGCCATTTGAAAATGCCCTCCTTAGCTTTGAAGGCAGTCTTCCACACATCAAAGGGTTCGATTGGTACCTCGTGTTACCCAGACTTCATGTCGATCTTGTTGAAATATTTTTCCCCTTTGAGTTGGTCCAAAAGGTCATTAATCCATGGGATTGAGTACCTATTTCGAACAGTGCTCTTGTCTAGCACCCGATAGTTAATACAGAGTCTCCAAGTCCCATCCTTCTTCTGTACCAACACGATCGGGCTCCCAAAGGGCGATGAACTTGGCCGGATGTGACCTTTTTGCAGCAAGTTCTAAATTGGCCTCTTGATTTCATCGTTCTTGAGAATAGAGCACTGATAGCTCGGTCCATTGGGTAGCAGTACACTCAGGGTCATATCAATGGGGTGCTTAACCTAACAGTGCAGAGGCACCCCTGTGGGTGAGGTGAATATGTCCCTGTACTCCTCCACAACCTTGTCCATTTATTGTTGTCATGCAGAGGAGCCCTGTCTAGAGTTCATGGCCACAGTCTTCTTCTTGCCCTGGGGGCATATCATCAAGAAAATAAATTTCCTAGTTTGGGAAATGAGCTTACTGCATTGTTTTATAGTAACCAAAGAGATAGCGGCAGGCGGTGGTACCTCTAGTATCCTGTATAGCTTATTTCCAAAATTAACAATAACAACACGATTCCGAGACTCATACACCGCATGTTTCTTGCATAAGTATGGTTGGACTAATAATACATCAGAAACATTAAGAGGATCAATGTCACATAATACCTCATTCGTGAAGGGCTTGATGTTGTAGGGAAGGCGGCACTGCTGGCTGGCATGGAGATCTCGTCCTTGGTGAAGCCACTCGATGGTGTATGGTTGTGGGTGTGTTGTGGTCAGAAAGCCCAACTGCTTCACGAAATCTGTTGAAATGAGGTTATTTTGGCTCCCATTGTCGATAATGAACTGTAGCGGGGAACCCTTTACCCACATTTGGGAGTGGAAGAGACACTCCTCCTCCTCTACATCTTTCGGTTCCTCCTTCTAGATCTTCGTAGTTGCAATAGTGGCGTTGGACTCGGCATCAATAATACTTTTCCATTTGTCATTCCAATTTTCAGGTTCTTATTTAGAGTTAGAGTATGAATTTGATTTAGAAGCCCTCATATTAGCCACCAGGGACTGCTTGGCCCGACACTCACTTGTGTTGTAAGCGGACCTCTTATGGAACTCACACCACTTTGCCATTTCCTTCTTTGGCTTCACGGTGTTATTTTTTTCTTGTGGCTTTGGTAGGTTTTCTTGGGCTACCATGCCTTGGATTTGTCCTTTGTTCTACAGTTTGGGGGCACCTTTCCCTTGCTTTTGATTCATAGATCCATAGTCTCGCTTCTTCTTTTTGAATTTTGCTCAATCTTGGTAGCATACCGGTATACCGTACCAAGCGAGGAGATGTCGAGGAACTCCATTTCCTCCTAAATGTATCTATGTAGACAATTCCGATAATTTAATACCAAATGTCTCTGCAAATATTTGATACCCAATTTTTTACACAAGGTATGGAACAGATTCGTCATCTAATGCACATCTTGATCCCTTTGTTGCCACAGCGTGGTCCATTGTATGTACTTGTACTTATAGCTCCCCATGGGATAGTATCATTTCTTGGTGGTGTCTCAGAAATAATTCCAAGTGGGTATGGCTAAGAATATAGAGGGTTCTATCTCGTCCTATTTCTCATAGAAGGTTTCCCACCAGTCCTTGACATGGGGGGTAACTTTGAGGAGTGCAAAAATAATCTTCTCCCGGTCGGAAAAGTTATGAAATGAGAAATATCCTTCTTATCAATTCAACCATATATCTATGACATTTGCATATATTTGAACCTAAAATTTGGGATTGTCAAAGTTTACTTGTACCTTAATGGGAGTTGTGCCTCCAGAGTGGTTGTTGGATGCAGATGTGCTGCCGGTGGGTGGTCGTTGAAGGTTCTGGGAAAAATTATCCTTCATCGTGTTCCTTCGTTTTTTGAGGGCCTCCTCGAGAAATATTTTGATATAATCTCCTACTCTCTCATATTTATTTTCATCCCCCATGGGCAACCATCGGAATTTGCGAGGTTGACTTTGAAAATTTTCAACTAGATTGAGCCCTAACTCCTAATACCCCGACCTTGTTGGGGACATGAAAAGAAGGATCAAGAAAAAGTAGACCGCTTTGATACCACTAATCCGGATTTATGCAAGAATGAAGCAGAATAAAAATATAACCATAAATACAATGATGTAATAAAAATATTACTTCATTTCATTAATATCAAAGAACTGAAATTTTCTTAGAGACAAAATGGAAATAAACTAGCTAGGGCACTGGTAGCTTATCTCTGAGAAGAGATATGATGGCTAGAGGCCTATGAACTGTGTTACAATGAGGCTTGAGGGCATATTTATTATTTATAAACAATGTAAAACCCTAAATATAAAAAACCCTAACCCTAGGAGATGAAGTGCCAAAACTATGGGCCCCATTTGGGTAAATTAGTGTTTCAACTTCTCGGGGACGTAACTTTGGCATACGATCTCCATTTGACATGCAACATACCTCATTAGAAATATATATCCGAGGACTACAACTTTTTATGTGAGCAACTTCAGTCCATGAATTCATGTTTCTCTCGAGTTTCCCAAAAAACATCGTTTAGGGCCTCAAAATGGCTTTGGAATTTCAAGACCCGAAAAACTGATAAAAATAGTAAGTTGTGCTGAAAATGAAAAACTAAAAGATACAATGGTAGGGCCCCAAGTGCAATAGGTGGGTGGCCACCAATATACACCTAGATCACCCCTATTTCGGGCTGTGGGTTGTGGTAAAGCCTGAGATATTAGGAGACAGGAAAATTCCTCATGGTTTTGTGAGAATCCGGTGATATCCATGCTTGTGTGGGCCTTGTGATTAGGTGTAGATCATGATAAATCCTGGTTTATGATTGGTCAGGGTGAGGTGTTTTAGCCTTGGCATGCCCTGATTTATATTTCTGTTTGAGTCCCACATTCATGCTTCGAATATGGCATGGGGGTGTTTGGTTGAATAGAAATTTTGCTCAACCAATCTATGGTTGTGTCAAATGTGGAAGTACCATCTTCGATTTGTTTTTACACTCATAAATGAAAATCTCATTCCTTTAGTATTTGATGTATAATTGCACTAGTTATTATGTGGATCCTATTGTTGTTATATCCATGGTGTTTTTGTTGTTATTATGATGGTTATAAGCATGTATTTTATCAGTGATGATGTATGGTTCTATCCATGTTTTTACTTGTAAATGAATGAAAAATGTATCTATGGCCAAATAGATCATATTGCAACTAATTATCTAAGGGAGAAATTCTTCTTAGCGATTCTAAGATAAGTATGATACCCCTATGTTTAAATCTGTTGTTTATACATGTAGATGTAATGTTTGTGACATGTTTGACAAAAGGTCTATCATGGATAGGAGGGGTCTAGATGATTTTGTGATGATGTGACTGCTTTCAAACCTTTTTTTATAGTTTTATTTATCATGTCCTATAGTTTCATGAAGTTCTGGGAGTGCCCTAGGATCTTGGGCTAAAAAGGTGGCACAAATCCCAGAGTTGCAGTCACAAAACTGGCCAAATCGGGCCCTAGCCACTAACTTATCTTGGAATGCCTGCGGCTACAGGCTGTTGGCCACTACCTTTCCTTGGCATGCCTATGGCTAAGGCTAAATTTTTTTTAAAATTCAGTCTCCCTCATGGTTCAGGAGCCTAAAATTTTGGGTTACCTCCTGAGGATGTTTTCATGTTCTATAAAGTGTGTTTGTATTGTTTCTGTGGGTTCCACTTTCTTAAGGTCATCTAGGAGGTTGAATCTCATATTAGTAGCCAGTAATCACATGTTTACCATGGTTGGATGGTTACTTAGGTATATGTGGGAAGAGGGTGTTACAAAGTGGTATCAGAGCATGGTTCAACCCTTGGACTGGATGGGTGGTGTGTTGGTCATGCATTTATGTTGGTTGCAAATGTCTTTCTCATACCTATGTTGTATGTTCATGTCGCATCCGTGTTTTGTCGGCCATGGTGGTAGTGGTGTTTCCATGGAAGTGTTGATGGTTTTGTTGTCAACATGTTATCATGAGTGTATGACTGGTTATGTGTTGTTCTTGCTTATGTATTGTTCATGCATGCTTTCTTACATGTTGCTACATGTTATGTGTGCATTGATTGTTTATGCTAGGTCACGTATTGGTCATGCTTCTATTCTTTCTATGTATGCTTTCTTATGTGATGCTATATGTTGATCATGCATTGGTCGTTAATGATTGGTCATGCATGTCAAGTGGGTGCATGTGGTCAATTTTGGATTGGTTTGGTGAAGGTTGTTGTGCATAAAGTCATTGTATGAAATTAGGTCATCATGATGATATTGGTATGTTATGATGATAATATGTTTGCTAAGATAGAGAAGGATATGCAGACCATCAAAGTGAAGTTGCAGCATTGGACCTCGAGGTAAGAGCATGTCATCATACAAATTTGGATGTTGGTCATGCATGTATGTAGCTTAAGGATTGTTATATCCATTATGGTTATGAGTATTCCTTTCATTCTATTGATGTTGTGGTTACATATATTATAGATGCTAGTTGATTAGTATGGATATGGATGTGTGTCGGATAGTCATGAATGATAGTAATATCTTGTGGTATGCATTTATATTGTCATTTTATGTTAGATAACATATATTTTGTTGATTAGCATGTTATAATTTAATTTCTTGTTGTTGTATGATAGTAGCTTGATGATTAGGTTTCATGTTGTTGATGAGCACGATATATAACTTGTTCTTGTTACATGCCAGTGACTTGATGATTAGGGTTATTTCATTAACATATTGATTTTATATGTATCATTATAATTTGGATTTCCACTTGCAAATGGTTATGGTTATGACATTCAGATATTAGTCTACCTAATTATGATAGTGTGTTTCTTTATGTATAGATTGATTGTGCATGTGTGATTGTATGCATGAATGAAATTTTCTTATGAGTTTATGATGTGAACATGTTACCCACATATTGTTATGGATATCATGACCTTATTTAGGTTTGAGTTGGGGTGTTGTGAATTTATTCTAATCTAGATTGATTGTGCAGACAAGATAGCCTCCTCTGAGATACATTAAGGTATGAGATTACTTATGTTGTCTACTTTTCACTTGAATGTTTGATTGTGTCATCTATTTGGTGTCTGAGTGTTGGGGTGTATTATGTCATCTATTTATTGTTGAATGTTTGAGTAATTGCATGATATGGGTATGTGTATACAAGATTTCATGAAGAAATGATCTTCTTTTAATATGGTTGTACTAACACATATGTGGTGATATAGTTGATATGTACTTGAATGTAAGTAGGTGATAGTTGTAGCATTATGTATGATGACCGATGAATGTGAGTTGATTATTGATTATGGCATGGTTTTTTGTCTTGGTAAAAGTTGATTTCAAACTGATATATATGTTGGCTTGATCTTTGGGACATATGGTTGACGTCTTTGTTCAGTTACAGGTTAGCGTTCTTGGTACAACAAGTTAAGGTAATCGGTATATTGTTATATTTATATATGCGTTGACAATTGTGTGGGTATGATAGTATGATGTAGGGATTGCATGGAAAAAGAGATTTCCACGAGATATTTGAAAAAGCTTGGGTTGAGATCTCCCTTGGAAGCAATGGGAAATATGGGGATTGAGTCACGGTGTCTATTGTTAGTCTTTTGCTTTTGGTATTTTGTGATTTTTTGAGCTTGATTTATGGTTTTGTTTATGTCTGGTGCATAGATATGATAATTTGGTTGCAGTGTCGTATTGTTATTGTTTTTCATGGTTTTCTTCTCGTTTATTTCTTGCACTTTCCTTTTATGTTTTGAGTCTTGGGAATTGGTTGTGAAAGAGGAAAGTTGATTGAGTTTAGGGAGAGCTTGGTGGTACCCAATAGGTAATAAAATACTTTCATGAAGCTCATTGCATGAGTATGTGCAACCAAAGGTAAGAATATGAGAGTAGGTTGGGCTGGTTAGGTCCAGTGTGGTAAATGAAAAGTGGAATTATAGACATGAGAAAGGTAACTAGAAGGGTAAATTGAATGTATATGAGGTGTTATACGCCTTGGCTATCTTGGGAACTATTGTTCTCAATGTTTTGCATACTATGCATGCAAAAATGGAGTTCTCTTAACCTAGAACTTATGATATATGGTAATTATCTGATGATCATGATTATGATTATGATAATGTATATATATGTATGTATGTATGTCACTATATGATGAGATCATGATTTATTTATGTTGATGTTTATGTATGCATATATATGTGTGAGTATGTCATGTCTAACAGGGTCATCATGGATCATGAGTGTTTAATGCTAATGTGTATATGTATATACGTATGTTGCTGTA
The DNA here is from genome assembly GCA_034641835.2 of Pinus albicaulis. Classification (NCBI taxonomy): domain Eukaryota; kingdom Viridiplantae; phylum Streptophyta; class Pinopsida; order Pinales; family Pinaceae; genus Pinus; species Pinus albicaulis. The sequence goes on along the minus strand of CM076578.1, from coordinate 542,531,641 downwards.
TCACATGATTATGATTGTTCTATGCTAGTGATTATATATATGTATCTATGAAGGTATCTATGTCACTATATGACAAGGTTGTCAAGGATAATTCTTGTGGAGGATTGATTGCTTATGCAGGTGAATGGCATGAAGAGGTTACTGGCTATGAGGAATCAAGTGGGAAGAGTAACCCTGATAGATCTATGAGGTCAATATCATGTTGATATGATTTAATGATTATATTATTATACTCTGCCTATGTTTATGTTATGGACAGGTAATGTTGAGGGGTACATCAGAGAAGTGAATGTAGCGTGATCTGCGACATTCTACGGATGAGCATGAATAGTGGAGAGACACTAGAAGAAAGCTTTCTTGTGGGGTCAATGTGTTATTTATGGATGTGTAGTACTACTATTGTGTATATGTTGTGCATGTTGTAGATATGGTGATTGTACCTATGGTGATGTGTACACGTAACATATGTAGTATTCTGTACACATAATGTTTTATTCTTGTTGTATATATGGTGTTGTGTGTATATTGCATATGCAGTGCTTGGAATAGATTGTGCTATGTAAATGTTGGATATGCAGTGATGTGCACTTATCATACTATGCACATGTTGGATATGCAATGTTGTGTGCATATGGTGTTTTGTGTATGTTGGATATGTGGTGTTGTGTACATATTTTTCTATGTAAATGTTTTATGTGCAGTATTATGCACATATGTTGTTTTTTGCATATTTTACATATGGTGCTATGTACATCTGGTGTTCTGTGTATGATTTTACATGTGGTGTTGTGTGCATATGGTGTTGTGTACATGTTGTACAAGTGGTTCTATGTGTAGGTGGTGTCGTGTACATCCCGTTCATGTGGCTTTGTGTACATGTGGTGTCATGTACATGTCATGCATGTGGTGATGTATACATGTGGTATTGCGTATAAATTTTACAAGTGGCACAATATACATTTGGCGTTGTGTATAGGCTATCTAGTTATTTCCATGTAAATGTGACGTTGTGCACACATTTTGCAGGTAGTGTTCTACACAAGTGGTATTGTGTACATGTTGTGCATATGGTACTGGTATACATGTGGTGTTGTGTGCATGTCATACATGTTGTGTTATGACATGCGGTACTAGGTATGCACATGGCGTAGTTGTGTTATCATGACATTTGTACTTGGTTTGTTGTACTCTGTATATGTATATGTATTGTGTCGTGTTGTACACCATATCTAGGTGTATGTGTTGTATGTCGGTGCAGGGATATGTATTGTGTTTTGTTGTACACCAGGTGTAGGTATATGTGTTGTATTCCGGTGTAGGTGTATGTATTGTGTTGTATTGTACATTGGGTGTATGTGTATGCATTGTATGCCAGTGTAGGCATATGTACTATGTTGTATTGTACATCGAGTGTAGGTGCATATGTCATATGCCAATGTGGGTGCATGTATTATATGGTGTTTTATAAGTATGTGGGTGTATGTTTTGTGATGTACACGATGTATATATGTCTACATGATTGAAGAGAAGGAAAGGCACTAGGTGTTTTCCTAGTGTGGAAAATAATATGATGTGTGTAATGCAAGAAAATTGGTAGAAGTAAGGACCGATGAAGTATAAGTATCAGTATTTTATTTCATTTTTATTATTCATGTGATTTAAGATTATGACTTATGATGATTCCATGTGATTTTTTATTATGATTTATGATGATTGCATGTAATTCATGATTTTGACCTATGATGGTTGTGTTTTGAGCTAAGAAGATGTGATATGTTTATACATGATGATTTGATCAAATAACTATTTTGACTTGTTGTGATAGGAAGTAAACATGATTCCAAGTCTACCTTATTTATGATCTACCAATGTGGTATGATTTAAAGTTATTTCAATTTATTTTGAATCTAATGGAAATTATGTTCTTGGTACAAGAAATCATACAATGCCCGGTTGGGTGTTTGAAACTGATTACAAGCATTAGTAGCAATAGAAAAAGGAATTTAAATAGGCTGCAGTATGCTGGTAAATCACTTAAGGAGCAAGGCCATTGTGGGACACTGGTACCCAATAGTTTCCATCGATTTCCACTATGATGCTATGAACGGTATGATGGTTTTGAGGCAGATATATGCTTGGTTGTTTTATCTTCCGATGTGAGGAAGCCTTGCAAAGGGATGGATCACCTGGAATAGGGGATTTTGAGGAACATGGAAGGTGAGTGACTTCATATAAGGGTATTACCGAATTTCCTGAGGGAATATGTGTCAGTGAAGGAAAGGTTAGGAATGGATTTGTTTTGGTCATTAACATTTATGGATGGAATCAGATGTACATTGGGAGTGTGCCCTGGAACAATGAGCCAGTAACTATTCACTGAGTATATAGGGGCACATGATTATAGCATTATACATTGGATGCAGACTTTGACTATGAAAGTGGATTTTGGACTTCTTGGGAAGGAGTTGAATATTGACACTACTTTCAGGGTTTAGGTGTGAGCCTCTAGATTCCCTTGTTGTTGATACAAGCATCATATATTTTCATTTTATGGCTGAGAAAATTTGTATATGTGTAAAATATTGTAAATACCATAATAAAATATGCTATAAAGCTCTAGTATACTATATGATTATCATTATGGTTTTCGGTTTTGATCAGGTTATTCATTGTAAATACTGCAACGAACTATGTTATAAATCTCCATGGGTAGTATGTTTTATTTTCAATGGTTTTGCTAAGGTATATGTGTGTTTGAACACTGAGGATACTGTCCTCCAAGGGGGAGGGTTCTGTAATAATCCTGGTGAAAATTACATGTAATAAATTTAGAAATAATAACCAAGGTTGATGGGACACTTATTCCAAGATGAATGTTAAGATGAATGTTGGGAACCTCATCATAAGGGGTGTTTATTTTGTTTATAATGGTTAAGGAAATTGGCAAAGGAAATGGAAGAGGATTTGGAACGGGAAAATGACATTTTTAGCACTATTATTTATGAAAATAATGGAAATTAGGTGAGAACAGAGATGAAAGGTCACAGGTTGCATGTGAGGAGGAAAATGAAGAAAAATAATGGAAAATGAAGAAAATAGAGGCCTCTTCTGTGAAAAGGATTATGAGGATCATTTCGTAACTTTTCTCAGTGAAAATTTTGGATATCTCTCATTATTCTCTCTCTCTCACTCTCAGTCTTGGAAACCTAGAGTTTTTGGAGCACTTTGTCATTGGAGCAAGAAAATCAAGAAATAAGAAGCAGGAGGAAGCAAGCAAGGAGGAGCAGGAATTAAGCAACGACAATGAGATAATTTGGAGGTATTGATTTGCATGTATGAATTCCTTTCTATATTTGGCATGAATTGTATTTCATGTGGTTATTTGTTGTCTTGGCATGGGTTTTTATAGGTGTGACAATGTATTCAACCTAACTTTCCATTTCTGGATAGCAATGGTGTTGTGGAGTTCTCGTGTTTTGGTTTATCTGGATTACTGGATTGCTTAAAAGTTGAGTGAGGTGGATGTAAAAATTATTATACAATGGGTTCGTTTGTTTCCTCGGTTTAGGCCCTAGTAATCCAAGTATGGATTGTGCTAAATCCTGATAGGTGGTGGTTTGTGCTACATTTTAGACCTAGGAATCTCTAGTTTGGGATATACAGTAAAACCTGGAGTGTATGTGTCAGTTTAAGGCCTAGTGACCCTTGATTCAGACTGTGGGTTGCAGTAAAGCCTAAGAGACTAGGATACAGGAAAATTCCTCACGGGTAGGAAGAGAGAATCTAATCATATCAATGCTTATGTGGGCCTAGTGACTGGGTGTAGATCATAGTAGAACCTGGCTTATGATTGATGAGGGTGAGGTGGTTTAGCCTTGAGATGCCATGTTCGGCTCTTTTAGTTTGAGTCCCACATTCATACTTGGAATATGGCATGGGGTTATTGGTTGAAGAGAGATTTGGCTCTGCCAATCTATGGTCGGGTGGAACATGGAACTACCATCTCTCATTGGTTTTTACACTCATTAATGAGAATCTCATTCCTTTGGTATTTGATGTCTAAGTTCACTAGTTATTATGTGGATCATATTGTTGTTGTATCCATGGTATTTATGCTTTTATTATGTTGGTTATAATCATGTATTTTATCTGTTATGATGTATGGATCTATCCATGTTTTTACTTGTAAATGAATGCACAATTCATCTATGGAAAAATAGATCGTATTGCAGCTAATATTGTAAGGGAGAAATGCCTCTTAACGATTCTCAGATAAGTATGAGACCCCTATGTTTAAATTTGTTGTTTATACTTGTAGATGATTTTTTTGTGACGTGTTTGAAGAAATGACTGTCATGGCTAGGAGGGGTCCGGATGAGTTCCTGATGATGTGATTGCTTCCATAAAATTTTTGGAATTTTATTTATCATCTCCTATAGTTTCATGAATTTATGGGCAATGAATTGGGCGATGGGGCTAAAAAGGTGGCACAAATCCTAGAGTTTCCAGCATATAACTGACGAAACTGGGCCTTGGCCGCTACCTTTCCTTAGCATGGCTCTGAATATAGAATTTTAATCGCTACCTTGACTTGCCATGCTCGCAAATAAGGATAAAATTGGTGAAAATATTAGTCTCCCTCAGGGTTCAGGAGCTTGGAAGGTTGGGTTACCTCCTGAGGATGTTTTCATGTTGTGTAAGGTGTGTTTGTCTTGTTTCCATTTGTTCCAATTCCTTAAGGCCATCTAGGAGGTTTAATATCATATTAGTAGCCTCTCGTCGCATGTTTACCCCGGTTGACTGGTTACATGGGTAGATGTGGGAAGAGGGTCTTACACTTTTTTTCTCCTGAACTAGTATTTCAATCTCCCACTACTAGCTTAGTAGGTGTTGAGGCATGGCTACAACATTTCATATGATACAAATGTTGAAACTCATATAGTGAAAGCGGATTTCACTTATACCAAAAACCAAAATGATGGAGATGAGATAAATGTGAAGATATAGTGACTACAAAAATAATATATTGTATTTCCAAAGTCCCATGTTCTTTTCCTCATGAAGGAAAACACCCTCAAACATAAATGTATAGTACCATTTTTGGTTCCCCATGCTAGGATGGTTTCGGTTCCCATATGATTCCAGGCACGCACATATAATGCATTCTTAACCTTAAGGATTAGTGCTACCATGTTCAGTGGAACCAGAAGTAATGCTATAACTCTTTTTGATATATATGTACCCCGTTATAAAAAATAGTATATCTGACTCTTCACCAATGGCAACTTTCCACTGCCATTTACATTATTTGATACAAATTTGAGCCATATATGCAGTGCATGCTTATCCTGGAACTTGTATATTGGTTATCTGATTAAGTTTCATTTCCATTCCTCTATTCCATTCTTAGCTTCTCTAGAATTTCCTTTCATTCATAAATCCACATATCCTTTCACATAGTGTCTATTATTCTATCCATGTGCATATTTTTCTCTTTATTTATATCACAACCTTGAAAAAAGTGGGGTCTTGATAATTTCACCACAAGGTGGATTGGAGCGAAAGGGGAAAATCCTTGAAACCCACTATATTCCCACAATGCAACAAGATCTACTAGGTCATTTTGTCCCTTCTTATTCCCAATAGTGATGTTATTAGAAAAACGTTGGAAATTTGTCCAGAAGAACTTAATCACTTTTACACATCCACATTTATGACGTTAGTTGCATAAATGTCAGTTTTAACTGCTTCGATAGTCATGTCAGTGCTAGCCACAAACCATTCTATAGAAACGAGAAAAAATGGAGTTGAAAACATTATTAATAGATGCAAATATTTTAAAGAGGCCCCAAAAATATCAAATGTAATATAAAGCCCAATATATATATATATATATATATATATTTATTTATTTATTTATTTATTTAAAAATAGAAAATTAATTATAAATTCCAAATAAAAGATTTAAAAAAATTTAAATATCTATAAATAAAAATTTATTCTCAAAAAAGTTAAAAAATAAAAGTTACTCCATAAATAGAGTTTTATATTAACATTTTGAAAATACCTTTAAAATTTGTTTAGAAGAAATTTTGTCAATGTTATTAGGCACATTTGAAATTTTTGGGAGTGGGAGAAGGTTAGGGTTTTCGCATATTTCACATGGAGGGTTACAAATAGGGAGGATGTTCAAGGGACAACAGAACATGGGTCTTGTTGAGAATTTGTAGGGTTGGTGATTAATAAAAAATTCTCTTCTTGATAATTACTTGTGAGATTATTTATGAATTCTCTTCTTTAGCTTAGTTAATCTTTCATCAAGTCAATTATCAAAGTACATGAGACACACAGATTAGGCTCCTAGAGCTAGGGAAAAAACTCTCCTTCTTGGAGAGGAAAACCCACAAATTATTCTTCTTATAGATATTCAAATGACAAGTACCATGACCCAGACTCAGACCTTAGACTTAGAAATGTCTCCAAGGTATTACCACAACCCTTTCAAACTTGATTCTTCTTTTCTTCAACGATCTGTGCTGTTCTACACCTCCTTACTCTTATTCTTCTTTAAGGATGCTTTCTACTTATAGTCACCTTCTCCACTATACTTAATTATTGCCTTCAATCAAACTCTTGCACTAGTAGTCGAAATGTAGGCTATGACACACCTGAAAAAGACACCATGTAATTTTTTCCTGAAATCCACAAATCAACTTCAGGTGTTTGTATTTCAAGTATGCTTCATCCTAGATATGATTCCCTTCTTCATCAATTATATGCAGATATATAGTACATGTATAATTCAGATCTCCACAAAATTACTTCAGGTATCTTCTAATATATATTACAGGTATGCTTCAGATCTCCGCAGATATACTTCAGGCTTACTTCTCTATATATATACTTCAAGTGATTTATATTGAAGTCCTTTTACCTTTTTACCAAAAATATTTTCCATAAAAACCACACTGAAACATCATTTCATTAATCTGCAAAACTGTCTCTTAGTTGTCCGAAAAATTGTCTACAAATGAGTCGTAGAGACATGTATTTATATTGATGATTTCTCAGCTTTCAGGCCAACCTTTCATTAGAATTGTAGGCCAAATTCTCGTCTGAATTTTGGCTGAATTTAACACCTTATAATAGCTTCTTCTTCCAGCATTTGAGAGAGGTCTGTTTGTAGGAATTTCTTCCATAGATTCTTCGATGTGAGACAAGGCATTTTGACAACATCTGGAGAATATATTAATGACGGGTTCCTTCATACACATGACATTTTAATTATATTCTATGCCTAGAAGACTCAAACCTAGTAGACATAAAGAAGAAGTCTATCTACACAATAAAATCTTGATCATGAAACCCATGAAGCGAGTCCACCAAAAATACATTTTATTAGCTTTGAAATCTTCTTTACATAAATACATAATTACATAGTCAACATGAAGACCGACCTAGTTACACTTTTCAATATTTCACTCCTATAGAAATCTAGTGACAAGTAAAGGGAAGGGGCCCCATGGAGGCATTAAGATTCCTTTTGATTTTGCAAAAGGTTTGAAGCAAAGATTAGGTGGTAATGAAAATCAAGACCGGATTAGAGAGATGCGACATAGGACTAGTATGACTTGAGGAACATATCAAGTGGGGAAAGCAACAACGGATCTTGTATGCCAAAATTAATAGAAATACTGGAGATTGTTATCACAAATCCCTAAGTGGAAGTGTTCAAATATCACATGCATATGTACACATTAATATGTAAATTTATGGGGTTTTGGAAAATCGAGAAATATCTCTTCACATGGATCAAGAAGAAATAGAAGGCTTGAGGTGAAGTGGATCTTCACCTAGGTTCGAAAGGATTCTTTATTGCTTTTTTCACAAATGTTCAAGATAGAGATAAATTGTTTTATGGGGGACCTTGCTTCTTTGCCTCAATCAGACTATATGTGTGTCCGTGGAAGATGAATTTTGTCCTAGAAAAGGAATCCCTCACTAATTTCGCAATGTGGGCGAGAATTTACTCCCTACCCCTGGATTACTGTTTACCATCAACCCTATAACTCATTTGAATCATGTTGGGGAAGTTTATTAAGATAACAGATGTGAATTTGCAAGGAATATATACTTCATATGGATATATGTTTTTATAAATGGATGTATTGGGTCCCTTACCAGAAGAAACGTGACTGAGAACCTTATTGGGAGCCTTTTAGGATGAAAAATTGATGTAGATCATTAACCATGAACATATTTCATTTAGATGTTGATGCTTCCCTAAGCACATGAATTGGATAAGGGATTTCCCCCTCAACCGTGTAGAGGAACAAAAAAAGGAACAAGAGATGAAATACAACTATGGGTTTGTAAAACCAAATAAGAAAGGGAGAACAAATATGATACAAGGGAAAATAACTACGATGGGGAGAAATGCATCGAAGAAAAAATTTGGTATCCTCTTAGAGACGATACCTGAGGAAGAAGGAAAATATGGAGAAATAAATGGAATTTAAGTAATGAATAGTAAACAAGTATGTATGGAGGCTCACGATGATACCATCAATGACATAGATAATCTCGACCAAGGGAAATACCTAGAATTTGATTTGGAACTGATACCAAGTGATGCTTGGACAAAGGATCCTAATCTATAGGAAATTTTGGAAAGGGAGGGAATATATATGAAGAGTATCATTGAACAGTGGAGAAGTAATGGCTTAGATGCAATCCCACCAGAACAGGTAGATCGGGTCCAACACATTTTCTCATGCAAGAAGACGTGAAAGTTTGAGGTCTGAAGAGATCGCATTGGGATATTGGCGATATGGGAATCAAGGTGGTAAAATATCAATGTCACCTTAAGCCAAAGAAACCTAGGGGAAAAATAGGAAGAAATTTGAACAGTGTATCCCTACATGAACTAGGAACGATTTTGATCAATTCACGTAATATGTGAGCTCTTAGCTCGCCCCCTAACCCACTTAGTTAAAAATGAAAATAATTACTTGGAATGCTAAAGGCATGAATAGACTCTTCCAATTTAAGGTACCAAAATGTTCAAAATGAAAGCCAAACTGAAATACACTAAGGATCAACATAAGATCTGGAATAAAAATGATTTTGGTGATACCTTTTAAGTGAAAAAGGACCTAGAAATAAATATGGAGCACTTGAAAATATTTATGATTAAAGAGGGATATATAGAGAAGAAAAAGAGAGAGGAGCTTGAACTGATGATGAAGTGGGAAGATAGATGGTTGTAGGAAGAAATTTTATGGAAGAAAACTTCCATAATCTTGTGGTTATAGGAAAGATAAAGAAATACAATGTTCTTCCACATGTTAGCTATAAATCACAAGAAATCCAACATAATCCTTATAATAAAGGATGCAAAGGAGAAAACGTATGAGTCCCATAAATAAATTGAGGACATATTCCCAAAGGGATATATTAGCAGTGATCCAGAAGATTGTAAGGAATATTCTTAGGGTGGTGATAGAGGAGAACAATTAGAATCTAAATAAACATTTTCAATGGAAGAGGTTGCTAAGGTTTTTTAGGATATGGCTAATAGAAAATATCCTGACTCTGATGGATTCACCATAGAGTTTTTAAAATCTTGTTGGGAAATATTCAAATAAGATGTTTTGGAAGTAGTCGAAGAGTCTGAGGGGTCATCGATTGTTCTTAAAGCTATAAACTTCAATTTTCTAACCTTAATACCAGATTAGGAGGCAACTAGTACCTCGAATAAGATTCGGTTGATAGCTCTACGCAATGTAATATACAAGAATATTTATAAAGCTGTAGAAAATATCCTTAAAATTATTCTTCCTATGTTGATTTAAGATCGAAAATATGACTTTGTGGAAGGAAGCCAGATATTGGATAATTTTATCCATGCACATGAATTTATCAACTCCCTTAAAATTTTGAAAAAGTAAAGGATGATTATACAATTGGATTTATCTAAGGCTCTTGACCAGGTAAGCTAGGAATATATGGAAGAAATATTATAGGCTTATGGTTTTTATTATCTTTGGATTATATGGATTATATCATTAGGTACTTCTCCAAGTTTTTCTATTTTAGTGAATGTATTCCTTGGAAATCCATTCTTCCTATCTTAATGGATTTGACAAGGGGATATATTATCGAATTTCTTGTTTGTTATTATCATGGAAGATCTTGGTAGGGCCATAAAAGATTATAGAAAGGGAGGGCATATCAAAGGCCTTAAAATTCATGAAGGATTCCTAACTACAACCTATAAAAAAATTTTAGATGACACTATGCTTCATGGAACACCCACTGTAAAATAAGCTAGAGCATTTAAGAACATTTTGGATTATTTCTACGAAGCCTCGGGTATGGATATTAATTGGGTTAAATAAATGGAATTATTATTTAATACTCCCATAGTTATCCAGTGAAATTTAACTAAAATTTTTATCTAGGTGGATATAAGTGGCCACCCACCTATTCCATTTGGACCCGCAATCAATTCTTTCAGTTTTTCAGCTTCAGCACAACTTACTATTTTTAGCAGGTTTTCAGGTCCTCCACTCCTGGAGCCGTTTTGGGGACTTAATGATCCAGGTGGATATTGGTTGCCACCCAATGAGTCTATTTGAACCCCCACCTTCAGTTATTTCAGTTTTTAAGTTTTAGCACAACTTAAAATTTATAGCAGTTTTTTGGGTCCTGAACTTCCGGAGCTGTTTTGAGGCCCTAAACGACGTTTTTTGGGAAAACGGGTCCATGTTTCTCACTCAAAAATTGTAGTCCTCGAATAGATCTTTATAAAGAGCTATTGAGCGTGTCAAACAAATATCAGATGCCAAAGTCACATCCCTGAGAAGTTGAAACACCAATTTACCCAAACAGGATCCACAGTTTTGGCGCTTCATCTCCTAGGGTTAGGTTTTTGGATGTTTTGGATTTTACATTGTTTATCAATAATAAATAGGCCTTCGAGCCTCATTGTAACAGAGTTTAGGGGGCTGGGAGCTGACACTTCTCTTCTCAGAGATAAGCGCTACTAGTGCCCTAACTCGCTTGTTCCCATCATTTCAGTTCTGTAACACAGTTCAGGGGCTGGTAGCTGACACATCTCTTCTCAGGGATAAGCGTTGCCAGTACCCTAGCTATTCATTTCCATTATGTCTCATTGTAACACAGTTCAAAGGCCTGTAGCTGCCACATCTCTTCTCAGAGATATGCTACTAGTGCCCTAGCTATTTTATTCCAGTCATTTGATTATAATAAAATGAAGCATTATTTCTGTTGCATCTCTATGTTCATGGTTATTTTTTTACTCTATTGCACTCCTGCATAAATCCAGATCACATTTTAGGCTTTTAGAGGAAGCGTTCTTCCCCCCAGATATCTAGGTATATTCCCTTGATCGACAGAGCTTAGAATAAATCTAATTAGGAAAGGGTTGTGTCTAATTTGTAAGATAGAGTGAAATGTTTGAATGAGATATCTATGAATTTCACTCGAAGGATTTTCATGACTAATTTTTTGATACAGGAAATCCTTAGATACATGTTATCAGTCCTCCTGGCCCCAAAAGAAATCCTTCAAAATATAAGAGAGATCCAGCAGAATTTTCTATGGAAGGGAGCCAAAGACAAATGGAAATGAGAATTAATGGCTTGGGAGAAGGTATGTAAACCAACACTTTTTGGTGGCATTGGGTTATAGGAACCAGATACTGTTAATTGATAATGTGACACAAATTTATGATGGATATGGCTGAAGGAAGCTACATATTTGTGGGCCATGTTATGGAAAGCAAAATATGACCATCATTGGAACCTGCAGGACAATATTCGAATGTCAAGAATAATCCAAGAGCTAGTAATCTGTAATTTAGCCCGTGATAATAAGAAAACCACCCAGGAGAAATCATTATGGGAAAAATGAAATGGAAGGACAATGCTATTATGGGAAGATGCCTAGCAGCAACAACCTAGCCTAATAAATTATGAGAGACACCTTGTAACAATCCTTGGTTGATTTCTTATGTAAATAAACTAAGACCAAGGTCATGGGACACATATTCCAAGCTGCATGTTGAGTAAAACATAGTGATGGGGGATCAATTGTGATTAAATAATGGCTATGGAAATTTGAAAATGCTTTAGAAAAGAAAAGTTGGAAATAATTGACGTGTATTTATGAAAATAAAGGAAATTTAGAGAAAATGAAGGTGAAGAGACACAAATTTGCATGAGAGGGAAATTGAAGAAAAAAATGAAGTAAATGAAGAAAATAAAGGCCTCAGTGGTAAAAAGACTTATGAGGATCAGTTCATATATTTTTCTATTTCAACTTTTGACATTTTAGTTTTGGAGATCTTTTATATTCTCTCTCGCTCTTATACTCTTGCACACTTAGAGTAATATTGTAGCATTCTTATAGAACTTTGGCATACACTGGTTTTGGAGAAATGAGGAAAGGGAAAGCAAGAAAGTGTAAGGGAATATGTGGATCAACAAATAAAATTGGATTTCTTTGTAGGTAACATGTTGCATGTGTTATTTACTTGTATATTTATAGATGCATGGTATATGCATGTGTTTTGTTGGTTATGTGTTTTCACTGGCATGGATATTTCTTTGATTGATAGTGGTTTCAACATTTCCTTTCCATTTCCTAGATATCCAAGGTGTTGTGGGTTTTTCCAATTGAAGTTTTACTGATTGGTGCTAATAATTCCTTATGGTTGTGGGTTGGAACAAACACTCTGGAAGCCTTGGAACAACTTGGGTTGAGTTACTAGTCTTGGAGCCTGTGCTGGAAAAAACGCTCTTGATCCCTTGGTAGGGTCAACTACTAGTCCCTGGAGTTGGGTTGGGAAAACGATTTGGAGCCTTCAAAGCTTGTGCGTTGAGTTACTAGTTCTTGGACCCTAGAAAAATTTGCTAGAGATCGGTCTAGGTCAGTGTTGGTGATTATACCATTAGGTGGAATCACATGTTGATGGTTGAGGTGGTTTGGCCTATGGAAGCCCCAATTTATTTTTTTGTGGATTATTCCATGAGATCCCACATTCATGCTTGGAATATGATGCAGGGGTGATTAACATAAAGAGATATTTAGTTCAACCAAATATATGGTCAGGTGTTATGTGGAAGTCCCTCACTTGGTTGGTATTTTAATTTGTTAATAATATTTATTCCTCTATTGTTATTCATGTATATTTTTCATTATTACACTGGTGATATTATGGATGAGTTTCCATGGTTTATATGTTTTCTATTTTATGGTTATATGATGTTCATATAATGTGTATCTTCTATGGCTCTTTCCATGAATTGTTGAGCTATTGATTGATTAATGAATGTATAGACTAAAAATTATTTTACTAACTATGTGTGAAGGGCATAGGGCCTTCTCAACGATTCTTAAATCAATCTCAAAATTTTATGATTACATATGACCTGTAGGGTACATGTTCACCATGTGTTTCACAAAATGTCTATTATGTTCAAGGAAGTATAGAACAAGTTCTACCTTAAAGCTTGTATTTTTATCCATGTTTTCTTGTCATTAATGATTCTGAGAAGTATCAGGAAGTTTTGAGAAGTGTTCTAGAGGCTGACTTGGAATTGAGGCCCAAATATTGGGACCCTACCCTTTGAACTGGACAATTTGGGTCACAACCTCACTTAGGCAAGCTTCTGAGTGTGGTTGGTGGCCTTGAACCACTTGGATGCAATCTCATGCATGAATTTTTTGGTAAAGTTATATGGAAAGGAGCCCTAGCTCCAGGTTTGGCCATCTGTGGTGGTTCTTTGTCCCATGAGTCTCCCTTTAGCCCTGAGGAATGTTGAGATTTTTTAGTCAGTATTTGGTTGTAAGCCCCAGTTCATTGACTGGAGATAGGGGGTAGGGTCATGTCATAGAAACTCTTGTCTCACGTTTACCTATACACGCTGATGAAACTGGGTAAATGTGTGACAGGTGGTTACAGATTGGTATAAGAGTTACCAAATTTGTACACTTGGATTAGATGGGTGGAATATGTTGCTCATGAATACATGTAAGATTTATATGTGTTTGTTATGCATGCATTATGATAGTCATTTTTGCAGTAGATTCATCATGTAGAGCTTAATTATGTTGATGTTTAGATGATTGATATGTTGATTTCATTATATGTCCATATGTTGTGAGAATCCGCATTGATTTTACAAAAAATATAACCTCTCTTGAACTTCACTGAGGTATGTTTATTATGTAATATTTATTTTATCTAACATGATATGGTTGTAGGAAGAAGAAGATCATGATGACTAGAAAATTAGTGTGTTAGAGTTCAAATGATTCGCCCTACGGATTAGATAAATAACATGGTGGTGAGTACTCCCCTAGCATAGTAAATACATTGACAAGTTTGAAAGAAGATATTAGAAGCTGTAAGGTGGATAATGACATGACCATTCAATCAAAATAAAGAATTTGCAAAGCACATGAGAGGCAAGTGAAAGCTAATGCAATCATCCTATAGATTTTCTTATATTTTCAGAGATAGGGTCCACTGACGATCAATCACGGAAAAGAGGAAAGGGATAATTGTGTGTATGGAAGCAACTCTCAGTCAAGATAAAAGTTTGACAGGGATGTCATAGTCAGAGATGGTGGGTTCTTGGATACACCTGACAGGAGGGGTAATGATTGTGGGTTCCATTTTAGTTCTAGTTCATAGAGACAACATCATCATCATTATCACCATCTATATAGGAGGAGTGAGTACTTGCCAGAGGATTTCAAGAAAGAAAATCCTCCTACATTTGATGGGGAATTGAATTCACAAGATGTAGAAGCTTGGTTACTTGGGATGAATAAGTTTTAATATTGCATGATTATTCATAAAATATGAAATCTAGGATAACTACCTTCAATACTAAAGGAAAAGTAAACATTTATTTGGAAGATGTAAGGAACGTGAGAGGCATTCAAGAACAGGAACTTACTTGTAGTTAGTTCAAGAGAATTTTCAGGAAGAAGTGTATTTTTGAAAGATACTATGATGATAGGGAAAAGGAATTCTATGAGTTGAAGATGAGATATATGACTGATGAGGAGTATTCCTGGAGTTGTTGAGATATGTTCCTTATCTCAAGGAGCAGAAGCAAAAGATTCAGAGATTCATCAATGGGTTTCACGTATCATTCAAAGATAGGATTGAGTTTAATGAGCCCAGATCAATGGAGGAAACCATCAGAAAGCTAAAGCATTGTTATGAGAAATCGAAGCGCAAGACTAATTCTAAGCAAGATTGGAAACGTAATGAGAAGAATAAAGGGAATTGGGCTAAGAAGAGAGGAAATCCTCATGATACAGATTACAAGGATAATGGAACATCGTACAAGAAATTTAATGCAGTTGATAAAGGGCATGGATTTCAGTCTAAGGAGAAGAAAAAGGGTGATGATAGCAAGCCCTTATATTGTTGGAATTGTGGAAATGATCATCGCATGAGAGATTGTCAAAAAATTTATGGCATCAAATCATATATTTACAGTTCTCATGAGGCAAATACAGTTGGGGACATTGGAGAGATTATTCCTCGGATTTATGCAGCATTGGATAATAGGAAGGATGATCATCAAACATTTATTACCGAGATGGAAGGTAAGATTTGTGATTAAGTTATTTTTATTTTGATTAAACCTTGATCTAACTATAGTTATATCATTCCCGGCCTGGTGGATAAGTGTTTCTAAAATAAATAAGTGCATGCATATTCTTGGTTGGTACAGCTGGATACATGTAATAGTAAAAGAGTTTGCCATTGGGTAATATTTTGTGCATTTGAGTTGAATGATATGTGTACATCATTGCATATGAATTTTCTTATGTTGGGATCATAAAATACATTGTTGGGTATGTATTGGTTGTACATTCAAAGGAATAAGGTTAACTTATACGATAAGGTTATTGAGTGCTTGGATGATCATGGAGAGAAGAGAATATTGTACGGTAAGAAGAATCCTACATTAGTGAGAACGATTACAACTATGCAGGAAAAGTGTTATAGCTGGAAAGGATGTGTATTTTTTGTAGTTCATGTTTCTAGTGACAAAGGGAAGGGTGTTGAGGATACAAAAGTATTGAAGAGGTATTTTGTTTTGTGGAAGGTGTAGGATGTATTTCTAGTAGAGTTCATAGATTTATCACCTCATAGGGAAATGGATTGCTCTATGGAGTTTATTGAAGGAGAAACACTAGCATAGAAGGCACCTTACTAAGGATGAGAACTCCAAATTTAGTGCAATTGAAGTTGAAGTTGAAGGAAATGATTGTCAAGGGATACATTAGGTCACGTGTTTCACCTTGGGGTGCACTAGTATTGTTTGTGAAGAAGAAGGATTGTACTCTCATGTTATGTATTGATTAAAGGTAGTTGAAAAAGGGTGATGATTAAGAACATGTACCATTTTTCGTAGATTGATGACTTGCTCGATCAGTTGAAGGGATCGACAATGTTCTCAAAGATTGGTTTGAGATCAGGATATCATTAGGTACACATCAAAGAAGTAGACATATACAGGATTTCTTTCTAAACAAGGTATGATAATTATGAGTTTGTATTAGCTCCTTTTGGTTTGATTAATGCTTTGGATAATTTCATGTGTTTGATGAATAGTGTGTTGCTTCCTTATTTGGAAATATTGGTAATAGTATTCATTGATGACATATTGATATATTCTAAGAATGAAGAAGATCACATATAAAATTTGGAAGCAATGTTAATACTATTCGGAGAACATCAATTGTATGCAAAAATTAGTAAATTAAGTTTCTTTCAGACAAAATTTCATTACCTGGGGCAAGTGGTTCCAAGTGAGTTATAACAGTCAACAAAAAAGGATCAAAGTTATCATGGAATGAGAAACTCCTAGGAATGTGGGTGAGGTCAGATCATTTATAGGATTAATAGGTTACTATAGGAGGTTCATCGGGAAATTCTCTAGGATTACATATTATGTTACATCCTTGCAATGAAAAGGAAATAAGTTTTAATGGACAGAGGAATACAAATATAGTTTTGAGCAATTGAAGCCATTTATTACAAATGCACTAGTTCTAAAGATTTGAGATCCAGTTAAAGAGTTTTAGGTATGTAGATATGGTTTCAAGAGAGGACTTGATTGAGTTCTGATGTATGAGGGACATGTAGTATTCTACAATTCAAGGAATTTGAATGAGAACGAGTCGAATTATGTGACACGTGATCTTTAATTGGAAGCCATAATTCATGCATTGAAGTTATGGAGACACTATATTATTGGTAGGAGGTTTTTCTTGATGAGTGATCACAGTGGATTGAGGTAATTATTTGATCACATAATATGAGTTCTAGGAAATTTAGATGGTTATATACTCTTATTAAGTTTTATTTCAAGATCCAGGAAATCAAGGGAAAGGAGAACAAGGTTGTATATGCTAATAGCAGAAGAGTGCAAGTGAATTGCATTATAGAAGTGTGTTCTTATGGGATAGATTTATGGGAAAAAATATTGCATGAAAGAAAAAATTATGACAGGTATGAGGAGTTGAGTCATAGGTTATAACATCAAGGTGCAGGTGATAGTGATGATGAGTATCATCTCATGGTAGATGGCTTGGTCAAATTCAGAAATAGGGTTTATGTGCTAGATAATAATGAGCTCAAGAAGCTTATCTTGAGGTAATTGCATGTTAATTCATATTCAGGTCACCTGGGATATCAAAATACGCTGACAAAAGTTAAGAAGTTATATCATTTTCCGAACTTAAATAAAGTGGTATCTGAGTATGGTGTGAGATGTTTGGATTATCAATAGGTAAAAGTAGAGTGTAAGAATCTTGGTGGTTTATTGTAGTCGATTCTAATTTCATAATGGAAATGGGAGGTAATTTCCATAAATTTCATCATGATTTTGTTGAGGACATGTAGAAAACATGATTTCATCATGGTTGTGGTTGATTTGTTGACCATGGTAGCTCACTTCATTCTAGTGAAGTATATTAATTTAGCTAGTGAGGTAGCATAGGTCCTCATCGAGGAGATAGTGAGGTCACATGGTATTCATAGGAATATTGTGTTAGACATATATGCAAAGTTCACTTCCAAGTTTTGGGAAGAGTTATTTTCAAATTTGGGCATAGATATGGTCTTCAGTATAACTTATCATCCATAAATAGATGGATAGATAGGCAGGGTCAACAAGATTATTGAGGACATGTTTAGGATGTATTTCATGCATCAACTGCGGATGTGGGAAGAGTATCTTCCATTGGTGGAATTTGTGTATAACAAAAAGTATCAGGAATCCTTGAAAACAAGTCCATTTGAGGAACTTTATGGGATGAGTTGTAATATTCCCATCAGTTAGAGTGATCTAGTGAACAAAGTGTTGATTGTACTAGATATGTTGGCAGAGATGGAATAGGAATGGCTGGTTTTTAAGAAGAATATAAAGGAAGCACAAGACAAGAAAAAGGGTTATGCATATCAGCACAAGGTATTTAAGGAGTTTGGGGAGAACATGTATTTACATACCAATCCTAAGAAGAGATCCTTGAGGATTGGATCATGTGCCAAGTTGAAGCCTTTGTATTGGGGGACTTTCAAGATCCTTGAGAGAAGTGGACTAGTCACCTACTAACTTGCACTTCCCCGACAATGAAATTCCATGATGTTTTCCATGTGTGATTTCTTAAAATATATGTGAAGTATTTTTATCATGTGATTGACTAGTATGTATTGCAGGTGGAACTAGATGGAGTATTCCAACTAGAACCTTAGTTCATTTTGCAGCAAAATATGCTCATGCTCCATAATCATGCAATCGATCAAGTTAAAGTTGAGTGGAAGAACTTTGGGCCGAATGAAGCTACATGGAATATGGTTGATCATATGAAGGCTATGTATCCTTCTCTCTGGTTCAACGAGATGATCCAAGTGGATATTGGTGCCCACTCGCCTATTCCAATTGGGCCCCCACCATTGTCTCTTTCAGTTTTTCAGTTTCGGCATAATTTACTATTTTTAGCAGTTTTTCGGGTCCTGAACTTCCGGAGCCGTTTTGAGGCCCTAAACGACGTTTTTTGGGCATCGCGCCTCCAGCTAATATCATTCCATTCCAAAATGATATTTGTGGTGAAATATGTAGTCCTCGGATAGAGCTTTCTAATGATGTATCATGTGCGTCAAACGGAGATAGTATGCCAAAGTTACGTCCCTAGGAAGTTGAAACACCAATTTACCCAAACGGGGCCCATAGTTTTGGCGCTTCATCTCCTAGGGTTAGGTTTTTGGATGTTTAGGGTTCTCCATTGTTTCTCAATCATAAATAGGCCCTCGAACCTCATTGTAACTCAGTTCAGAGGCCTGTAGCCGCCACATCTCTTCTCAGAGATAGCTACCAGCGCCCTAGCTAGTTTTATTTCCATTCTGTCTGTAAGCAAATTTCAGTTCTTTGATATTAATGAAATGAAGTGTTATTTTTGTTGCATCTATGTATTTATGGTTATATGTTTATTCTGTTGCGTTCCTGCATAAATCCGGATCAGTGGTATCAGAGCGGTCTGCTTTTTCTCGATCCTTCTTTACATGTCCCCAACGAGGTCGGGGTATAAGGAGCTAGGGCTCGATCTGGTGGAACCTTTGCAAGATCAGCCTCGCAAACCTCGACGGACGCCCATGGGGGACGAAAAGAAAGATGAGGGAGCAGGAGATCCTATCAAAATATTGCTCGAGGAGGCCCTCGAAAAACAAAGGAACGCGATGATGGATAGCTTTGCTCGGATCCTTCAACGGCTGCCCACCGGCGGCGCATCTGCATCCAGTAGCCACTCTGGAGTTGCGACTCCCTTTAAGGTACAAGTAAATTTTGACATTCCCATATTTTAGGGTCAAATAGACGCAGATGCCGTAGATAGATGGTTGAATCTATTAGAAGGATATTTCTCTGTTCATGACTTTTCAGACTGGGAGAAGATTATTTTTGCACTCCTCAAAGCTACCCCCCATGTTAAGGACTAGTGGGAAACCTACTGTGAGAACAAGGACCAGACAGAACCCTCTTTGTTCTCGGTCGTACCAACTTGGAATTCTTTCCGAGACGCCGTCAAGGAACAGTACTATCCCGTGGGGAGCTATGAGGACAAGTACATACAATGGACCACGCTGCGACAACAAAGGGATCAATATGTGCACGAGCTGACGAATCTGTTCCATACCCTGCGCACAAAGTTGGGTATCAAAGATTCAGAGAAACATTTGGTGCTAAAGTATCGCAGTTGTCTGCACAGATACATTCAGGAGGAAATGGAGTTCCTCGGCATCTCCTCGCTTGGTACGGCATACCGGTATGCTGCCAAGATTGAGCAGAAATTCAAACAGAAGAAGCGAGACTTTGGATCTGCGAATCAAAAGCAAGGAAAAGGTGCTTCCAAACCGCAGAACAAAGGACAGAGCATGGCGGCTAAAGACAACCCGTCAAAGACACAAGAAAAGAACAACACCGTAAAGCCAAAGAAGGACACGGGAAAGTGGTGTGAGTTCCATAAGAGCTCCACTCACAACACAAGTGAGTGTCGGGCCAAGCAGTCGCTAGTGGCCGAGATGAGGGCTTCTGAGTCAGATGCATGCTCCAACTCCGAATCAAAACCTGAAAAGGGGAATGAAAAATGGAAACATATTATTGATGCAGAGCCCAATGCCACGTTTCTGATGTATTATTATGACAACCATACTTGTGGAAGCGTCATGCTGTGTATGAGTCTCGGCCTCATGCTGTTATTGTTACTTTGGGAAATAAGTTGTACAAGATACCAGAGGTACCACCTCCTGCCGCTATCTCTTTGGTTACTACAAAACAATGCAGTAAGCTCATTTCCCAAACCAGGGAATTTATTTTTCTGATGATGCACCCCCGGGGGGCAAGAAGAAGACGTGGCCTAACCTCTAGATAGGGCTCCTGCACAACAACTGACAAATGGATAAGGTCGTGGAGAGGAATGGGGTTTCTTCACCTCACCACAAGGGGGTTCCTCTACACTATCGGGTCAAGCACCAGGATTGATCGACCCAGTGCGCCTTTACCCAATCGGTGATCTATCGGCGCTCTGTTCTGGAGAATGATGAAATCAAGAGGCAGATTCAAGAGCTGTTGCAGAAAGGTCACATCAGACCAAGTTCATCGCCTTGTGGGAGCCCGATCGTGTTGGTACAGAAGAAGGATGGGACATGGAGACTCTGTATTGACTATCGGGCGCTGAACAAGATCACTGTCCAGAATAGGTACCCGATCCCACGGATTGATGACCTTCTAGACCAACTCAAAGGTGCAAAATATTTCAGCAATATTGACTTGAAGTCGGGGTATCACCAGGTACCGATTGAACCCTCCGATGTGTGGAAGACTGCCTTCAAAGCCAAGGAAGGCCTTTTCGAATGGCTGGTCATGCCTTTCGGGTTGACGAATGCTCCTGCAACCTTCATGAGGATGATGGAAGACATCTTGTGGCCATTCACCAACTCATTTGTAGTGGTGTACTTGGATGACATTCTGATCTTCAGCCAGACTTGGGAAGAGCACCTTCACCACATCCGACAAGTCCTCCAAACACTGTGGCAACACAAGTTGTGTGCCAATTTGGAGAAGTGCACTTTGGCATGACCCAGGTTCAATATCCGGGATACATTATTGATGAAAGGGGGGTGCATGTGGATCCAACCAAGATCCAAGTCATTCGAGATTGGCAAGCCCCAACCACTCTAACAGAGCTTCGTAACTTTCCGGGTCTTGCTAATTTCTACCACGGGTTTGTGTTGGGATTCTCTCATATCACTTGGTCCTTGAGTCAAGTCACCAAGGGAGGAGTGAAAGAAATTTTCTTTTGGTCGGAATCTCAACAGAAGGCATTCGTAGAATTGAAACATTGCCTCTGCTCTGCCCCAGTATTACCAAACTTGCAACGACCATTTGAGATCGAGATAGATTCCTTTGACTATGCTATTGGGGCGAGTTCTTGCTCCAGCGAGGGGACATCCGGTGGCATATCACGGTGAGACACTTTTCGACACGGTTCGCAAGTATCCCACTTATGACAAAATGTATTCCATTGTGCATGTTGAGAATGCAGCAAGATGATGGAGCTTAGTGAAATGAAGTCGCCTTCACTAAGTGGGCCAGCAGGCAAATTCTGGCGCAAAGTCTATTTTTAGACTATGTCTATTTTTAGACATACGGAGCATAATTTGGGAATTCTACTTGGAGATTCTTGGAGTATGCGACATGTCGGTAAAAATAGATGAGACCCTATTTTTTAGGACCCAGGCTATTTTTAGACTGATCTCCTAAAAATATGGAAGTCAAATATTATTTACCCTTAATAATATTTTGACTATAAACAGCAGTTTACTCTCTTGGCGCACTTCAGTTTGAGTCATGGAGGTGGCTCATGCAGCTGACACAAGGAATCACGTGGTTCCTAGGGTTTGATGGCATCTTGCATGGTTGGCTTCAGTTAGACTTCAGTGGCAGAAGTTTTGGAGGAGTTAACGGGACAAATAGTGGAGTTGTGTTCTATTTATTTCGGTTGAACTAGTTGAGATTAGTTAACTAGCTAATCAATTAGATATGAGTGGAGTAAATTAAATAATATTTAATTTACTAAATATTAACTCATTAGTCAACTCAAGAACACTTCAGTTCACTACAGTGCATGATCAGTTCAGTGAAGATCAGTGAAAGAGATAGATGAAAGGGTAGAGTTAGCTATCAGTTGTAACTATACTGTTGCTATTTGCAACACATAGATAGGTGGAGTAAGCTATGAGTATTGCAAATTTTAGGCTGGTGGTTTATCTATATAAGGAGGCCATCACCTAGCATTAAAATACGCAATCAAGGTTGGCTATCAAGTGGCTAAGGATTGGAGCAAGTGATTTGCTTGATCTAGCTTGATAGTGTGTAGCATGGGAGGTAGTGCATGAGAGCTTGTAAAGAGTTTTTGTACTATGATTGTTACATGATTTCTCCATTATAATATACACAATAGCTGCGGGGTGTTCAGCTATAGGCTTTCCCCATACATACTGAGTTAATGTGTGATTGAATTGATGTGAGATTGCTTCTGTTATTTCCGCATGTGACAATTAATTGTAGAAGAAGGTTATGTGTTATGTATGCAATTCGAAATTGATATATGACCAGGTTAATCTTCAGTGAATAAGTGATTTATTCGGCTAATTTCTACATGGTATCGGAGCGAGATTAATTGTCGAGATCTATTACGGTGATTGCAAACTTATTTCCTCGGACAGAGTCTGCATGCGGGCCAGGTAGCCTCCGGAATATTCATCCTTCTTTGTAAGGTGAAAGATCTGGTGAATGCCCTTGCAGTCAATCTCTGATTTGGAAATAATTTGTTTTCAAGTATAGATCAGAAGCGATAGAGCTTGGAGCTTGGAATTCGAATTTTGCAGAAGGTTGTTCTTCTTGGTGCCGGTGTTGAAAGATGTCTTCTTTCAATGGTTTGCGACTCGAATATTCTCTTGAAGGCAGTTCGAATTATGTTGCATGGAAGGATCGCATGGAAGCAGTGTTAGAAGATAATGGTCTGAAGGAGTTCGTAGATACGGATGTCCCAAAGCCCACTGATGCAGCTTTAGTCGATGCATGGCAAAAGAAGATAGCGAAATGTCGAAGGATCTTGTTGGAGGGCGTCAAGGATCATATTGTATCCAGCCTGCATGGAAAGGCTACTCCATATTTAATGTGGAAAGCTTTGACGGATCTATTCCGGAGTAAGAGTGACCAAAGGAAGCTGGCGCTCAAAGACAAGCTCAGGAACATCAAGATGGAAAATGACATCGCCAAATACCCTCAAGAGTTTCACTGGAGTCTGGAGATGAAATTTGGGAAGTGTGAGGTGGGTTTGTCAAAGTTTCACTGATTGCATGCTTGGTTTCAAGTGTGATAGGATCGGTGTGGTTCTTGGACAGCGGTGCGTCATTTCATATGACGGGAGATCGGGAGTTGTTCTCAGATCTGGAGGACAAGGATTTGGGTATGCACATCGAGATGGGCGATGACGGTAGATACGGTGCGACTGGTATCGGTACCGTATCCTTTCAGAGGGAGTCTGGTAAACCCTTTGTCTTAAAGGATGTCATGCATGTACCTGGATTGAAGAAGAACCTGATTTCAGTAGCGATGTTGGAGGATAAAGGTTATGATGTGGTCTTCAGCGAAGGAAAAGCTTTCCTGCGCAGTAAGACTACTGGAGAGACCCGGAAGATAGGGGTTCGAACTCAGAACCTTTATCAGTTGCAGGTAGATGACTGCGCAGCTATGGCATGCAAGGCTGGAGATGTGGTGAGCCGGGATGATGAAGGCGAACTATGGCACAGGAGATTGGGCCATCTTCACCATGGAGCTTTGAAGATTCTGCAGCAGATTTCTACTGGACTTCCTAAGGGCACCCTTGCGCAGTCAGATCAGTGCAAGGGGTGTACTTTAGGGAAGTATGTGAAAGCCACCTTTCACGAGAAGGATAGTCGCGCCACGGCGATCCTTGAGAGAGTTCACACAGACGTGTGTGGTCCTTTCTCAGTTGCTTCGACAGCAAAGCACAGGTATTATGTGATCTTTGTTGATGATTTCTCTCGAAATTGCTGGATCTTCTTCATGCAGAAGAAGAGCGATACATTCGCGAAGTTCTGTGAGTTTAAAGCACTGGTCGAGAAGGAGTCGGGGAAGAAGGTGATTGCTCTAAGGAGTGATAACGGTGGTGAGTTCATCTCGGCTGAATTCAAGGAGTTCTGCAGCGCAGAAGGGATTCGGAGAGAGCTCATCGCACCCCATAACCCACAGCAGAACGGGGTGGCTGAGCGGAAGAACAGAACAATCGTGGGTGCTGCACGGGCGATGTTGCATGATCGGGGCCTACCCCTTCACTTGTGGGCTGAGGCATGCAATACAGCAGTGTATGTGCAGAACCGTTGTCCTCACAAGGTTCTTGGCATGAGTACAACGGAGGAGGCTTATTCTGGCAAGAGGCCTGATATTTCCCATTTGCGGATCTTTGGTTCTCCTGTCTACATGCATGTGACAAAGGATGCGAGAAGGAAGCTGGATCCAACTGCTGAGGTTGGAATATTTGTGGGGTACACTGATACACCTCACAACTATCGGGTGTATTTTTTAGACAGTCGAAAGACTGTTGTGCGACGGGATATAAAATTTCAGGAGGAGAAAGCCATGCGGTGTTCGCTTGAGAGGGAGCTACACTTGCATGCAGATGAGGAGCTGTTAGTTCCTAAGGAGGAGCTTCCGGATGTGGATCAGCCACAAGAGGAGGTTCGGGAGGTGGAAGAAACCACCCAGGCAGCGCCAACCATCAGAGGGCGCATGCGCACTACAGAAGCTGAGCGACTGGCTCGGGATGCAGAGAAGGTTGTAGGACCACCTACAGCACAGCGCAGACAGAGACAGTCACCGGATCGGTACAATGGATACATGGCTCTTATGAGTCAATGTGTTGTGACAGAGCCATCCTCTTTTGAGGAAGCTATGGAGGAACCCGCATGGGTTGATGCCATGATCGAAGAATATGATTCGATCATCAGGAACAGTGCATGGGAGATTGTCCCAAGACCGGTTGGGAAATCGGTTGTAGGTTCGCGATGGATCTACAAGGTGAAGCAGGCGGCTGACGGGAGTGTGGAGAAGTACAAGGCGAGATTTGTCGCCCGTGGCTTCTCACAGATCGAGGGGATTGATTATGAGGAGACTTTTGCACCTGTCGCAAGGTACTCTTCCATACGGACAATCCTTGCTCTCTCAGCGCAGATGGGGTGGCACATTCATCAGATGGATGTGAAGACTGCGTTCCTCAATGGAGTTATTGAGGAGGAGGTGTACATAGAGCAGCCTGAAGGTTTTGAGATCTTCAGCAGTGAGTCGCATGTGTGCCGACTCAAGAGAGCACTGTACGGGCTGAAGCAAGCACCTCGTGCTTGGTACACTCGGATAGACGGCTACTTCACCGGGCTTGGATTCTCCAAGAGTGAGGCGGATCCAAACCTGTACCAGATTGTGGTGGAGGGGAAGCTGTTGATCATCGTACTGTATGTAGATGATCTGATTTTGACTGGCGACGAGCAGTTGATACTTTCATGCAAGGAGGATCTTGCACGAGAGTTTGAGATGAAGGACCTGGGCATCCTTCATTATTTTCTGGGATTGGAGATTTGGCAGCGCAGCGGAGGACTGTTTGTTTCTCAGGGCAAGTATGCCCGGGAGATTTTGGAGAGGTTCAACATGCAAAGCTGCAAGCCTGTTGACACTCCTCTTCCTGGTGGTTGGAGGAAGGAGGATGCTACTTCAGCGGAGGTAGTGGATGCCACTGTCTATCAACAGTTGGTGGGGTCGCTTATGTATCTGGTCAATACACGACCCGATATATGCTATGCTGTTAACCAGCTTTCGCAAGCTATGGTTAAGCCTACCAAGCTCTTCTGGAAGGCAGGCAAGCATGTATTGCGCTATATTAGAGGCACATCGAGATATGGTGCATGGTGCAGAGACGAGGAGGGATGGAGTGAAACTCTTTGGTTTCAACGGTGCGATTGGGCGAGGAGCCCAACGAGGCGGAAGAGCACTTACGGAGGTTTTCGGCTTGATGGTCGCTTGATTTTCACAGTACGACGAGACGGGTCAAGTGGCACTCAGTTCAGCAGAGGCCGAGTACATGGCAGCAAGTTTGGCTGCATGCGAGGCTATTTGGATGAGAAAGATCCTCGCAGGTTTGTTCAGGTTGCATTTGGAGCCTACAGTGATCTACTGTGATAACCAGAGCTGCATCAAGCTCTCGGCTAATCCAGTTTTTCATGATAGGTCCAAACATATCGACATCGGGTACCATCATATCAGAGATTGTGTTCAGCGGAGGATCATGATGCTTTCATATGTTCCCACGGAGGATCAGGATGCCGACATCCTGACGAAGGCGCTCACCGGGAGCAAGTTCGAATTCCACAGAGGCAGGATAGGGATTGCAGATAATCCATATCTTGCTGAGAGGGAGTGTTGAGAATGCAGCAAGATGATGGAGCTTAGTGAAATGAAGTCGCCTTCACTAAGTGGGCCCGCAGGCAAATTCTGGCGCAAAGTCTATTTTTAGACTGTCTATTTTTAGACATACGGAGCATAATTTGGGAATTCTACTTGGAGATTCTTGGAGTATGCGACATGTCGGTAAAAATAGATGAGACCCTAATTTTTAGGACCCAGGCTATTTTTAGACTGATCTCCTAAAAATATGGAAGTCAAATATTATTTACCCTTAATAATATTTTGACTATAAACAGCAATTTACTCTCTTGGCGCACTTCAGTTTGAGTCATGGAGGTGACTCATGCAACTGACACAAGGAATCACGTGGTTCCTAGGGTTTGATGGCATCTTGCATGGTTGGCTTCAGTTAGACTTCAGTGGCAGGAGTTTTGGAGGAGTTAACGGAACAAGTAGTGGAGTTGTGTTCTGTTTGTTTTAGTTGAACTAGTTGGGATTAGTTAACTAACTAATCAACTAGATATGAGTGGAGTAAATTAAATAATATTTAATTTACTAAATATTAACTCATTAGTCAACTCAAGAACACTTCAGTTCACTACAGTGCATGATCAGTTCAGTGGAGACCCGTGAAAGAGATAGATGAAAGGGTGAGTAAAGCTATCAGTTGTGACTATACTGTTGCTATTTGCAACACATAGATAGGTGGAGTAAAGCTATGAGTATTGCAAAGTTTAGAGTACAGTTCTTTATCTATAAGGAGGCCATCACCTAGCATTAAATACGCAATCAGAGTTGGCTATCAAGTGGCCTGGATTGAACTTAGAGTGATTTGCTAGATCTAGCTTGATAGTGTGTAGCATGGGAGGTAGTGCATGAGAGCTTGTAAAGAGTTTTTGTACTATGATTGTTACATGATTTCTCCATTATAATATACACAATAGCTGCGGGGTTTTCAGCTATAGGCTTTCCCCATACATACTGAGTTAATGTGTGATTGATTTGATGTGCGATTACTTCTATATTATTTCCGCATGTGACAATTAATTGTAGAAGAGGGTTATGTGTTATGCATGCAATTCGAAATTGATGTATGATCGGGTTAATCTTCATTGAATAAGTGATTTATTCAGCTAATTTCTACGAGTGCAACATCAACAATGGAAGCATTACATTTTGGGGGAAGAAACAATCATCCACACAGACCACCGGCCCCTGCAGTTCATACAGACACAAGGGAAGTTGCAGAATGATCGCCATCAGAAGTGGTCCACATATCTGCAACAGTTTCATTTGAACATCAAGTACAAGAAGGGTAGCACCAATAGTGTTGCAGACTGCCTCAGCCGACCACCGATCGTGGCGCTCACCACCGTGCTCAACTCTTGTGGGCACGAGACTTCTGATTGGCCGCTTCTCTATGAGAGTGACCCAGAATTCGGCCACACTTACAAGGCACTCTTGGAGGGTACCCAAGTTCCAAATTTTCACCTCCAAGATGCACTTTTATGTCACCTGGGACACCTTTGTGTTCCTTCAAGCGAGCGTGCCAAGATGATATGGGAAGCACACTACAGTCGAGTCGATGGGCATTTCGGGGTCGAGAAAACAGTAGCAATACTACAGAAGTATTTCTATTGGCCGAACCTTCGAAAGGATGTCGAGAAGCACATCAGATCCTGCACTGCTTGTGCCATTGCCAAACCGACCATCAAGAAGCAAGGCCTATATACTCCTCTACCTACCCCTAGTCGACCTTGGGAATCAATCTCCATGGATTACATGTCGGGCCTGCCTTCTACTAAGAAGGGAAATGACTGTGTTTTTGTGGTCGTCGACAGATTCTCGAAGATGGCCATTATGGCGGCCTGCAAGAAGAATATCACAGCAGAAGCCACTGCTAAACTCTTCTTTGAACAAGTGTGGGTGCACTTTGGGATCCCACAGTCTATCATATCAGATCGGGATAGCAGGTTCCTCAGCACATTTTGGTCCAGCCTCTGGTCGATGTTGGATACCAAGCTCACCAAGTCCACAGCTTTCCATCCCCAAACAGATGGCCAGACAGAGGTCGTCAATAGAATGATTGTACACATTCTGCGCATGTACAATTCAAAGCATCCACGCACATGGGACGAGAGCCTCCCTTATGTACAACATAGTTATAATCGGGCTCTCCACAGTTCAATCGGCCATAGCCCCTTTCAGGTGGGCTTGGGATTCCAGCCACTATGTCCCATTGACGTAGCCATGCCATTTGCAGCTGCTCAGGCCAATTCAGCTCATGTCCAGTCTGAAGTTGACAAAGCAAATAGCTTCATCGAGCGCATTCAACACATCCGCCAACAGGTTCATGATATATTGGACAGAGCCAATGCCAAGTACAAGCAACGCCATGATCAACACCGGGTGCCACACAACTTCCAGGTGGGTGACAAAGTATGGCTACATTTGCAGAAGGAGCGCCTCACTGGCCCCCACCGCAAGCTTCGCATGCTCTAATATGGGTCGTACACCATCACCAAGGTTGTAGGGAACAATGCCTTCGAGCTCGGTATTCCACCGCGGGCGATTAAAAGTAAAAGTTCGGCCGAACTTTTTTTAGAATTTCGGCCGAAATTTTGTTGCCGGTTTTCCAATCTCCGGCAAAAATTATGTTTTCTCGCGCCGTCAGTCTAAACGGAATCAAGAGTTCGGCCAAACTTTTTAAGAAAGTTCGGCCAAACTATTGCCGAAAAAAATTTTCTGCCCCCGATTCTCACAAAAGTGTAACCCAAATTCACGTTTACGCCCTTTAATTTAGTGTGCAAAGTGTTTGCCATGTCTTTCAAATTAAACAAAGTGTTTTTGGTAACTGTTTTTCAGTTTATGTGTGAGGGAATGTTAATTAAAATTATTTTTTAACATCTTGAATCAAAAATACACAGCAGAATAACTTCACCATAACAACACAGCAATATGACGAGGTAGTTCACCCCTCCTAGGCGACATCTGTCAGGTCCAAGGCTCTCAATGGGCATGTCCTTGCTATATTATGATGCTCAAATTGGTTTTACAGTGATAAAAATTCTTAAACAGGAAAAACCAGCTATGAAAATGAATTCAGAAGACATTAATAAGCTAAGTATGGCTTTTATTTCACCTCAAACAGTGAAGTGTAGCCTAATGCAGCTCCATTTCCCTCATGGCCCCGATGGCTCTCCAAGCTTCCCTGAAGAAAAAATGGCTGAAAAACACCTCTGTTGGCTCTGAAACCTATCCCAATGGCTCCAGAATGCTCAGAATACCCAAAATTGACCAAAATTTCGTCCAAATTGGTCCAATATTGGAGAAGTTATGACAAAAACAACATTATGCCCAATGTCAAGTAAAAACCCCACTAAATGTGGGAGAACTAGAGTTACTCCGACTAATTTGGCAAAATCCGCCGAAAATAGTAGTCCCACTCCAAAACTGGTGGATAGTTAGCAGTTAAAATAAATTTTAGGGGGTGACTAGTCATATAGACCGCCACCCTAGCCGCCGCTTCAACCGCCATCCTATCCATTTGAACTGACATTTATGTTAATTCTTGAAGAGCGGCCACATGGACCACATTAACCGTCAGTTATGTAAACCGTAACCTACCAGTTTGTACGCCCTCAGGCCATGAGCGGTTGGGTCATATGGAGTTGGGTAATCTTCGGGCTAGCCCCTTTTGCCCCCGCCAAAATCCAAATCAAACGTTAAAAGCAAGTTGACTTCCCATAATGTTAAGTCACAAGCGAGTGGTGTGACGATAAGTCATTTGGCCTGCAGTTAGGAGGTCTGTGGTTCAAATCCTGTAGAGTAACAAAGTTTTATTCCGCCAAATTTTCCACCGGACAGGGGCCACATGGCGGCCTCCGAGCCTGCCATGTGGCAGGCCATGATTGGCCCGCAAAAAAAAAAGTCAACCATCCATCAAATTAGACACTAATACTTGTCGAATGCCCATTCGCTCCTGTGGAATATTCTTTTTTTAATTTATTCAAAGTCAAAATCAACCTTGGTCAAACTGGATTTTTGAAGGATACTGAAAAATTCAAACCTGCATAACTTTCACACACGATGTCGGATTTGAGTGTCGTTCGCGGCACCAGAATCACAGTGACAAGGAAAATCCGGTTGTTTAGGTTTCAACCAATTCTTAGCAATTCTATTTTTGAGCATTTTTTTAACTTAGGACGTGATCACCTGATCCCACCTCCCAAATGGGAAGCTTTTCGACCCCAAAAGCTCTCTGATTTACAGAAATTGAAGATGAGGAGACTGATTCTCCTCTCTTACAACCTTGAACCACTGAAATCTTCCTTACTTCATCAAACTGAGCTTCTCATAAGAAGATAAATTCTTCCTTGAATCCACTGACCGACTAATGCTAACATTCACTAAGTCATGTTGCAAATTTTTGAAATTTGCAGAATAGCAACTATAATTTGTAGAATACATATTGTTTCTACAATGGTAAAACTTCAAAGAAGACTGAAAATAAGATTCACCTTGCCAATTTTCCTCATGGCGAATTTTTGACAAATGAGCTATGTACTTGTGTCGATTCCTGACCAAGTTTCTGGCCATACCACCCTGCCATTCTGAAACCAGCAATGACCCATGCTGAACTTTGTGCCCTCTTTGCTTGCATGCTTTACCCTCTATTGGATTCTTGCACCACCTTGCACCGACACTTTGTTCTCTACACCGATCAACACCAAAGGCACTTTCTGCAACATCTTGTCATCTTTTTCCAAAGACGACCTGCTTTCAGACTGAAACATTTCATCATTTACATCAGCAATAACATGAAAAGGTTTATTTAAAAAATATTTTTGCTTAACCATCAACAAATTTAGATTTTGACTTGCATTGACAAGCCTTTTCAATTACCCTACATTGACTAAAGAAGATTCTAGCTTCTTCTGATGTGCTCTCACAATAAACTCTTTTCCATCTTTGAACAGATGATACTTGTTCTCATGGCGATGGAATATTTATTTTCTGTCATATAAGTACGGACTACCCAACACAACACCTGTAATGTTAATAGGTACCGCATCTAATTCAACCCAATCAACATAATGAGCTATTATGGCGAAGCGCAACATGCACTTTCTTGAGACTTGTAAATTAGCATCCTTGCAAATCCATCCAAGTGGATATGGCTTTGGATGAGGTATGGTCTCAAGTTTCAGCTTCTTGACTAAGTCTTCTGAGATGAGATTTGCTTGAGACCCACTATCAAATAGTGTGTCTATCTTTGTGTGTTTTGAGATTATCCTTATGTGAAATAGCTCTATCCTCCTCTTTTCATTTTGAGCTTCTATGTGACATTTTAAAGTGCTAGAACTGGGATTTGTTTCCTTAACAATCTCTTTTCCCTTTATGTTCCTTAGTACCATGGCTATGCTTTTAGTTTCGTCACCTGATTCAGACCCTAAGTCTTGTTCAACAGTTGCAATAGTTTTTCCCTTTTCTTTGGCCTTATCTTTGTTTTTAAATTTCTCTGGTTTCAACTCCGGATGAAGCTTCCAATAATGGTCTTCATCGTTTTTTGTTTTGGAACAGTTTTGACAAAAGAACTTTCCTTTTTCTTTCCTAGATTTTGCATTTCTTTTCCTCCCTTTTCCTTTGAATTCACTATCCATATTCCCATCAAAATATTGTTTACCTCTAGCCTCTAAATGTGTAGCTTGCACACAAACTTCGTCTAGACTAGTAGGATTGAACATAAGGATAGTATGAATAAGATAACTGTGTAAACCACCTATATATTTCAGCAAGGTATCTTGACTATGCAAATCAATTCCTAACAACAGAGCCCTTCTTCTAAACTCTTGAGTGTAATCTTGAACACTTTTTCCCTTAAATTGTCTAAAACTTTTCCAATTCATGATAGCCTTTTGTAAATGAGCTAATGGGTAAAATTGTTGCTTAATTGTGGAAATAAATTTAGCCCATGATAAATTAATCTTACCATGTTTTTTAATTTCATCCTTGGTCTTGGCTTCCCACCATACCAATGCTTCTCCTTCCATTCTTAAAGAGGCTAACTGAATCTTGGTGTCGTCTTCATGAAGGCTTTGTATCCTCAAGTAAACGTCCAACTGTCTGATCCAATTGTCAAGTTTCTCTGCATTGACTTCACCGTTAAAAATAGGCAACTCAAATTTAACATCAAGCTTTAAAAATGGACTTTTACCAATAGTTTTAGAGTTGTGAAATTGATTCACCGAAGTTGAGGATGACGATGTAGAGGAAGAGGATGAAGATGGGGATGATGGATCACCATTTCCTTTGTGTCCTTTCTTTGACTTGTCATCACTTTTATTTCCTCCTAAAGAACCCTCTCCTTCTTTTTAGTGTCTAGACCCTTCTTCAGCAAGTCTATCATTCCTTTCTTGGTAGAGTATCCTCACCATCTCTATCATGTCTAGGAAAGCTTTTCGGAATACCCGTTCCTCTTCTTTGGGATCCATATCTTCAGGAGCTTCTCCCTCTCTTTAAGACATGCTTGAAGCTACTTCTATGGCTCTTGGAGGTGGCTCTCTGACCCTTCTTGGTTGTGGATTACTTTGTACACTAACCAAATGTCCTTCTCCTCTCTTGAGTTTAAGCCTAGTAAGCATCAAAACTTGCAAACAATTAACTATATCTTTGCACAAAACAAATGCTAAGTAAAAATCTAGATCCTAAGGCTCAAATCCTTAAGCTCTTAATACTAAAATCT